>NW_021025341.1:2042586-2089218 GCF_004153795.1 Camellia sinensis
GCTAGGGCTGAGGCCTTTCTTTATCCCATTCCCCTTTTATTTGCTTCGAACTATTCATCTCCGTTATTCGCCTTCCTACATATTTGGTCTCCTAGTCAGCCAGTATGGAGCCAAATAAATCTGATTTCTGGGGTTACCGCACCTTTCCGACTCTTCTATTTATTTCGGCATCCACAATATGCCCCCCAACACTTTACCAACGACGTTGGTTGGCTTAAGTGTTGTTCCGAATTTCGAAAAGTCAGAGAGCCAAAATTCGCGGCGGTGGCCTCATCCTCATGCGATATCTAATCGCACCCTTTGGTTGTCGTTTAGTCAACTTCCCGCCCCTCGTACTGTCTATGTATTGCAGATTAAAATTTTGGTCCCTTTCAGGAGTAATGTTTTTATGACCTCGTCGCTAGATTGCTTGAATCGTTAGCCTACAACTCTTTCTGATTGATATCCCTTGTTCCTTGTAAGGTTCTCTTCCGTCTTCGGAACTTCTTTCTGGCTTATTCCTTCTGGTCTATACTGTGCTAGCTACTTCAGTTGTGGAGGAACAATTTAAAAGCTTTCTAAGTTCGTCAGATCGAGATTGTTGGCTTAAACGTTCATTTCTCCATTCCTGATGATGTCTCTCGTCGTTTGTGTAGACGGCACTCTTGAGTATGGAGTGGGAGGACAAACCACCGATGCCTTTCCCTTTTTGTCAATCGAGCAGAGGGTGGAGGTCCGTTTCCCTTCACCTTCTATAGGGCTGTGCTTCGCATTGGGGTTTATCCCTCTCTCATATCAAGGTGAATTCCTTTAAATATAATGGGGTTATAGCGCTCAGCTCCCTTACCATACCTTGTATTTCGTCATCCCGCATCTGCTATGCCTGGCTAGTCTTTTGGTTGGACGGGTTTTCTTTAGGGCCAAGGTACACATCAGCTAATTTTACTTAGCTTCCATGGGAACGAGTTGATGATGTTATGGTCGTTGTCTAGGGTAACTGGGATTTGGCGAGGCGATCAATCACCTATCTTAGACGAGGGCGGCGTGCGATTGCCTTTCTCGCTATTATTGTTCATTTGTTGTAAAGCCTCTCTTGAAAGTTACTTGGCTTGTGCAGGGAACAGATTTGAAGTAAAGTCCTGTCTTCGAGCTGACGACACCGTTCTTTCGGATATCAAGTGCACTAAGTATTTGACCGTGAGTCTTCAGAAACAAGGAGGGCGGCCCAGTCTGCTTCATTAGAACCGAAATATACGACCTTTTTTTTCTCGGCGCAGAATATACCCGTTCGGAGGCTGAAAGATCTCTTCTTGTCGCTCTTATTTTGTCCGACTTCAAAAACTTGAGGCAGGTTGGTTTGAGGGTCGATTCGGAGCGAGGGTACTTGTTACCGAATCGACATACGAACCGAGTCGACGAGTAGTGAATTCGCCATCCTTCATCTACTCGGCCGGGGGGATCTTTCACTTGACTGTCTGTTTTCATGGCTGTAGAGGCTCCGCTGCAGGCCGAGACAAGGCCGGGTCTAAGCCGACAAAACTGCCCAAGAAGGCGAATGCGGAAGGTTGGCCCTTGCGAGAAGAGCGGAAGGCCTTCCGTCTGAAGTACACCCACCACCGATCTCACTCTTCCCTAGCCTGTTAGCAAACAGAGTCATTGGGCCTTATAGGTGGAGACGCATAAAAATTGAATGCCGAATCTACTTTGATTGCAGGCAGGCAAGGAGTTGGAAAGAGGCAGCAGAAACGCCTGTCGTGTTGAGGCGGCTCAGGAGAACAAGGCGGCAAACGTTCCTCGTTAGAGGATCGAAATGTGATTGTTCCTTTGTCATGCAGTCCGATGATAACAAAAACATGCCGGTTTCTTCTGGATGCTTAGGCGCTTAACGATCGCAAATGTCGCTTCAGCTTGGCACGTCTGTGCGTTATCGTTGACGGAGGCTTCCGGGATGGAACCAGATCTGATGCGATAGCACCTAGCGCCCAATCGGGCACTTTGGGTACATATTCGGCTTTGCTTCAACTTAATCCAAATACTATTGAAATTATGGTTTTAAATCTGATTGTTGCAGCATCGCAGATAGCGATATGGGCCGTCGCCTCACGACGCCGTGCAACAAATTGGTCGTTTATGAAGAAATCTAGGCCAGAGGAAGAAGGGACGAGTCGAAGCTTGAGGGCGAACAAGGAACTCAAGGGCCGGGGCCGAAGTCGGAAGAGGCTCGTAGCGCGAATCAAGTGAGATCCAGATATCGAGACGGAGGCGCCGGCCGTGAGCGAGAGCGCTTCAAGATTGCCCCAGACAGGCGGTCTCAAACTGGAGCTGAGTTGGCTGGAATGAAGGGCGAAGGAAGACACCGACTCCGAGGCTCAAGTAATTCGAGGCCCGAAAAATTGCGGAACCCGCAAGTATTGGACCAGTCCCAAGTTTGAAACACTCGGGGCATTTCAAACATGGCTGCACAAAGACCTTGCTGCTGCTAAATGTTCTTGTAGTATGCCAATACCATATGAGCAGTGATTTGGCCGTAATAGAGTCTGATTCGATACCTGATCTGGACGACTGAACATAGTTTTATTGGATGCCTCAAATGTATCCTGTAAGTTTAATTGGATTTTCATTGTCTACAGTTAAATTTTTGCTAGGCATTTTCAATGCAGGGCTTTGTACTATTTGTTAGTAATTGCCGTAATAAATTCATGAAGTGTGCTCACTGCTAAGGAAATGTTGTGATGAAATATTCTTTCTGTTAGTTAGACGGTGCTAGCTTACGGTATATTGGCTCACCAATTATAACTCTTGCCGCTTGCTAACCAGGGCAGACTTACGCCACCACCGAATGGCCTAACCGTGGGCTGGCTGAGGCATAGATTGTCGCGTAGCGCTTTGAAAAACAATGGCCGACCAGATTATAAATCTGCCCTTGCCTTAGCCAGCGCGCGGGCTATAGAAGCGAATGGCCTAATCGTGGACCTGCTAAGCACAAGATTGATCGTGCGCTGTGCACTTGAAAAGCTGGCTACCAGATAAGTACAAATCCTCCTGCCTTAGCTAGGGCGCGAGCTTAGCGAAGCCGAAATGCGCCTTAACTCGTTGGGCTGGCTGAGGACATATCAAGCACCTTTTGCGCTTGAAACATGGCCGCCAGGATTGGTAATCGCCCTGCTAGCCATGGCGCAGTGGAAATGGGCTAACTAACTGAACTGGCTGAGGCCAATTGTCCCCGCGCTGCGCTTGTAAGCATGCCGAACCAGATAGTAAATTTTCCATTGCCTAGCTATGGCGCGAGCTTGGAAGCCGAATGGCCCTAATCGGGCTGGCGAGGCCACAAAGATTGATCGGCGCTTCGTTTGAAAGCCGCAGTTTGACCAAATCTAGTATTTGCCTTGCTTAGCCAGGGCGCGGCTTGGAAAGCCGAATGGCCTGAACTCGTGGCTCGGCTTGATGGCACAGATTGTCGGGTTTGGCCGCTGAAACAGGCGGACAGATTAGTGAGAATAGTCTTGCTCCAGGGGCGAGCTTGGAGAAGCCGCCTAATCGTGCGGGCTGGCGAGGCGACAAATGATCGGCGCTTGCGCTTGCACACGCCCGTGGTCGACCAGATTAGCTAGACTTGCCCTGCCTTAGCCAGGGCGCGAGCTGGGCAAATGGGCCTAACACTACGCTGGACAATTGTTCATCATCTTTTGACGTTTGGGGATTACTGACCGTTACTTTCGGAGAGTGAATACATTGATAGGATAAATGGGGGCGGTGCACGCCGAGACCCTAACTTATGTTATCCAGGCACTTGAGGGGATGAAAAGGGGGGGGAACTCTGGCTTGAATTAGATGCCCGCAAAGATCGCATAGCTAGCCTACTGCGTACGGAGAGACGTTCAAGGATCGGAAAACAACAATCCCCTTAGTGCTCAAGAGATCGCACCAAAAAGATAGCAACAACGAGAATTTCCTCCGCGCTGCACGAGAACAAGCCAACTGCGGCGCCAAACGACGTTGATTTTAGTTGATTTTTGTAGGATAGACCAAATGACGTAGGCGGCATTCTTTTCAAGACCCGGGGTGGCAGTTGAGTTCGCTCGCACAGATCTTCCCGCGAAGTGCCATAACCGTGTCGGAGTCAAAATTTAAACTATTTCGAGGACAGCATACATGGGCTCAAGGACTATATACTGCTTCACGAAGTCCGGCATGCGTGCTGCGAAAGACGCGATGTGAGAGTGAGAAAAAGGACGAAAGGAATCGCATCTGATTCGCGCGAAAAAGCTGAGTGTGGTTTGGGGCTAAGAATAGTTCAACGGGGCGGTCGTGGTTGTGGCGTCAATCTAAATTGGTCGTTGGGGAGACGAGTGACCCAACGGCCTTGGGTGTATGAAAGGGGTTTCAGGACGCCTGAGGTCCGGGATAGAAAGGACAACAGGATCTTTCCGAGGGGTCTGTCGATGTGAAAATCGGATCAAGCACGGCTGGATCAAAGCCTCTTCAAACCGAGAAAGCTCTCGAACCGTGGGCATTGATTCGGCTTGCCATGTATCATCGTGCACTATTAGTCCTATTCTGATTTCGAAGTTTGAGAAGAAGCGACGATGAGGGTCCACAATAAATAGTTTTGGAACACGAACAAAACTTTGCGCGACAAATAGAATTCTTTATTTCACGTTCGATATTTGGTCTTGAAAATTTCGTGTGCTTAATAATGGATTATATTTCAACTTACTTGCAGTTTTGTGTGCATGGTGCAAATGGTTTAACTGTTTGACCAGCTCGAATTAAGAACATCTTCAGGAATATTATTCAGCCAGTGAGTTGGTCCGAATGCATCTCGCACAAATGCTCCGAATCCGGAGACTATTTTGCGCAATGTATATCGTTGAAGGGTGCTCATCGGGTCTTATCGGCCTTAAGAGGCTTAATCGGCGCTAGATGTCCATGCCATACAGCCATATAGTAAAAAAGGGGCTCCGAATCACCGGGATTTACTTTGGCAATCGGATATCACGAAAGGCGCTCTAATTCGGAGACTATCGCCCTCAGGTGTCTGCACAAAAGGGCTCCGAATCCGAAGACTTTAATTTGGCCAATCGTGATATCTACGAAGGAGCGCTCGCGATTCGGAGACTTAATCGCTACGAGTGGTCAGCACCAAATAGGGGCTCCGAATCCGAGACTTTAATTGGCCAATCGTGATATCCCAAAGGGCGCTCTGAATCTAGAGAGACTTGAACGTGCCTTTAAACGTGTCATGCACCAAAAGGGGCTCCGAATCCGGAGACTTTTATTTTGGCAATCGTGGATATCCACGAAGAGCGCTCTAAAGCGCAGCTTTAGATCAGCTCGGTGTCAGTGCACCAAAGGGCTCCGAATTCGAGACTTTATTTTGGCATCGTGATATCCTATAAAGGGCGCTCCGATCCGAGACTAATTGGCCCTGAAGGTGTCATACACCAAAAGGGCTCCGACATACGGACGTTTAATTTGGCCAATCCGTGGATATCTACCGAGGGCGCTCCAATCGGAGAACTTAATCGGCCTAAGGTGTATGACCAAAAAGGGCTCAAATCCGGATGACTTTAATTTGCCATCGTGATTCACGAAGGGCGCTTCGAACTCCGAGACTTAATCGGCCCTTAAGGTGTCATTGCTACAAAAGGGGATCCGAATCCAGAGACTTAATCCGGCCCTAGATGTGCTGCACCCAAATGGGGCTTCGAATCCGGAGAATTTATTTGGACATCGTTGTATCCACGAAGAGCATCCGATCTGGAGACTTATAAACGTGACCCTAAGTGTCATGCAACAAAAGGGGCTCGAATTCCGAGACTTATTGTTAGCCAATCGTCGTATCCCGAGGGCGCTCGAATCGCGGAACTTTATTTTGGCCTTAGAAGGCTTAATCGGTCCTTAAAGGCCTTGGGGGCGAGCTTGAGAAACGAGAATCTTTGTATTGCCACGGGTGGAATTATGTACAGTATCAAGCGCCACAGTTGCGGTCAATGATAGATTTACGTAAATTGTGTTGAATTCCAAGGCCGTTGGCAGGGCTTCTTCCTGAGCATGTCTTTGAGAGTCCCGGTATGCCCTGTTCTGCCGATGGATTCTATCTGATGAGGGCCGGTCCCAGTGGACCCATTTTCTCATCGGCCGATTCCGGTCGGCTGGTGTAACCTTCTTAGACCAACCTCCTGCCGTGTACGCGCAGACTGAAATGCGCTAAATTTACGACTTGCGCGAGTTGCTGCTAGATATCCGTGCATTGGATTGCAGGTCGCGGTCGTCTTCGTTCTTCGATTAGATCAGAGTCCGGGCAAGCTCGATATGTCGTTCGGCCTATCAAAACTGCGATTTAGAGTTAGGAGGCCGATCCAAGGGGAGATTGCTGGGTTTCCAAGCATTAGAGAAACGGCGTTACTCCAGTGGATTCTCCTCGGCTAGTACGATGAGCCCAAATGACCTCGGCGAATTCTTCGACCTTGCCTTTATTTTTTCTAGCTCTTTTTGATGCGTCCAAGATATGGATTTGTTAGAATGGCTTGCGGCTTGACCATTGTTTGGGTAGGCCGTGTAGAGAAGTAAGGCCGAATGCTATTTATCTGCATAACTCTCCGATATGACGCCATCAGACTGAATGTGTGCCCAATTGTCTGGATGAGAGCTCATGAATGCCGAATCGTGTTATTGATGTTTTCTCCATACAAACCGTTTTTATTGTCGGCACTTTATATGTGTTAAAGAAAGCCTCCGCTTCGACCCATTTTGTGAAGTAGTCTGTCGCGACGATTAAGAATCGCTTGTTCCCTGGGGCCCTCGGCAATGGTCCTACGATATCAAGTCCCCACTGAGTAAACGGCCAGGGGCTGGTGATATATTTCAACCCTTCGGCAGGCAGATGGGTTAATGGGGAGAACTTTTGGCACTGTTCGTATTGTTTTACATAACTCTCCGCGTTAGCTCTTATTTTCGGCCAATAATACCCCTGTGTTATAGCTCGATGGGCCAGAGAGTGTCCGCCAGAACAGGCACCACAACTGCCCTCATGTATCTCTGTCAGAAGCTCCTCCACTTTGTCGGGGTGCACGCATTCCAAATATGGACTAGAGAGGGACTTTTTATAAAGCCCTCCTTGCGAATCCAGATAGTATCGCAGGGCTTTATTTCGCGGCTTATGTGCTTCTTTTTTGTCCTCTAGGAGTTGTTCAGAAGAGAGGAATGTCGCAATGGGGTCCATCCAGCTTGGTGCGGATTCTATAACGTTGACATGGATTTCCTCCGAAGGGCCAATACTTGGCTCCGGGATGAAACCTACTTCGATGGTCCGTTTGATCTCAGAATTGATGGCGGAGGCTAGGCACGCCAAGGCATCCGTGTGTGTGTTCTGGTCGCGTGTTATTTGGTTCAGTTCGTGATGGTCAAATTTTGCCAGCAAGGAATTGGCCATTTTCATATAGGCCGCTATATGGTCGTTTCTTGCCGCGTACTCCCCCTTTAGCTGACTAATTACCAATTTTGAATCACAAAACACAAGCAGACGCCGAGCGCCGAAAAGGTGCGCATTCCGCAGACCGGCTAAAAGGGCTTCGTATTCGGCTTTGTTAGTGCTATTTGGTGTAGCTGTTAAAACAGATTATAGATTATAGCTTAACAGATTATAGATTATGACTTTAATCAGAAGCTGTTAATCTGTTTGGTATAGCTATTGGATTATAGATTTAAGTTGCTGAGTAATGTTTGTTAAATAAACTGTGACGTAGCTTTTTCAATTAATTTTTATTTTTTATTATTCACTATTTGTCTACATTTCTCATAAAAAATAATAATAATATTTTATAGTCCATTTGGGTCTTTTTCTATTTTTAAAAAAATAAAAAATAAAAAAATTTAAGAGTATAACCATAAATTAACACGTCCACAACAGAAGTTGATAATCAGAAACAAGGGGTGAGTAGCTTCTCAGAATCAGTTTTTTGACATAAAATAAGTTGTTAGAATCAAAAGCTGTTTGAAATAAGTTTAACCAAACAGTCCAAAATAACTTTTCAAAAGCCAGAAGCCATAAGTTGGCTCAAAAAAGCCCCACCAAACACCCCCGTTATTTGATGCTTCGAAGCCAAGCTTGACGGCCTGCTCAATTACTGCGCCGTCTGGAGACATGATTACAACTCCGGCGCCGTTGCCCCTTTGGTTAGACGATCCATCACAGTATAATTTCCAAATATCCCCGACTTAAATTCTCCAGTTCGGCTTTGGTCGAACTTCAGCCTTTGGTCGAACTTCGTCAGGTTTGAGGTTGGCTAGCTCGCCGATGAATTCGGCAACAAAGTTGGCCAACACCTGCCCCTTGATTGCGTTTTTAGGTAAAAACTGAATGTCGTATTGGCCGAGTTCAAGAGCCCATTTTGAAACACGTCTTGATGCTTCTGCACTCCGTAGTACTGATCAGAGGGGATAATCTGTTAGCACCTAATGCTATGTCCCTGGAAATAATGCATCAGTTTTCTTGCTGCCATGACTAGGGCTAAGATGAGTTTTTCCAGCGGAAGGTAGCGTGTTTCGGCGTCAACCATTGCCTTGCTCACATAATACACTGGCCGTTGCTCCCCCTCCTCCTCTTTTAGCAATACGGTGCTGACGACCCTATCGGAAACTGCCAGATATAGAATGAGCGAGTCACCGGCGGCGGGTGTTGTCAAGAGAGGTACTGAGCGGAGGTAGGTCTTGAGTCTGTTAAAAGCTATTTCGCATTCAGTGGACCATTCAAAAGCCTTACCCTGCCGTAGTGTCTGAAAGAATTATCGGCAGCGATCTGTAGACCGGCTGATGAAGCTGTTGAGTGCAGCGGCCATCCCCATCAACTTTTGGACTTCTTTTACTGAACGAGGGGAGCTGAGTTCCAAGATTGCTGTGACTTGCCTCAGGTTGGCTTCGATTCCTCGGTGATTGACGATGTAACCCAGGAATTTGCCAGAGCTGATTCCAAACGCACACTTGGAAGCGTTCAGTTTCATTCTGTATTTGCGTAAGATGCTGAATGTCTTTTCTAGATCGACTATATGATTTTGTTCTTCTTTGAACTTGACCACCATATCGTCAATGTATACTTCCATAGTGTGGCCGAGTTGCTCTTTGAACATGGTGGTGACCAGTCTTTGGTAGGTTGCCCCTGCATTCTTCAACCCAAAAGGCATAATTAGACCTGGCCTTGCATCTTTTCTAGATCGACTATATGATTTTGTTCTTCTTTGAACTTGACCACCATATCGTCAATGTATACTTCCATAGTGTGGCCGAGTTGCTCTTTGAACATAGCAGTGACCAGTCTTTGGTAGGTTGCCCCTGCATTCTTCAACCCAAAAGGCATAACTTTGTAGCAATAGGTTCCTCTTGGGGTGAGGAATGCAGTTTTGTCCTGGTCACCTGGATGCATGGCGATTTGATGGTAGCCTCCGTAAGCATTGAGGAAGCTCATGTGTTGATGGCGTGCCGTCGCATCGACAAGCTGGTCGATTCTGGGTAGAAGAAAACAGTCTTTGGGGCAAGCTTTGTTCAGATCCGTGAAATCAACGCACACTCGCCAAGTCTCATTTTTCTTCTTCACCACCACTGTATTGGAGAGCCACATAGGGTAAGTAACTTCTCTAATTGCCCCGGCGTCAAGCAGTCTGTCTACCTCCTCAACAACGGCGGCAGTGTGCTCCGTGGCTGACCGTTGGCCTTTCTGAATGATCGGCTTACATTTGGGATCAACATTCAGATGGTGCTGTGAAACTGACGGGTCTATTCCCAGCATTTTGTACGGAGTCCACGCAAAGATATCGAGGTTGTTAAGCAAGAAAGAGATCATCTGTTGCTTGTCGGCCTGATTCAGAGAGGCGGCGATCATGAAGAACTTGTCTGGGCTTCCATCGATGTCAACTCGGTCTAAACCTTCCGTGGCCTTCTCATTTGGATGCTGCCCAACGTCATCAAGGATCTCCCGATTCGGCACCTCAATGGAGTTTACTTGCAGTTCCTTTGGTGTTTTGGCGGCAAGGAAATAACATGCTTGTGCCAATTTCTGGGAGCCACGGATTTGCTCAATGCCGTGTTCTAATGGGAAACGTAGCAGTTGATGATAGGTGCTTGGGACGGCCTGCAAGGTATACAACCACGATCGCCCCATGATGAGATTGCACGGCGATGGCAGCCTGACGACCAAGAATTCCACATCCACCGTTCTGGAACCTGTTCGAACAGGTAAGCTGATCTTTCCCAATGGGTACTCTGGATTGGCATTGAATCCAAATAGTGGATAAGGAGCCGGAGTCAGGTCTGACTCATTGAATCCGAGTTTGATGAAGGTTTTGTAATACATAACCTCCGAAGTACTGCCCTGGTCGATAAGAACGCGTTCGACAGTGAAGCGGTTTACGCGTAGCTCAACAACCAATGGATCGATGTGAGGGAGTGTTAAGCCGATCAAATCAGAGTCGTCAAAGGTGATACTTGGCGTTTCTCGGAGCCGCTTTGTGGGCGTGAGTTGCTGTTGGGGGCCTAGATGTGATTGGATCGTATGCACGGCCGGGGCTACTAGCAGGCTGTATATCATGTGGACGGTGTCAAGCAGAAACGCATCCTTCGGAAGGGTAGGTGTTTTGATTGCACTCCTCCAGACGCATTGTTGGAGACGTTCGTCCTTTGCCAACTCCTCAAGATGATCTGTTGAGGCACAGCGACCGTCAGTTTCTTGCTGTCGGGCTCGAGATCGTCGATCATCTGCCCTCGGGGGTCGCTCAAAAGCCTGGCGCACTGGTTGTTTGGATTTTACTATTTTCGAGGCCAGATCGCAACGAAGGCGTTCGTTCTCAGCGATGATGTTGTCCAACCTCTGTTTGGTTTGCCTAGCTTGTGCCATGGTTTCTTGTATTGTCTTTTGCGTTGGGTTTGAAGATAAGCAGAGGTCCAAGGCAAGTCTTGCTGCGATGGTTTTTGGTCCAAGCGAGTTTGCTGGAGTGAGGTCAGCTCTCTGTGTGGTCTCGTCAGTGGCTATTGGAGGATCTTCAGTCACGCCTGCCATGGATGTATTTGAGTATTCCCACAGACAGCGCCAATTGTGGAGAAGTGGTTTGGAAATACTCTTCAGATCCTGGGAGACGCTAGTGATCCTGAGCTAGTCACCTGAAAAGATATAAACACTCCGGTCGGGGGTGCCGGAATTAGCACTCCGACGGACAAGTCAGTTCAGACACTCAGGATAGCTTGTTTACTAAGTTAAGTGAAGTGATTCTTACATACCTTTCTAAATCTGTGATTCTTGTATTTATACTTGCTTTTTGGGCCTCGGGGTCTGAGCCTACTTTTATCCCATTTCCCTTTTATTTGTTCAGAACTATTGATCTCCGGCTATTCGGCCTTCCGAACGTATTCGGCATCCTAGTCACGCAGTATGGAGCCGAATAATATCTAATTTCTAGGGTACGCACCTTCCGACTCTTCTATTTATTTGGCTCCCAAATTTAGTATCTCTTATGAAAGTGTAATCTTTTTATCTTTTTATTTTATTTTTGGTCATATCACATTTTTATATTTTGTATATCTTTTTTATAAAAAATCAAAAAGTATACTTATTTAGATCATCCCAAACACCCTCTAAATAAGCTAGTAAGACAAAATGTCATATTCAAACCATAATCATTTTGTTTTTTCTCTCACAAAAGTTAAAAAAGTAAAAAAAAAAAAATGTCAAATGAACTTTTTAATCCCAAGCTAAAAAAGTCTCAAATCTAAAAAGCCAACCAAAAAATTTTTTGCTAAACGGCGACATATGTATTCCAATAGTTTTATCAAATCTGGGTGGCCGTCCAGTTTAGAGTATATTTTTATCAAATTCATTCCAAAATTGATTGTCCGAAAGCTTGTTTTGGTAGACATTCGGCCTAATGGTCACTTACAAATTTGATGAAACAATAAAGTTCATTTGATTTGATGAAAAAAAGTAACTCTCCCTCTATTTGATATCAACTTGATAAAAAAAGGTTCAAACTCACATTTTAAACATTTTTCATCAAATTTAAGGTTGTTTTGGGAACTTGGTTAAAAGTTGGCCTTTTAACTTTTTTAAAAAAATTATGTAAAAAAATAGAGAGGTGATATTATCCAAAATAATTTAAAAGCCAAATTAAGCCGTGATCAACAAAAATCCCTAAAAGAGATCTATCTTATCATATTTTTATTTTCAATTTCAATTTATTTTATGAAAAAAGAATTAGGTTTTAGTCTAAAAAAACAATGGTTTGGAAACATGCTATTTTAGTAACTTTTTGACTTTCTACGAAAAGATGTGCAAAAATGTAGAGAGTGATGTGACAACTTATAGTGATTTTTTGACTTTTTGGCTAAAATAGTTAGTCCCCAAACGAGGCCGCCAAATTTTTAATTTTATTAATTTAAATTTCAATATTATTATTTTTGTTCAATCTAAACTAAAATGCTACTATCAAACCAATCATAAATCAATTGTTTTTTTCAATAGAATCGTATACCTAACAAGCCAATCACACTACCTAATTATATATAGTTGCTGGTAATTACTAAAAAACCTAAAATGCTACTAAACCAACCCTAAATCAATTGGTTTCTTCAACAGAATCATATACCTAACAAACCAATCACACTACCTAATTATATACAGTTGGAGGTAGGTTCATAAATCCATATCTACTGATTTGTTTAACGCGCCCTATAAGAAATGGACCCAGTCTTAAAATCCTCATGTCACCCAATAGCTGACAAGGATCTTAGCCCCTTCCTTGCTCTACCCACAATCTTATGAAGCACGACAGAATCAATCGTCCAAAACTGGGTTGTTTCTATTGCACAAAAATTCCCAGCAAATGCAATGCCACTGCTTTGCATCTTATTCAAATCAGAAAGGCTTAGATCTCGAGGTTCATCATCATATTCAGTAAAGTGCAAGTTGGAGTTGACAACTATTTTGGAACAGTCCTTGGAATTGCAAGCAAGCATATGAAATTAGTCTCCTTGCAAGTATTTAGTGTGGGAAAAAAACAAGAGTTTTGAGGAAATGTGAAGGTGATTTGAATTCCTATAATATTAATATTTGAAACAAATTGAAATAAGAAAATAATTCATAATTATCTACATTAATTTTAATTAGAATTATTTTCTCAGGCCAATATTCCAGAAACGTAGAGGCATTCTTACCAAAGTATTAGTAGTCGTTTTAGTGGTGGAGGTGTTGTTGATGTGCCACGGCATACCACAAAGATGGATTTCATATCCTCTAACATTAACCTTGGTGATGTAATCCATTCTCCAACAGCTCCACGCAAAAATAATTTTAAAAAACAAAATAACAAAACATAAAAACACTAAATGCTTCATCATCATAACCATCTGTAACAAATCAATTATGCAAATGACAAAATCATGTTTCAATGACAAAAGTTAGAATTCTAACAGAATTCTAAAACACATTTCAAATAACCAGACTAAAACATTGCATTGCTATTCATGACCAACACAACTAACAAAACTGTAATAATACCAACAAAATGATATTGCTCTAGATAAAAGGACAGTTAGATCGATCTAGATAATTTCAATCTTATTTGCCACATCCAAGGCATCATAGTCTGGAGTCAACCGAACATATGCCTTCTTGGTACCATCAGGCCTGCATCACAATAATACAAACTTGGGTTATTCCAAGTTGCATGAACTTTATCTCAATTTTTAGTTTAGAAGGAACACAATGCAACACATATAACAAATGAACTTGCATACGGCAAAAAGATAAGATATGAACCAAATTTTTACTCAATCAATCACAGTTATCCAAAACCAGTCGATCACTAGTTCTAAGTGGTTAATCTTGATTCTACAAATTGGACATTAAGGCTGTGTTTGAATTATGGATTTGGATAGGAATTTGAAAAGGGAAAAAAGTCCATTTCCCTCGCCTTTTCCTTTCCTTTCCAAATCCCAAATTCTAGATCCAAACATAGCCTAATAAGCCATCCCCCATAAAAGAAACCAGCATTTTATGGAAGAATTCTACCAAAACACAATAGTAGAATAAACATGTTTCTTCGAAAGCCTAAACACTAAAAGTACTTGGTCTTTATATTTTATACACTACAAACTACATAAACTTTTCCCATATTTATTTGTTTGTTGTTTATATTTTGATAAGTAAACTGTTCCAAAATTTAATAGGCTGCGATTTGTGTAAAAGAATAGCATGCAAACAAGCTAAAATCCTACGTTACAATTAAGTATGTTAAACTATAGCTACCTGATCAAAGTGTTCACTTTCTTGGTCTGAATATCATACATCTTCTTTACAACATCCTTTATCTTTTTCTTGTCAGCACAAATGTCAACAATGAAAACCAGGGTATTGTTATCCTCAATCTTCTTCATTGCAGACTCAGTAGTCAACGGGTATTTCAGAATCTGATAATGGTCCAATTTGTTTCTTGGAGGCACACTAATGCGTGGATACTTGGGGTTCCTGTCCTTCTTCAATGTCCTCGGCCTGTGAAAGGTAACTGTTGTTCAGATCTTCTTAACTTTTTTCTTGAAGGTTGATGAACTCGATTTCATAGCCTTGGCAACCTTCAAGACCTGTGCCTTTGGATCAGCCTTTTTTTGTATTGTCAGCTGTAGAAGAGGAAATGACAGAAGTCAGTAAATGATCAAATTAAAAAGGGGTAACTGTATTTCTTATAAGGGTAAATGAACAAGATAACAAGGGTCACCATATTTCTAATACTTCAAAAGTTCAAAATTGTAAATCCCAACAAGAAGACAGAGAAGATTTACAGACACCTCCAACTTTCTAAGTTTAAAACCAAATCCAAGCAATAGAAATGGATAAACTACTAGAATTATTCCATCTTAGGGCATAGGTTTAAAGATTGAACAAAGGGTCAATCCATAGACAGTTGTTGATTGATCATTTGCAGATGAAGAGAGTATGAAATCTATTTTCTTGCTTGATAAGCCATTCACAAATAAAATATAGCGTTGAAGTGTAACTCTATGCTACTTTCTACATCGTAATCTATTAGCAATATTAATATCCCTAGACAATAAATAAAACTAGCAGTGCACATACATACACAAATCAAGAGAAAAAGTTTAGGCTAATAGGCTGAACCCATTATACTCCATTTATGTGAATAGAAAATGAATTAAGGCATGCTCAATAGCTTCATTGAATTGAAATTAGAACCCACTCAAGCTTATGAAACCCCAATCACCCACTATCCAATAACAAACACACACACACACATATATGTATACATACCCCCTAACTAAAACCTAATTACATGCCTATCCTGAGATTTAAAAATAAAAAAACAAAGAGTTATTTGCATCAACATACCTTTAGGAGCCATTGTTAACCCAACCGAAATCAAACAAGCCATATCAAATTCAAACAAAAACGAACATTGTCAGACCAAATCGCAATTTCAAACTAGAGAGAGAGAGAAACGTACCTTGAGAAGAAGGAAAGGTAGTGAGGGAGAAGAAAGGTTTGGTGCAGCAGACGAGTTAGGGTTTCGAAATGAAGGTAATACACGAATGCTAAATGACGACCTTGTTGGGCCTAAGTCGAAGTAATAGTAATTTTCAACTTATTTGGGCTGCTATTGAGAAACCCAATTCATACATCATTGTAGACATCTCATTTTTGACCACCCTTAAAACTTGGGTATTTTTTTTCAAACACCCGATGATGAAAGTAACACTATGTAATCTTTTGAATTCTAAGCAAAGAAATTTGGATTCAAGCTCTAATCCCAAACCTTATACCCCATTTTGGCCAAATTATTTTAGACCTTAAAACCTTCCTTTCAAAATATTTTTTCAAATGCTTTTACGATGAGGCTGGCATTTCGTTTAAAACATTACACTTTTCGGTAAACCGAGTAAGGCCAAAGTGGAAAAAATAGAAGGGAGATGAACTCTTTTAAAAATATTTAAAAACATTTTATTTATAGGTTTGGAGTTGAAGGAAATAGGAGGGGAGGGGAAAAAAACTAGTTTAGGAAGAAGTTAAGCATCAAACCGTTGAGAAAGAATGAGCAGCCTTCATTAAATTAGGCATATCTCTTTGCACACTTATACTTTAGATGTGAGGCTACCACCATTGGAAATTAGGCTTCCAGTGCTTCAATTTAGACTCAAGAATCACCTAAAACCAAATCTGAATAAGGGAGATATGCCATGCATGTTTAAAGTCAGGCCTGAAATGCAGATTTTTTAAGCCGGCCAGGTCCATTTAGATTCGGCCGTGGCTCATTTAGAGCCGGCCGACTTTCAATGAAAATTTGTCCAGAATGCCTTTTTAGACCTGGCCTTGCATTTTTGGGTCCGGCCGTATGTATTGGGGGCCGGTTGGCTCTCAATAGCACCAAACAAACAGTTGGCGGGAACTGGACAGCTGGTTTTGTTTGAAAATATTTTTGACCAAATTGGCTCAAATTCTATAAATAGAACTCCTGCATTCAGAATTGGGGGATAGCAAAATTTTCCAAAAGCTTTGAAAAGCTAAAAAGACCTTCTTCCATCTTCCGTCCTTCTTTGACCTTCAAACCTTCTTTAGCTATACATACACAATACATACACGATTAAAGCTTGTTCTTGAAGCTTTTTGCTAGAGTTTCAAACCATATTTCATAAATTTGAGGGTATTTGGAATCAAGTTTGATCAACAACCAAAGCTTGCTCTCTTCAAGAGGTATAAGCTTGGCACATTTTTCCTTGCTTTCATTTCAATCTTTTTCTTGTATTTTCCTACTGTTTTGGATCTATTCTAAGTGTTGGAATTAGGGGTTAAATAATTACCATAGGTAAAATGGTTTAACACCCTTTCTTGCACCTTATTTCATAGCTCGTACCCTATGTTCTTGCACTTTTTTCTTTGTTTTTTACACTGATTTTCAGAGTTTAAAAAGGCTGAAAAATATGGTTTAAAAGTCTTAAAAGTGGAGGGATTAGCCACCTTTCCTTGATTTTGCTTAATAGCTTTATATCTCTTGCTTTTGTCTATCTTTTTGTGCTCTTTAAACATACTTTTAGCCACTGTTTTGGGACTGTTCTTGAACTATTTTGGGGCTAAAATATGTGATTTAAAATTGCAAAAAAGTAGAGCGGTTAGTCACCTCTCCTTAGGTTTTGTTCCATAGCTTTTTCTCTACTCTTTTTCTTACTTTCTCTTGCCTTTAGCTATTGTTTTTTTTTTTTACATTTTAGGGGTTGTTATGGGCTGTTTAATTCATTTAAATAGTTTGTGCTTTGAATATCATACTTGTTGTGTTGAAAGTCCTTACGGCTTCGGTTGTTTAGGCCTTACACACTGAGTCATTTGAGTTAATAGCTTTATTTACTTAGTTTTCATGCGAAGAGTTTCATTTTAAATAATCAACTTTGCATAATCATTTTTGCATCCTCCCTCATTTCTTCTTTTCTTTTGCTCGAGAGCTATTTCAAATAAGTGCTTATTGTTCAAGGCATGAGAAATATCCTCAATGGCTTAATCTCCACGGAAATTCATCGTCAATGTATAGTCTCTCTTTCATGCTATGGATCACTTCTCGTTTGATGATTCTTCCCATTTAGTGGACTTAACCATCACTTTGGACAAATTGATTAAAGAATGTCAAAAACTAACAAAATTAGCCTAAAATCAATGAAACTGATATAAAGAAAATGTTTAGAATTGGTTGGATTCGGCCGAACATTATGCCAAGTCCATCTTTCCGAGAATTGTCATGTATTAATCCATGATATGTTGATGAGACTTAGAGCGTGTCTACTTCCCTCTTTGAGCCTTCATGATAAAAGGGAGGGGTGGTTTTCCATTGCATTTATTCAATTTTGTCCAAACATGTTCAAAATCATCAAGCCATCAAATTGTGATTGTTAGTGATTTCAAACTCAAACTTGCTCTTTTCTTGAGTTTCCCATGACAGAGAAGGGTAGAAGAGACAAACAAGGCCTAGAAAGGCTCTGTCTGTTCTCACCTTAAAGCACAAAATATTTTTTGGCATAAAATTTAGAGTCGGTCGGCACTTTTTTGGCCTGGCCAGAGCTCATTTGGGGCCGGCCGGCCCCCAATGTTTGGCAAGTAGTGAGTTTTTTGCAGAAACAGAAGGCAATGACTGAGGGTGAGGTAGAGCAGTCTGGGCAAACAGAGTAGCTTCTAGACACTGCATGCAATCATTGTGCCTCATTGTTACTTATATTCGTATTATTATCTTATTATTGTAATTATTGTTGTTGTTGTAAATATTAATTTTTGTTGCAATTGCATTGGATATTATTGTCGTGTAATTCGTATTGATATAATATTTTTGTTGTAATAAATTAGGTAGTTAATTTAGTGTTCCTTGAATTTGTAATAAGTAGTTAATTAACTTAGCTAGTTAGTTATTTAATTCATTCATTTGAATTTGTAATACTTAGCTATTAATCCGGACATTTGAACATTCATTTGGACCCTTTTGTATGAGGGCAAATATGTAATGATGGTGTATGTCTTCCAACTCCCATTTTTTTCTCCCTTTTATTTACCTCCTTATGATGGTAGCATAGAGTATCATATTTACTTAGCATTCTCGTGTTCACATACACTCGTCTCACATGCATTTGGATTCGGCTCATCATACTAACCAATGTCAATTTCAATTTCATTATTTGAAAACGTGATTTATCATATGTTTTGAATTGAATCACATACCATGCTCATAGCCGAGCCTATTAAAAATTACATAATGTGTGCATCACATTAGTCATATTGCATTGTTTAAGAGAATGCATGTTTGCTAATTATTTTGCTTTGTTTGGCTTGTCTTGGAGTATTAGATGAGCATTTTGTATTTTAGCATATCACATTGTATGTTTATGTTACCGTATCAAGCATGTTTTCCATGAGGCTAAGTGATTAAATGATATATTTGTTTAAATGCCGGTGGATGAAGGCTAATTGCTAAAATTGGGATACATTTATTAATGTATGAACACACATGTGCAAGTGACAAATATCAAAAATAATTTTCAAACAAACAAAAAATCAAATTGTTCCAACTTTTGTAAATTAGTCTATACTTGTGTGCATCACTCAGTAATGTTGGCTAATAAATCGGAACAAGAGCATATAATGTAAATAAAAATCACATCATGATTAGTAGAGGCCGATCTTTGATCGGGTGAGGAGGGTGCTCAATTCATGACCTTCCCCTCTCATACCTAAGTTCTCGAGCCAAGACACTTTGGTGATGATGGATAAGTGACATTTGACACAAATCACGATTTTCTTAAATTTTTCAAAAATATTTAGATGCAGACTCTGTAATCTGACAAAGCAGTCTATTTTTAGTATTTGATTCAAATATCGATTTTTCAAAAGATTTGCTAGATTTAGATTCATTTGTGTTTATCTATTTCACATTACACTTGTGAAAATAGATTCAGAACTACGAGAGTCTGAACTGTAAGGCTAATCATATCCGAAATGAGCACAAAAAACAAACTACAAATTACAATCAACAACCAAAAAGCCCTAAAAGTGTTCTGTCTTCTAATATTTTCATTTTTATTTTCAATTTATTTTATAAAAAAAAAGTACAAAAGGGTTTGGAAGGAAAAAAATAATTTTTTTTTTTTTTTTTTTTGATTTCCGACCAGTGGGGGCGCGCCACGTCACTGGGGTGCCACCCCCACTGGGTGTATGAAGCATTGTTGTTTGTCTAAAATATGATTTGTCCTCTATGACTATAGAAATTATATCCCACTCCCTAAAATTTTTTATTAACAATTTTTAATAATATCATATATTTATTATAATTAATAATTCAAATAATTTTATTATTGTATAGAATAACAGTTAAAAACTTCATTTTTCTAATAGTTTTGCTAAATAAAAATTTTTTATAAAATAATATTTGTAATTTTTCAAACTACAAAAAAAAAAATCCATATTTTCAAGGCATGCATTTATAATTTACCCAAAAAATTACAATGAATTTTTAATTTTTAATTCTATCAATTTCCATCTCAATTTTTTAATTTATTTTCAGTTTAAATCATGTGTCTATTTTCATTAAAATTGTCAAAAAAATACATATTTCAATAAAAAAAACCTTTAAAAAAAAATGATTCTCAAGCACTTCATTTTTTTCCACCTCATATTTTAGATTAAAAAAAAAAAACTAAAATGCCACTAAAAAAAAACTTCTCAAACGCTAAATCAATACCTAACAAACCAAACACACTACCTAATTATATATAATCTAGCCGATATTATCAACGTGGTACAGAAATGGAAACAAATTACAACCCTTAGCGAACACATTGGTTTGAATGGAAAGTAATGTTCGACATTAAACTCAAAAGAAGCTTCTCAAATTTCTTAGATGCTGGACCCGGTCTTAAAATACTCATGTCACCCCAAAGCTGACAAGGGTCTCGGCCCCTTCCTCGCCCACCCAAACACCAACCTCCTGGTAATATCATACCCGCAGTCCTATGAAGCACGAGAGAATCAATCTTGTCCAAAACTGGATTGTTTGCACGGAAATTCCCAGCAAATGCAGCTCCACTGCTCAACATCTTTTCCAAATCAGTTACGCTTAGGTCTGGAGGATCATCTTCATATACAGTAAAGCGCAAGTTGGAGTTGACAACTGTTTTGGAAAAGTCTTTGGAATTGCAAGCAAGCGTCTGAAAGTAGTCCCGTTGTGAGTATTTAGTGTTGGAGAAAAACAATAGGAGTTTTCTCGGTAGGTTGTCCCATCCAAGGATGGCAAACTCAACGAGCTTCCGGCTCAAAATCACGTGTGGAGAACCTAATGAAATAATGGGAATACTGATTAAGAATGCAGTAAATAAATAACAGATATATTTTATGGTACTCCACAAATGGGAGACGAGGAAGACAAAAGAAAGATGAGTAATCTTTAGAAAACTATTAAGATAACCGCTATAATGCAGTGGTTAATTTATTTACAAGGGCAAGGTGGGTCTGTGATTAAATTTTATTGTTGACGGAAAGAAACAAAATGGAGTAGTAGGATTTTACAATTTGAGGAGGGACAACTGCCCCCTCTGATCATTATGTGGCTCCACTAAGTAACCATGTGTCGGCACCAAGTGTCAAGTGTATGGGATATGTGTTTGAAATGTGTAGTTAGAAATTCACCTAACAAACACATTTAAGTAATTTAAGTTTTACCATAAAATTATATGTAAAGATTCCAAAATTTTCATGAAATGCTCTATAAAACCTTGTGAACACCATTTCACACAAGAAAATAGACAAAAAATATAAAGTAACATGAATATTTTTCCGTATCTCCATATCCTTTGATATGGAATTAGATGATTCAAACACTTACTCATACCCGCATCTGACCACCATACCCGATTCCATGTCAACATAGAGTGGAATAAAAGTTTGTCTACAAAATAATAAGGCAGTCAAAGATCACAAACACAAGCTAATGACTTTTGTACATAACAAAAAAGCCTGTAACGGTCTCATATCAAAAGATTCACCAACCAAGAAATTTGGGACGGATTCAGGTTATGTGCATGCTGTTAATATCTTCCTACAAGAAGGATGTTTGAGATAGTTTTGCCTAAATAACAAGTAATTTCTTATGCTTGGTAAAATAAATTTAGGTCATGTGCATGCAGTTAATTTCTTCCTACAAGAAGCAAGTTTGAGATAGTTTAACCCAAATTACAAGTACTTTCTCATGCTTGGTAAATGTGTCATCAAAATCTTAAAGCTAACAAAGTAATAATTACAAGTAATGTACCGGTGAAAAATCTGTACGCATTGGGCAGGGTGCGTTTTTTGTTGCCAGTGAACATTCTGCCTTTTGATGCGAGATATAGGCCAGGATCAACAATAACCTCCATAATTCTTTGATACCTGGACACAGAATTCAAGCTTATAATCTGCATCTACATCCCAATCATGGGCAGCTAAAAATGTTTAAACAAGTCCTAGATAAATGATAGTACTCACTCCTTCCAGCTAGTATTACTCGTATGCTCTATGAAGTTAAAATCCCTTGGTGCAAAGGACAGGACGTGAAGAAAATCTGTAAATAGATTAGTAATGAAATATATTAACCCCCAAACAGGTAAAGAATAATATATATATATATATATGAAAAAATCTATAGTGTGCACCTCTAAAAAGGGTCATATATATACAGAACAAGAAAAAAAGAACTAGCATGTGACAGACAAATAAGATGTTTCAAAGGGGAATACCTGCACAAGTTGCTACATGAATTGATGGTTTCTCCCACCAAAAAAAAAAAAAATCCATGATAAAACATGAAGTGCAAAACATGGCCGCATAGAAATGCACAAATGATGTGTTACCTACTAAAGGCCTTGTAAGTTTTCCATGAGACTTTTGGTCACGTAGTGATGTAGTAGTACTAGTAGCATGCTAGCAACAATTGTGGCAAAAACAGAGGTGGAGCAGAAAGGTGGTCAGATGCACTGGCATTGATAGATATCACGGTTTTAAAGGGGTGTTGGTTGGAGTTAAGGGCTGTAATAAATCAGAATATTAAGCAGTTAAAAACTTCGATAGATATTTTATCAAACTCAATATGAGCATGATGTTTGAGTCAAGCTCAACTAGCATGTACTTCACCAGCCCTCTATTTCTTATTTTCCAAACTCAAAACCCTTCTTCCCAAGTCAAATCAAGTTTCTTGAGTAGCACAGTAAACAATAATTTCTGTGTGAAAAAGTCTAGTGCTCCTAATTTCTTTTCTTTTCTGTGTCAAAGGACACTGTAATTGTTCATGATAACTCATTTATTTAACAATGGTTGCTTCAGAAGTTGTTCTTGTAATTACAATTAACGAGGGATAATATCATTATAACTGCAGGACACCAATACTAATTGTTCAAAAGCTCAAAAAACTTTTGTTTGTGATTGTCAAGTTTGGCTTATTCAGGAATCAGGTTTCAAAACATATTCTTGAGAGATTGGCTCATTAATCCCTTGAATAAACTCAAATAAACTTCTTAACAAGGCAAGCCTAGTATGAACTTGAATGCCTTGTTTCATTTAAAAGTTGGAACACAGGTTCCAGTTTTAACAGTAGAGTTGGCAATTGTGGAGGAGATGATTATACTACTTGCATAATAACTTTTTGGTTTCAGAATTTTGATTCCGCTTTTCAGAAAATTGAGCTTTTTGTTTTCCGTGTTTTTTTGTTTTCACTGAATTTTTTTAATATTTTAAGAAAAAAATTTAGTTTTTAAATACACCTAACATAAATACACTTAAAAAGTATAATATTTGTGGAAAAAAACATTTAAAAATTCATTAAATACCGAAAATACAAAAAAAAAATACAAAAATCCAATACATTTTAGTATTGTTGTGTATTTGTTGATTTTTTTAAATATTTTTTTTATAAATATTTTACTTTTTAGGTACATCTGGGTTAAGTGCGTCTAAAAATTTAAAAAAATTGCTTAAAATATTAAAAAAATTCACCAAAAACAAAAAAAAAAAAACATGAAAAGCAAAAAAAATCAACTTCCAAAAAATTTTAGCTCAAAAATTGAAACCAAGCAAGGTGTTTGGTTCCTGTCTTCACATCTCTTTTCTGCTAGCAAATTTCGGGATGAGTGTTCCAATACAACCTAAAGTAATACTAATCTAAAAGGGCCAACCAGATTAAGCTCATTTATTGCTGCTATAGTTGCTTATTTGGTTCTTCGGATATGTCCTTGGATACATTTTAAGGACGTTTATAAAAGAACAGTAAATGAATCTCTCTGTTGGATATGTTTTGGACAGTGAATAGAACTCTTTCTAAATCCTTCAGCAAAGTTTTCACTTATTTTTCTCCAAGTTTCATAATTGATTATTTTCAAGGCAGCAGGAAAACTATAAGCTATGAACACATACTGGACAGTTGACTTTGATCAAATTTCTAGAGATGGTTCTCTTGAAAAATTTGCACATAAAATCATTTACGATCGCAAGTTCTTGAAATCTTGAAATAAACTCTGCTGGGAATTCCATCCCACACATTGGGAATCTGATAGGACCTTATCAATAGAAGACAAGCAAGCACTCATTCATTCATTTACATAAGAGAGTTGGTTTAATGGAACTTATGTGTGTTTGAACAATTAAATGCACAAATTCTCACAATCCTTTGTTGATGGTTGTAATTATCTCACGGTCGAGAATGCATTTACCTTTCAAATGCAAAGACATTTTGGAATACACCAAGGAACATACAAATGTATTAATTTTAAGAAACAGATAAGATAAGGTATATTAAAGTGTGGTTTGCAACACCTACCACATAAAGCTTTTCCCCCTCACTTTAGTGTTTACATGAAAGGTGCCAATTATTTAATTTTTGAAAGATAGTCCCATGTTTGGTGACCTAATGGGTGTCTGATGTTGACACCATATCAGCATTCAGAATAAACAAAAGTTGGTTGGTCCCATGGGCAAGATGCTCTTTTTTTTTTTCCTTTTTTGTGCCTAATTTTAAATTACCCAGCTTGGTTTGTTCCCCTTTTCCCAACTTTTGCAACAAGCCCATAATCAAAAGATGGACTAAAAGGGTGACCCAAAGCAAGACTGCCACTAAAGCACGATCTGGAAAAGACAAGATGTACACAGCCTTACTCCATTTCTGACACGGTTGGTTCTGTGATTCAAACAAGTGTCACCAAGGCCGAGCCTTACCGTTGGGCAAGGTTCTGAAAAGCGATTGCGGTCGCCGTAACGGTGGCGGTAACACGGTTGCGGTTGCGGGATGTAAAGGCCGTAGTGTAATAGTTGCGGTAACTGGAACCGTGAATTTTTTTATTTTTCGCACAATTTGAAAAAAACTTACCGATACACATATTTTTTTGCCATGATCATATTTATTAGGTTAAAAATAAATATTGATCCATTTTTGTAAATTTTTAAGTATGATCCAATATATTTCATATTTTTAAATCACTATAAACTGAGTTTTTTACATTTTATTTTAATAATTAAAGACTTTATATTATACAAAAAATCAATCACTAACTATTATATATAAGATAAACAATGACAAAAGTATGAGAATAAATAAGAGCCTAATTATATATATATATATATATATACACATATTTTAACCAAGCCAAATAGATAATGATCACACTTATTATTATTATTATTATTATTATTTTCAAACAATATATAGATAGACACACAAACAAAATGGTTTAGTGATAGCAGCTGAATAGACTAGCATGGGTCTTACAGTTTCAACAAATCAATAACATGTTTTTCATCTTCCCTCTTCTCTCTCTCTATCTCTTACTCCTCCATTTTCTCTCTTTATCTTCCCTCTTCTCTCTATCCCTCTTCCCCCATTTTCAACTTTTTTTTGTGTGTTTTTTTGAAAGAAACAGTTTGGAACCGTTACGTAACGGTGCATAACAGGCCGTTACAGCTGTTACGGCACCATTACGACCGCTACGGTAGCCGCTACGGCCGACACACCTGTGAATCTCAATCACATTACAAAAGCGGCCGTAACGGGTGACGGTAACCGCCAAAACTGTTACATAACGGCATTACGTAACGGTTGTGGCCGCTTTTTAAAACCTTGGTTGGGACAAACCGCACTTGATAAGGGAAGATGGCCTAAATCTTTTAATTACAAGCACTATTATACTAACACCATGTTTGGGAATCTATGAGAGAAAAGAAAAGAAAGGATTACTTAAGTTATAAGAGAAGAGAAAAGAAAAGAAAAGAAAAAAATGATTGTGATTTTTCTCCTTCTTATTTAGATAAGTAAGAAATGATTACGATTTTTCTCCTTCTTATTTGGTTAGATTTCATAAGAGAAAAAAAAAAGCAATTATTTTATGTAATATTACCAAAATAACATTTTTATATTTTCAATCATTTTATTTCTTTTATTTTTACAAGAACAATATTGATATTATGAAAATATTGATTTCTTTTTTCTTCCAATCTCTCTACTTTTGGGAAGATTAAAAATGAGAGTTATAAGAGAAATAAGGCTCCGTTTGGTAAGAGTTTCGAATCATAGTTTCACCCATTGATTTGAGTGTATTGTTTGTTTTGAATTTCCAAATCATATTTCTACACCTATTTTTCAAAACTCAATTCAAAACATAATCATTACTTTTCAAAACTCATAACCAAACACATAATTCAAAACTCTTTTCAAAACTCCATTCAAATCAATATTTTAAAAATATTTTAATTTTGTTAAGATTTTAAATATTTAAATATGTTACGATTTTTTTAATTTTTTAATTTTTTGAATATTTTTAAATATTTTAATTTCAAAATATTACGATTTAAATTTTTTAAAATTTAAAATATTTTAAAAAATAAATTCAAATTCTATTTTATAAAAATATTTTTAAATATTTTAATTTTGTTGTTATGTATTTGGTTACGATTTGAGTGTAGAGTTGTGAAAATAGTATGGAGTTTTGAGTTATGTGTTTAGTTATGAGTTATAAGTTTTTCAATTAAGTTTTGAAATCTCTTTTCAAAACTAATAACTAAACAAATTTTCTCATTTCATATGTCATATCAAAAATTCAAAAATCAATTCAAAATTCTTTTCAAAATTCATAACCAAGCAAATTTTCTCATTTCATATGTCACATCAAAAATTAAAAACTCAATTCAAAAATCTTTTCAAAACTCATAACCAAGCAAATTTTCTCATTTCATATTATTTAAATTATTTAAATATTTATGATTTAAATTTTTTGAATATTTATTTTGAAAAAAAATTATTTCCTTTGTAGTATTTTCAATTAAAAAATTGATTAATGTTGTTTTCTATCAATAATAAAAAATTTTAATTAAATTTTAAAAAGAGTTTGGTTATGAGTGTTGATCAGAATTTTCAATAGTGTGAAAGTAATGTGTTTTGTTATGACTTATAACAATTTGAATTAAATTTTGAAAACTCTTTCTAAAACTCATAACCAAATAAATTTTCTTACTTCACATGTCAAATAAAACTTTTAAAACTCAATTCAACCCTCTATTCAAAAACCATAACCAAACAAATTTTCTACACTCAAATCATAATTTCACAACTCACAAACTCAAAATACAACTCATACTCTCAAATCATATTTACAAAACTCTACTTAAGTTATCCAAACAAATAAGAGACCTCTCTATTTCATTTCTTTTCTTTTCTCTCCAAATCACTCAATCCAAACATAGTGTAAATTCCTTGAGTGATCTCTTCTAAGGCTCCAACAATATTCAAAAAAAAAAAAACCTAATTTTACATTGAGCACTGAACATGAACTATAAAATAAAAGGTAAATTACACTTACATCTCCTGAGATTTGGATTTAATACATATCAACCCTGAGGTTTAAAAAATTACACTAACCCCCTGTCATTGTAATTATTTAGACAGAATAAAGACATTGAACTCATGCACACTCTCTTTTTTTTGCTTTGCTTTACTTTCTATTCTTTTCTTTTTTTCCTTTCCTTTACCTTTTTTTTATTTATTTATGTAATTACCTCTGTTTTTCTAGCAGGAGCTGTTAACTTTTATATAAGGGAAGTTTATGAAATGAAACCATTAACCGGAGGGTGGGAATGTAATTTTCAAAAGGTCAGAGTGGTAGTAATTGGACTAAACCTCCAAGGCTATCGATGTAATTTACCCTAAAATAAATTACCCATTTTTCAGCTCAACTAGTACACACTGATCATATCTAGGTTAAATCAAAACAATCTAAATAGTGTAAAGTAGCAAGTTGAACAATCCAAGGCATATATAATGGAAGAGGTGAAACGTACGTACCGTCCTGAGAAATGAGAGGGTAATCAGAGGCATCGAGATTAACAAACCAGTCCCAATCTCTCCTAGACCTCAACAAAATGGCCGCACCGTGAAGCACCAAAGCGAGGCTCGAAGGCCCTTCCTCTCTAACCGAATTGGCTCTCTCAATCACATTCACATTGTCCGCATCAACGAACACAGGGACCGAAGCCACCATCCGAGCGAGCTCATCCCTCTGATCCTTGGACGATCGACGGTCGAGATGCAAGAGGTAGTGGTTTCTAGGGTGGTAAATGGCTTTGAGGAGTCGAAAAATTCGACCTCCGTCGTTGTCGGTGCCGGAGATGAAGTAGGCGATTTTGGGCGGAGGAGGGAAGGTGCTGGTGGAGGAGGGGAGAGAGAAGTGGTGGTGGTGGTGGTGGTGGGAGGAGGGAGGAGGAGGGAGGAGAAATAGGAGGAGAGAGAGGAGAGAGATGAAGAGGAGAGAGAAGAGGAGGTTTTTTGAGAGGTTTGCCATGGATGGCTTGACTTGCTTGCTTTGAACAGTTGCACAGAGAGGAGAGAGAGAGATAGAGCTCAGTAGGGGCATGATGTGAAGGTCGATTAATTAATTAATGGATAAATGACAAACAGATCTCCGAAATTCACTTAGGCTTCGTTTGGGAAGCCTTGGTTTTGGGGCTTTTTTTTTTTTTTTTTTTTTTGACTTTTTTAATCACAAAAAATAAAATAAGTTTTTTAGTTTAATAAGACAAAATATCACATTTAATCTTTAATCATTACAATTTTTTCTCTTATAAAAAAGTTTAAAAAGTCAAAAGTCCTTTCCAAACTAAACTTTTTAGTCCCAGGTTAAAATCGCTAAAAAAGTCAAAAAACTAATCCACTTTTCAAACGAAGGCTTAAATTATAAATTATTTTTGTGGTTTTAGAAATTATATTAAAATAGTGTTAGAAATTTTAAAAAATTTATCAAAATTTCTATCAAATGTTTCACATGAGTGTGAGATCTACACCATATGAGTCCTACACCTATGTGATCTTTAGTAGAAATTTTGGTAAAACTTTTAAGATATCTAGCATTTTTTATTACATTAGTCACTTAAAATTTCTAATTTCATAACAAATGGATCTTTTTATTAATAAATTATCAAATTAATTAATAATTTTTAATAATCTTAAAATTTTATTTGAATTAATAATTCAGATAATTTTATTATTGTATCGATGAACAATTAAAAATTTCACTTTTTTAATTAATTCTGTTAAATAAAAAATTTTGATAAAAATATATTTATAATTTTTCAAATCACAAGAGGTAATTTGTATTTTAAATAAATTTCAAAAGTTGTCCTTAATTAATTAAAGATATTCATCTGCCCGCCTAAGGCCAATTGGTTGATCTTAAGGCCAAGTTTGGCATATCCAAAATAATTCATCTCTTTATCTTTTTTATCACATCACCTCTCTATTTTTCTGCATATCTTTTTGTAAAAAGACAAAAAGTACACTTATTTAGGTCATTCCAAACAACTCCTAATTATTATAGGCCGCGTTTGGATACAACCTGTGGTGATTTTTTTTATTTTATTTTTTTGACTATTTTACTCGGAAATGGAGTGGTTGTGGTACGTTCGGCACATCAGTTACTGTGCAGGTTTATTTCGGAAGTTGTTTTGATAAATTAAATTGTTTATTTTTTAAAATACATTAAGTTAAATATATTTGTAAAAAATTAAATTAATTGAACAATTTATCAAATCATATTTATCATTTATTTTTGTAAATATAAATATATTCTATTTAATATTCGATCAATTTTATTTTTTATAAATATATTATACTTGATATATTTTAAAACATAAACGATTCAAACTATTATAACGGACTCCAAAATGGGTCCATATCGGCCCACAATAGTGAGTGATATGCCAGAGGCACAACAGCTAATTTTTCAAATCACAAGAGGTAATTTGTATTTTAAATAAATTTCAAAAGTTGTCCTTAATTAATTAAAGATATTCATCTGCCCGCCTAAGGCCAATTGGTTGATCTTAAGGCCAAGTTTGGCATATCCAAAATAATTCATCTTTTTATCTTTTTTTATCACATCATCTCTCTATTTTTCTGCACATCTTTTTGTAAAAAGACAAAAAATACACTTATTTAGGTCATTCCAAACAACTCCTAATTATTATAGGCCGTGTTTGGATACAACCTGTGGTGATTTTTTTTATTTTATTTTTTTGACTATTTTACTCGGAAATGGAGTGGTTGTGGTACGTTCGGCACATCAGTTACTGTGCAGGTTTATTTCGGAAGTTGTTTTGATAAATTAAATTGTTTATTTTTTAAAATACATTAAGTTAAATATATTTGTAAAAAATTAAATTAATTGAACAATTTATCAAATCATATTTATCATTTATTTTTGTAAATATAAATATATTCTATTTAATATTCGATCAATTTTATTTTTTATAAATATATTATACTTGATATATTTTAAAACATGAACCATTCAAACTGTTATAACGGACTCCAAAATGGGTCCATATCGGCCCACAATAGTGAGTGATATGCCAGAGGCACAACAGCTATCCCATTTCCAATTATTTTCTCTATTTTATTTACATATATTTTTCGTAAAATATTTAAAATTCAATTTTCGAACATGCCTAATTCTACTAGACATGATTTCTCTCAATTTAGGTCTGAGGGGTTTATTAGATTTATTAGGAGTCTTATTTTAATAATTTAAAATTTATTTTAAAAAATTATTTATGTATATAATTTATGAAAAAATTTTACATCAATGTGATAATTATAGTTTTTTCATTTTATTGATTTTATTTTCAAAAAAAAAGACAATAATTATGTTTTAAAAAATAAATAATTTATTCATTTGAATATAAATACGATAAAATAAAAATATTATAATTATTAGATCGATCTAATTTTTTACATATATGATATATATGAAAAACCCTATAAATAAATGATTTTAATCATTGAAACGAGAGTCGTAATAAGTTTCATAGGCAACTCACGTTCAAAAATTTAAATTTAAATTTAGAAAAAATTCACATTTTTAATATTATATATGATACCAAGTTGATATGAAGTTTCAATATTATATGTCTCATTAATGGATGCCTAGATACATGTTAGAGTTGGCTTTTTAAAGTTCAATTCTAAATTTAGGTTCATGGAGTTTATCATAGGTGGATAAAAAGAAAATATTACAATAAAATAAAGTGAAACACTATTTATAATTAGAAAAGAATAATTTAATTTTAATTTTAATTTTTTGAGTCATAACTAAAAAAATATATACATATATATTATAATTAAACACAACATAAGACATAACTAAAAAATTTATGCGTCATAATTAAAATAATATTATAATTAAAGAAGAAAATGATATAATTAAAAGTGTATATAACACATTCTTTTTAAAGTGATGTATATTAAAAAATTTCTAAAATAAAACATTATAAAAAAGTTACAACTAACCTTAAAATTTATAACTATGACAAAAAAAAGATGAAATTTGTATGTCTATACATATTTAAGAGTTCCAAATAAATTGAAAAAAATTACAGATACTTTAAAAAATCTCACTTTTTTAGTACAAATAAGTAAAAAAAATCAAGTTAAATATATTTTAAAATACAACCAAACATCATTAATTAGCTATTTTTAACAAATAAGTTAGGAAGTTGCTATTGTAACTCTACTTCGCTTTAGATACACTATTTTCTTTTACCCTTATCATATATATTATTAAAAATAGTGTTTGCTTTCAATTTTTCTCTCTCCTCTATGGCACATCTCTCATGTTTTCATTTTTTATTGAAATGCCACATCAATATATCTTTTTACCAAAATTATTTATAAAATTTAATATTTAAAAGACTTTTATTTAATCTAAATTACTCATAAACAAAACCTAATAGAATTATACATACTTTACCAATTAATTTTATTATACTTTTTCACCTTTTTTTAAATAAAATATTAAAATTATTTCTTATTTTTATGTCTATCTTATTTATAATATTAATTATATAGAATTTCTTAAATAATTAGTGACATAGGTGGGCCTATAGGGGCTTTTGGCCCACTACTTAGAGCTTAATATATAATTCAAACACTAAAACCCAACATTACTAGAGCCCAACGTTGCACTAAGGACCAATGACATCTAAACACATGTCAAGAGAAGAACCAGCCACATAAGCAGACAAAGATCTCGTAGAGTTATTACACCACACATTAGCCATTAATGAGGTTCCCTGCAGCATTTAATGCGATAACCCCTTCACGTCGGAATAGAACAGCCTCACCATGAACAAGGCAGGCTAGAACGTAAACTTTCGGCCAACATGACAGGTCGGAGTGTACAATGAAATGATAAACAAAGGATATAAACAGGTTTCTAAGACAAAGAGAAAGTTAAATTATTTATCATCATCCTATCTCTATATTCCGTTGATCTCTCTTCTTTAACTTGCTCGTCGGAGGGTTCGTTGGGAGACTCTCGTTCCCCGTTGGACTCTTATGCAGGTTTCTTAGTGGGCCCAGTGATCGGACGACGGCGTGGGAAGCTTGGATCAGCCCGACCCATTCCTCAGGGACTAGTAGTGTCATCAATTAGAATCACTTTTAATTTTATATCAATTATTTCTAATATCAAGTTATAATTTAATATCATATAAATTTATTATATATATTTATTTAAGTTACATTTTTTATAACACGAAAGGTTTTTTTTTAAATAATTAGAATCACTTTTAATCTTATAATAATTATTTCTAATATCAAGTTATAATTTAATATCATATAAATTTATTATATATCTTTATTTAAGTTACATTTTTGTAGCGCGAAAGGTTCAAATTATCAAATCAATATTTCTTTTTTTGTGTTATAATTTAATATAATTTAAAATTATTATATATATTTATTTAATTTATATTTTATAGTACGATAGAGCTAATATTATTAAAATATACATAAATAATTTTTCTTAAAATTATTATATCTGTTGATTTAAATAAGATTTTTTATAAAATGATAGGTCTAAGATTATCAAAATAAATAAATAAAAAATACTATTTACCTTAAACTTTTTTTTCTCTCTCCTATGTAGCACATCTCTCTTCTTTTTTTTTTTAATTAAAATTCTAGATCAATATACCCTTTCCAAAATTCTTTCTAAAATTTAATATTTAAAAGACTTCTACTTAATTTAAATTACTCATAAACAAAACTTAATAGCATTATGCATTCTAAAAATATTTTATCAATTAATTTTATGGGATATTTATTAGAAAATCATTTTTCAAGTGTTTGTATCCCAATTAGTCCATAAGATATTCTTCTATTCCAATAAGTCCTATTATTTGAACATTTGATCTACCAAATCCTAATTCTCATATTTAAAGTACTTTATGGACATTTCTATCCTTACAAATATTTTTTGAATGGTTAGCAATTTAGTGATGTGAACATTCATATTTTATAATGTGAATATTCACATTGACGGTGTGAATATTCACATCACGGAACATTCACACTGTAAATGTGAATATTATTAGGGGTATTTTGATAACTGTGTCACTCATAGGACTTATTGAAATATAAAAAAATAATGTAAACTAAATGGAACATAAGTATGTGAAAAGGGATTTATGAAAAAGTGCTCCTAATTTTATTATACTTTTTTCACTTTTTTTAAAAATTAAATATTAAAAATATTTATTTTTATGAAATTTATTGTATATATTTATGTAAGTTACATTTTTATAACATGATAGAGTTAAAATTATTAAAAATACACATAAATAATTTATTTAAAATTAGTATATTTGTTGATTTAACAAACTCTTTTATGGAACAATACAACTACAATTATTAAAATAAATAATTAGAATCATTATTTAAATTTTAAATTATTGTTCCTTTTTTTTTTTAAATTAACGATTATTTTAAATATTTTATATATTGAAAAATATAAATAATGTAACTAAATTTTATTTTAAAATAAAGGAACACTTTTTCATAAATTCCTTTTCACCTACTTATATTTTATTTAGTTCACATTATTTTCTTATGTTCCAATAAGTCATACAGGTGACATACTTACTAAAATACCCCTAATAATATTCACATTGACAGTGTGAATGTTCCGTGATGTGAATATCCACACCATCAATGTGAATGTTCACATCGTCAATGTGAATATTCACACCATCAATATGAATGTTAACATGTCAACATGAATATTCACATTGTAAAATATGAAGTTCACATCACCAAATTGCTAGTCGTTCAAAAAATATTTATAAGAGTGGAAATGTCCATAAAATATCTTAAATATGATAATTAAGATATGGTAGATAATATCCAAATAATAGGACTTATTAGAAAATAAGAATATCTTATAGACAAATTAGGATACAAACACTTAAAAAAAGATTTTATAATAAATTTCCCTAAAATAAATATATTTAGCCCTTACATCACATTGGTTAACTATTAGTTATATATAACTAGTAATCACCCATGCGATACACGGAATTTTACAAAGTGAACATAATAAAATAAAAAAAAAATTATGCTACTTAGTGGTATTTTCTAATATGAATAAAGTATTTTTATTTAATTTGTGTGTATGAACCTTACTATACATCTTTCAAAAATTTTAATATGAAATTTTTTAGAAAACTATCATAAATTATGTAAATCATCACATAACAAATAGATAATAAGAGTTAGTTAAGACAACCAAAAGTGGAGTAACAAAGCATACTAAGGCTTGGTTTGGGAAGTAGGTTGGCTTTTTGACTTTTTGGCTTTTTTGGCTATTTTAGCCTTGGCTAAAAAGCTTGGTTTGGGAAGGACTTTTTGGCTTTTTGACTTTTTTATTTTACAAAGTGAACATAATAAAATAAAAAAAAAATTATGCTACTTAGTGGTATTTTCTAATATGAATAAAGTATTTTTATTTAATTTGTGTGTATGAACCTTACTATACATCTTTCAAAAATTTTAATACTTCACAACATGAAAATTTTTAGAAAACTATCATAAATTATGTAAATCATCACATAACAAATAGATAATAAGAGTTAGTTAAGACAACCAAAAGTAGAGTAACAAAAGCATACTAAAATTATAATTAATCAAAATGACTAACATGGAAAATTTTAGAAAACTATCATAAATTATGTAAATCATCACATAACAAATAGATAATAAGAGTTAGTTAAGATAACCAAAAGTGGAGTAACAAAAGCATACTAAAATTATAATTAATCAAAATGACAAACATTAAATAAAAGAATGCTATTTTTTCTTTTTCTTTTTTCAATCAATAAGAGATATTATATTAATTATCCCAATCAGTATTGTTATCCAAAAAGCAATCTAAGAGGGGAGTGAATTAGGTTTCTATAAATTAAAATTAATAATATCCCAATAAAATTAACTACTAGTACAACAAATTATTAACAAGCACAATGATGAACTTAGCAGTAAATGATCAAGCAAAATAACAATGAAGTATAACTAACATACAGAGTAAATCAAATTATTAGCATATGAATATTAGATAAATATAGCAGTAGTAGGAAAGTAAAGAGATTACAGAAGAGGAGACAAAAAGATTTATAGTGGTTCGGCTTCAACCATGCTTACATACACTCCTCACGCTTCACTTGAGATTTTTCACTATCTTCTAACTTCACAGGGTGCTAGAAACCTTTCATAGATAGAGCAATCCTCTAAGATTTTACACAGACTTTATAAGTCAAGAACACCGAGTGTACTACACTCTTACAAGATTGAAAAGAATGTGTTTTTCCTTTCACAGAAATCTACAATAATTATCTTTCAAAGATAGATATAAAAATGAAACTCTGATTTTTCTGTAAACCTAACACAGGAAAGATGAGCTTAATGTTATAAGGCTCAGTATATAATTTCTGAGAGAGGATGTAAACAAATATTGAAGAACATTTCTCAGAGAATTTTTCAGAGAATAGATGTGTGTGATTATTAGATCAAAAAATATTTTCTGGTTTTTTTTTTTTGTAACTTGTTTACATTAGAGGCTTTGGTATATATAATGAAACTTATAGCTGTTTATAGCCATTGTATTCATTTGAATTGATAGTCGTTTATAGCCGTTGTATTCGTTTGAATTTATAGTCGTTGTACTCCATCATTATTAATTTGAATATCTTCCACTCCATCATTACAAATTTGAATATCTTTCACTTGAACCTTTTGAACCTTTTGGCCTGCTGCTGTGCTGGACTTTTTCAACCTTTGTTTTGGGCTGTTTGAACTCTTGATTTAATCAAATATTAAATACATTCTAACAACATTTAGGATAAAGGTTTATCACAGAAATCTACAATAATTATCTTTCAAAGATAGATATAAAAATGAAACTCTGATTTTTCTGTAAACCTAACACAGGAAAGATGAGCTTAATGTTATAAGGCTCAGTATATAATTTCTGAGAGAGGATGTAAACAAATATTGAAGAACATTTCTCAGAGAATTTTTCAGAGAATAGATGTGTGTGATTATTAGATCAAAAAATATTTTCTGGTTTTTTTTTTTTGTAACTTGTTTACATTAGAGGCTTTGGTATATATAATGAAACTTATAGCCGTTTATAGCCATTGTATTCATTTGAATTGATAGTCGTTTATAGCCGTTGTATTCATTTGAATTTATAGTCGTTGTACTCCATCATTATTAATTTGAATATCTTCCACTCCATCATTACAAATTTGAATATCTTCCACTTGAACCTTTTGAACCTTTTGGCCTGCTGTTGTGCTGGACTTTTTCAACCTTTGTTTTGGGCTGTTTGAACTCTTGATTTAATCAAATATTAAATACATTCTAACAACATTTAGGATAAAGGTTTATGTGAGAAATAATTGGACAAAATAAATTTTGATTCTATTTTTCTCTTTCAAATAAATCATCAAAATAAATTTTGATTATGTTTTTCTTTTTCAAATAAATTAAAATACAATTAAATAAATCATCAACATAAAATTTGGATTCTATTTTTCTCTTTCAAATAATTTAAAATATAATTAAATAAATCATCAAAATAAATAAGTCTAACAAGTATAATGAATTAAAATAAAATAAAATAAATTTTAATTTTAATTTCTATTATATTCAGTTAGTGGTTAAAAAATTTTACATGCTATTTGTTTTTTTTTTCCCCCTTTAATTTTATGTTGATTCACTAAACATAAATAGGTTTGAAAATGCATTAAAATTGAACAGACAAACATAAAGAATAGAAATATTTAAATTATTCAAAAAAATCTAACATTTTAAATATGAGATCGCTTGCATTTGCTCAAGCTTTGAATTTGCATAAAAAGATATTTAAAAAAAGAAGAAATTTGTGGTTTAGGTCTCAAAAGAAATGACTTCTTGAAAATTAATTTAATCATAAGTTATTTCAATATGACAATCAAAAACCAAATATAATTGATGATTAAAAAAGAAAAAGAAACAAAAACATAAATAGAATTTACAGAAAAATAAATAATAATATTCATTTACATAAACTCCATTTCCTACAAAAGCAAAAACTCATGTAAGTACACATTTCAAATGTAAAGCTAATATAATTTATAAAAAAAAAATCACTTGTTACTTGAAATTTAATGCAAAATTTTTTAGGCATCGTGAAATTGAGTCGAAAAGGGCTCAATATTAATTGTGATTTTTTTTTTCTTTTCAATCTCATGTTCATGGTTCATTTTTCAAACACTTATTTTTATATTGAAAAGATTAAGCTTAGAGAAAAGATATACTTTGAATTATAGCATATTTAATATTTATATAGATAATTAATTGATGATTTTTAAAGATAAATAAAGTTCAACTTGAAGATAAACTTTGAAAAGATTAAGTTAAAATATATGAAAATCTACAACAATCAAGTTCAAATAAAAGATAAACTCCAAGAAATAGGAAGTTCTAAAGAAAATAAAAATTTAAGTTCAAATTTAAAGATAAAATAAGATAAACATGAGAAAATATAATAAATTAAATAAAATTTCAACTTGGAAATCTTGATCTTATCTATAGGCTATGAAATTATTTTATTTTTTAAAAGCAAACATGAATGGATAAATGCTAACATTTATATATATTTTTATATATATATATATATATATAATATGTGAAAATAAGAGTTGTGAGAATTGTGAGTTCTTTTTTTATTATTTTTTAAATTTACGCGATACAGTGATTTTTTTTTCTTTTCAATCTCATGTTCATGGTTCATTTTTCAAGCACTTATTTTTATATTGAAAAGATTAACCTTAGACAAAAGATATACTTTGAATTATATCATATTTAAAATTTATATGGATAATTAATTGATAATTTTTAAAGATAAATAAAGTTCAACTTAAAGATAAACTTTGAAAAGATTAAGTTGAAAAATATGAAAATCTACAACAATCAAGTTCAAATCAAAGATAAACTCCAAGATATAGGAAGTTCTAAAGAAAATAAAAATTTAAGTTCAAATTTAAAGATAAAATAATATAAACATGAGAAAATAGAATAAATTAAATAAAATTTCAATTTTGAAATCTTGATCTTATCTATAGGCTATGAAATTATTTTATTTTTTAAAAGCAAACGTGAATAGATAAATGCTAACATTTTTATTTTATTTTATATATATGTATATATATAATAAGTGAGAATAAGAGTTGTGAGAGTTGTGAATTTTTTTTTTCATTATTATTTAAGTTTACGTGATACAATGATGTGAAGTTCTATATACATATTTATATCCACAACTATCATGAAAAATATTATTTGATTAAAAAAATTTTTTTTTTAGATAACACAATTGGGTGATGAACTGAAAATACTTAAATAGTGAGAATTGGAGTAAAGAAAGGTGCCACGTATTAATTTTATTTTTCTAAAATTATGAGAGTTTAGAATTCAAATTTTGGAATTTTTTAACCTAACAATTACATTTGGTTAGATATATAGTATGGATTACATTAATACTCCTTCACATAAAATACATTCCCTAAAAAAATTAAAATTTCAAAAATATTGATATAACTACATATAATAAAGATAAAAAATAAAATAGAATAAGAATAGCATTACTTATCAATATTGTTACAACACATGCTCACTTTCACATTTGTTAAAAGTGATCAAAACTTTGGAAGAGTAATGGGGACTCTTTGTTCGCAGCTTAAAAGTTCTAATTTTTAACTTTTAGCTGTGGCTAAACTGATAAATAATGATTATGTAACTTTTTTCAAGTAAATAAGTTATACAAGTTGCTTATGAGCCCACTTCGTCGCAATTTATTACAAGCTCAAAATTAATAATTAAAATTTTAAAATTAAAAAATCATATTTTTTTATAATTTCTTCTTCTTTTTTTTTTCAACTTAGTTAAATTACTCTTACCTCATAGTCATAAACATAAACTGCACCAAATAACACAAATTTTCAAAAAATTTAAACCAGACTCATAAGGTGCATCAAATAGGCCATAGAAATGTCACCAAACATGACCTAAAAATGCTAAAGAAAAAACACAAGTTACGTGAAGAAAAGTACTTTCAAACTATTTGCCTGAAATGGGTTCTGAAGTCAGTTTCTAAAGCCATAGCAGAGATATACAAAGAGCAGGTTCAGTCAGTAGGGACAATTGCATTGTGGTTATGAGGGAGGAGGGTGTTCACACACAACTGTACAACCAATGTGAGAATCAAAGCCTCCTGCAAAAAAACATAAGCCAGAAAGATCAAAACTTGACACCCAAAAAAATAAAAAAACTTGTTCATAAAGCAAACAAAAACAGTGATTCAATCATCATCTCCAAGCTAAATTCCATGTTCTTGTTTTTTTACAAGTCATAGCATAAAATTTCAACCCAAATAAAATAAAATTAAGATGGGCAAATTACAGTGACCTATTAGGTTTAGAGAAAATGCATCAATACCACAATTTTGGCATAATTACACCGACTTATCCCTTTTAATAAAGCTAAAGGGACCAAAAAGAAATGCAAATAGTATGAAGACACAGACTAAACAAGGTAAGATATATATTTTAGCGTGACATCATTTTTCCGTCCATATTGACTAACGAATTACTAATAAAAAAAAGAAAGCCAAGTGTTACGTGAATTAAAACACTAAAGAAACCCAATGTAATTATGCTAAATTTATGGGCCTATATTTTCTCCAAACCTTATGGGAAGTCCGTGTAATTTACCCAATTAAGAACTATCACCACCACAAACATCAGTAACCACATTTGCTTAAGATGAGAAAATGATATACATATATATATATATATATATATATATAAAAACAGAGGACAATCAACAACATAAATTCTCAGTAATTTCACCAGTATTTCAAAGTTGGATGCAAAGGTCGTCCTCAATGCCAAGTTCTACTACTCAAGATTAAACTGTAACACCTGCTAAAAGCTACTTATGGTCTCAGGTGAAAAGTCCCCAAAACAAAATCCTTGATTTCTTTGGTAAATCAGAAAAAAGACCTTGATAGCATCTCGTAGAACGAACATGACTCCTAATCCCAGAAATACAAATGGGATTCCAAAAGATATATATAGGAGAAGCAACTTCAATGAGCAGATACTGGATGTAAAGTCAGCAGAAACTTTGGAATCACATTAAACCCTCAATTTGGAAAATTCTGAATATATAATCTAAAATATGCCAAAACAGCATCAAACCAACTGACCCAATATAGACACTACTAGGTTTGGTTGAGTTGAGATTAGCTGTTTCACAGTAAATTGATCGGTTAAGTATTCCAGACAAATTCAGCCAAAATCAGCAGTTTACAGATGCCATGCTTCCTTAGAAGTGGCAAAACAGTATTCACTCACGAACGGATTAGCCAATATATACAAGGACGCAGACATGCACACACTCTTCTTCACAAAGTTTAGAGATTGTTGTTGCAAAACAGGACAAAAATTTGGTGATTAATTATCCTGCAATTCATCATATAGGCAAATATCCGTCCCTATCACAGGATGTAGCAGTGAGTTCCAAAAAAGGCATATGGATAGAAGAAAGTTCATTACCTTCATAGTTTTGTCGGGCAAGGTTCATTGATATGCCAAACAAAATTGCAGGCAAAACTATGCATGCTGAATAAATGGCGCAAGAAATGAGCTACTGAGATTGCAGAATCTCTCCTCAATTCCTCTAGCTTATAAATAACTCAACAATGCAAGGAATTCCACAGGTTCTTCATCTTCCTTAACAATCTGTTTCACATCCATCAGACTTGTATGGTCAGAATCCTATCACTAATAAAAGAATGCACCAATAGATGAATGTGTCACGCTTACATTCAAAAAGAGAATAAAGAAAGAAACAGGGCAGAAGCACATTTACAAGAGCTACATAACTCAAAACCTGCAGTAGCCAATCATAAGCATGCTATTTAATTTAATAAAAATAATGGTCCATCAGAAATAACCATGTTTGCTGGAAAGGAACCAAACGCCAGATGTGAGATAGGATAAAGAAAAAGATTACACTCCCAATAATGTTGCGAAGTAAGGAGTAAGGAGAGACACTCGGGTAGAATGATAGAGAGGAACAGGTATGAAACTACACAAAAATGCATGGCAAATAAGATTTCACAAGGTACTACAAAATTATGGTAACAAATATTTCCTAAAGTATTTTCCTGTGTTCTAGAATGTCCTCACATTTCCCGAGTCATTATAGCCCCTTGTTAAGGGAACCATACTCCTACGGCACCACCAACAGATCACTTACCGTGACCAGTGTTTTTAAAGGCTCAAGGCGCACTAAGGCGCTGAAGGTCTCTCGGGGCCTAGGCGCAAGGCACAAGGCAAGGCGCAGGCTTTATTGAAGTAAGGCGCACAGTCTTCGTAAAAAATAGAAAGATTAATATAGACTAATCATTCATAGTACATTCATTCCTATGATACATTCAATTTATGTAATGTATGTTATGTGATGAATTAATTAATTTAATTAATGTATGTAATGTATGAATCAATTTTCTGTTTTTTTTAATTAATGATGAATTAATTAATTAATGTACATTACATTCCATTACATTACATTCATTCCTATGTTACATTCAATTTTCTATTAATGTATGAATTAATTAATGTATGCAATGTAATGTATGAATTAATTAATGTTATGAATCAATTTCAGTATAATCATAATGAATGTAAAGTATATATTCTTTTATTTATGTATGTATGTATGAATTAATTAATTTATGTAATAATCATAATGAATGCAATAATCATTAATTAATTTTTTTAATTTATTTATGTAATAATCATAAATTCTTCTCTTACATATTACAAATAATTTTTTTTTTCAATAGTATATTACAAATAATTTTTTTTTCCCCTAATTTTTGTAATTTTTTTTTGTAAATTCTTACATTTTTACAAATAATTGAAAAAAAAAGAAAAGAAAAAAGAAAAATGTAATAGTATATTACATTTTTACAAATAATTACTCTTACATTTTTTTTGCAGACTCAACTCAAATAATTGAAAAAAAAAGAAAAGAAAAAAAAAAAAAAAAAAAAAAAAGAAGAAGCAAAACAAATCACTGATGAAGGAAAGAGAGGAAGAGTCGAAGGCAAAAAACAGAGCTGAACAAGTGAAAAAAAAAAAAAAAAAAAAATGAAAGTCGAAGTCCAGTGTCGATCGAAGACGAAGAAGAAGGAGAACGGGAGAGAGAGTCGAACCTGCGAAGCCGAAGTCAAAGCCCAGTGTCGCAGACGTAGTCGCAGACGAAGTCCAGCTCCAGCAGCCCAGTCGCAGTCGATTGCGAGGCGAAAAAGGAAGAGACGACTTCGATTAGGGTTATCTGAGTCCTATTTGGCTCATATGCTACATGAGTCGTAATCCTCTGTGATTACGAGCCATTCGAAAGGTTCATCTGAGTCGTTAGATCAGATCTACATCTTAAACACTCAGTTGCGCCTAGGCGAGGGCCTTGCGCCTCTCTCGCCTTGCTCAAGTCGCTGCTAAGGCGCTCGCCTTGCTCAAGTCGCCTCGCCTGGTACCTGTACAGTCGCAGATGATGCGCCTCGACTCGCCCTGCGCCTAGGCGCGCCTTTGATAACACTGACCGTGACTATAGCCGTCACATCTTCAACATAAACAAATAATTGAGAGAGAGAGAGAGAGAGAGAGAGAGAGAGAGAGAGAGAGAGAGATTAAACAGAAAAAATGAGTCAGTGACATTCATGGAAAAGAAGAGCCCATTTTTAAGATTAAAGAGTAGATTTGTGTCTTTCTTGTATGGTTGGGGGTGGTCAATCTATCCTAGAACCAATTTTTGACTTTGTAGAAGCCTTCAAATAGGTTTTTGATGTATAGTTGGGATAGAGTTTCTTTGTCTTGCTAGGGATGGCAATTTGACCCCAGCCCGACGGGGACCCGACCCCCCGAACCTAATTAAAACGGGTTTTCCCCGAAAATAATCCCCATAGGGCCGGGGATGGTATTAAAACTTAAATCCCCGTTAATTTTCGGGCCGGGGATGGTGATAAGTTTCCTGGCCCCGCCCCCGCCCCGCCCAGCCCAGCCCAGCCCAGAAATCCCCGAACAGTTCCCCATGTGTATATATTTATGTTTAGGCTTTATTGCTTAAAGATATAATATAATATAGATATTTATTGCTTTACGGATAGATGTATAATATAATATATATATTTATTGCTTTATAGATAAATGTTATCTGAACTGTCTCTCTCTCTCTCTCGTTCTACTCTCTGTGTCTGATCTAAGCCGCGATGGAGAGATCAACGACGGAGAGCATTTCTGAGCACCACCGTGATGAATACACACACACACACACACATATATATATATATATATTTTTTGATCGGCGAATCCGCGATGAATACATATATATATTCTGATCTGAGGTTGAGGTTGATGTTGATGATGAGATGAAACAGATGCTATGTTGGCTTTTTTTTTTTCTTTTTTTGAGGAGGCCGGGAAATTTTCAGGGTCGGGGAAACCCGATCCCCGTTGGGGGGGGGGGAAGGGGACCGTGATAGGTTTTCCGTCAGGGATCGGGCCCGGGGACAGGAGAATTTTTACCATCGGGGATCGGGAACGGGGAGTGTGATCCCCGGCCCGGCCCTGGCCCCGGCCCGTTGCCATTCCTAGTCTTGCACCCCCCCGTGCCTCATTAATATAATTTTCTTCATTTTACCCCAAAAAAAATTGTTTAGCATCCTTATGAGAAATCATGATAAGCATATATTTCCAGAACATTAAAAATAAATTAATAACATTAGTAATCATTTCAGTTTTCTTCATTTCTTTTACAATAATCATCCCATGGCGTCCTAAAGTGCCACCTGCAGAGAGATACTTCAATTTATTCGTATCCCATGGTGTAATACCATAGGAAGAACATGGAACAGGACAGTGGAAAAGCCAAAAGGGAGGCCACCAGTTCATCTGATGGAATGGGAAGTTTTCCCTTTTAGAGAAAGCACTATGAAGTAAATGGAAGAGTCCAGCCAACAAGATTTATCAAATGGTAATGAAGCTTGCCATTTGGTCTGTTTGGCTATGCTGGTATACAGCTTATGCTGGAAATCTCAATCAATCCCACTCTCAATAGAACTTGCCTCTTGAACAGTGAGAAGCTCATGTAGAACTAAGAGAATAATTGGTTTAGTAGTGGAATCAATCAATAGCTTGCTCAAACAGGGATATGGAAAGAAGCCTAAAGTTTGCCAACAGACAGCTATTTGATTCCCATAAAAGTCTGCATCAAATCACTCTCTAACTAATGGATGTAAATGAACAGCATGACCTTCCAGTAAAATGGGATCACTTGACCTATGTACACGCCAACATAAACTTCTGACACATGGTCAGCTTCAGTTCTAGTCAAGATCAGTAGCAGTTCTTTTCCTGGCTCAATTCATCATTCATTTAAGTCTTCTACCCTGCATGCTTCCCTAATAGCAGTAAGGAAACTGGAATGGTTTAAACATCTACAGTCTGTAGCGACACCAATAATAAAACAATCAGATAACTGGATTTTGTCCCCCATAGTATACAAAAACTGCATTATCTTTCACACAACTCCATATGTATACATGGTTATGTAACTAACACATTGAAAGCAACCATCTAAGCTGATTAAGCAAGAGAAAAACAAAATAAATTAAAAGGAAAAGGAGGTTAATTGAGTCCTGCACTCCCAAATGAGTGTCTCAAGAGTGACAGGCCTTATGAGCAGATGTGCCCATGCGAGAGAGTCCTCTGAGTTTCACCTTGCACTCTAATCTAGGTGAATGGTGTTTTCCACAAGTGTGACACAAACATAGAAAAATGCAACACCTTCATTTTCTAGCAACAACCTAAGACTATGGTACTCATATCTTAAATATACATTAAAAAAATCATATTTTAATTATAGGTTTTACTAGCAAGTGTCCCTAGGGTACCAGTAAAAGACAAAAAAAATTGAAGAGCACAAGACATTTTTCATTAAATCAATGCACTTTTTTTTTAATCAATACAGTTTTTAAGATTTGTACATATTTTCAAGAGACTTTGTATACACTTTCCAACATTAAACAATGCTCATGGGGCACTTGCTAGCATTTGCCTTCAATTATAGTTTCAAAATTATTAAGTCATAATTTGAATTTGGTTAGAAATCTTTTCTAGGGTTGAAATCCAGCTCAATAAAATCTTAACAATTCATTGTGGAATTTGAGTCTTACATAGTCGCCAAATGATAGGGCAATTTCTAGAAGGTTTACAAGTGACATCTAAGTTCTGCCACGTAAATCAAGAACAAAGTTGAGTGAAATGATTTCTCTTGAATAATGAATAGGGAAATCCTCTATAGGTTTGGGTGCAGATCTCAAACAAAGCCTCATTGACTAAGGTCCTCTTCTCCATGATTTCTCCTCCTTCCTATATTTTCTTCTTTTATGAAACTATTTATTATAGCATTGTTCACTCTCCTTTCACACACAACATAATTTTCTTATAAGATTATGTTGAGTTGTGTTCACACACAGCATAATCTTCCCTAATTAATCCTTGTAGATCAATCTTCGAATCTAAACACATAGGAAGTCCCACATCAACACAAATCTTCATAATTTGTAGTAACAAGAACGTCATATGGTCGAAAAAGTTAATTAAAATTTAAAGGGTTTATTTTCTTTCTACCCCAATATATTTTTAAACTATTAGTATAAAATCTATATAACTATAAAAGAAAATGTTGACATTTCATAACTGAAGTATAATAAAAATCAAAATTAATCAAATTTGTTCGAAATTCACTAAATAAATAAAATCTATAATAACTATAATCTCAATTGTCGTGAATCTTCTATTACCATTCCCGCATTAGCAACATGATAGTTAGTACTATAAACAACGCGCTTCTTTTTTAAAGTTGTTTCAATTTATCCTTAGATATCAAATCATCATGATCAGTCTGGCGTGAAATGAGTAATTTTCCTTTTTTCAAATAGTTGAGCAATTTTAATGGCAACTTTATCACGTTCCATCATGTAAAAATGTTATTAAAATAAGTCTGGAATGAATATTAAAAAAAAAATGAGTTAGAAAGTCTCGTTTGGGATGGGCTTTTCGACTTTTTTTACTTTTGTAAGAGAAAAAATAAAATAATTATGGTTTTGATGTGATATTTGCAAATC
>NW_021025341.1:2113190-2161499 GCF_004153795.1 Camellia sinensis
GTTAATGAAGCAAGTGATATAAGCAAAATCCAAACTGGTGAAACTTCTGGTACAACACTGAAGAGGGACCACAAAAATTTATATTTACAGTATATGGCAGCCTCAAAATCAGTATACAAACATGATAGAAATGTGATACAAAATAAGGCTCAAAAGTGGCTATAACATGAGGTATGCAAAATATTCACCAAACAGCCAAAGACCCTTAATAAAACATGTATAATGGACCAAAATAAGCACATTTCCAGAACTGTAAAATGGCCAAAAACAAAATCATGATAGGCTAACTAAACATGCAAGAATGGGGAATAAAAGAGAGATATAACATGAAGTGGCATATGGAGGTCCCAAACCATGAAAGGACCTAAATGAAACATGAAGAATGAACAAAAATAAGCACTTTTTTAGAACTGTAAAATGGCCAAAAACAAAAGCATGGTAGGCTGCCATTGCATGCAAGAATGGGGAAGAAAAGAGGAGTATAAAGGTAGGTATAACATGGAAACCCCAAATGGTGTTGAGCCCTTCTTCAATGTTGAAGAGAGGCTCAAAATAAGCCTAATATCAGTTTACAACATGCTCAAAAACAGATTTCTCATGGGCCAAAAATAGCATGCAAGATTATGACATATAAGAGGATCAATGAAGCAAGTGCATCATAGAGGGCTCAAACAGGGTTGAGCCCTCAATGAAAAGTGAAGATGAGCTTAAAAGAGGGCCCCTTTCAGTTAGGGCCGGAGCTTGAAACAAAAAGCATGTGGGGTTCACAAATAGATCAAGAAAAGGGGTCAAAAGAGGAGAAGTGTCACTTACCGTTGAAGACCAAAGCTTTTGTTGCTTCTTGGATCAATTTGCAGCTCCTTTAGCCTTTAAGAAGCCTTCCTTGTTGCTGGCAATGGAGTGGTGATGTTAGAGCTTGGTGGTGTAGAAGAAATGGTGCTTAGGGACTTAGGAATTTTCAAGGAAATGAGAGGGATAAAGATGGATATGTGTATGGAAGCTTGAAGAACAATTTTCCTAACCTCTATAAGTGATGCCACCAGCTGGTTATAAGGGCCAAAAAGGGGGTGTAAAGGTGGGGGAAAAGGAGAGCAAAACTCCCCCACAAAATATCCCCCGGATACAGAAAATATCTGGGGGATATTGCCCCACAGCTGTAAAGTGCACAGTGCAAGGATCTCGGCCGGCCAGTTACTTTTGCTGCAGGTGGCCGGCCGGCCACACCCCCTAGCCGGCCGGCTAGGGGTCAAAAGGGTCAAGCAGATTTAGTGGCCGGCCACCAACTGATGGTACTTAAACGGGACACCTTTTTCATGGAAAAAGCAATGTAGAAAAATGCTAGCAAATGTGTATATATACAATGCAAGCATACCCATTCCAACTAAATGCAACCGTGGCTGCTGAGATGAGAAGTTACGGCCTCAATAGAGGAGGAGACGAAGATAAAGATGAAGATCGAATCTACAGGAACTCCATTGATGAAATTAGCGAATAAGCGATTTTACCAAAATTTTGGTATGGATCTCTACACATCTATCATTCATAATTTGTTTGTTTGGTTGAGATTTATTTTGATGATTGTTTTTGGTGAAATTGAACTAGATCATACCAAGGGTTGATCAAGCAAGAATGCAGAGAAGATGAAGGTATTGATGAACCCCCATTTTGTGAAGATCTTTGGATCGGTCCCCGAATTTAACCCCACTCTGGTAATTCCATGTTTCTCTCAAATGTTATAATCTGCTGCTATTCAAAAGGGAGAAAATAGGAAGTATGCCAAAAACCGGAGCAATAGGAGATGGTTAAGCGGTCTCGAACCGAGGCACACGGCCTGACAGCTCCGAAAACTGGGAACCGGACTCCGAAATGGACAAAATGGCCTACGGCCACCAAATGTAGCCTACGGACATTAAGAGATGGTCTACGGGACCTCTCCCTTCCCTCAGGAAAAGAAACAAAGAAAACCGAGCCTGGTTCGCAAACCGAGGCAAAGCACAAAAGAGGGTTCGGAAGTCCGGAGGCAGGGTTGACGGCCGCGACTCTGAAACTTCTGAACGAGCACATTATGCAACATCACCATGCGCTCAATCGGTGACGTCTGAGTCTTAAGGTCGGTCAAAAATGGGGTGTCTACACCATCCTTTCAAAGCTTTGAAGAGTTGGTGTTTTATGCCTCATGAATGGACCATTGTGTATGTGTCCATGCTTAGGTCCGTGGGATGCCATCTAAGTGGGTTTTTGGGCTTATTTTGATATGCCATAACTCTGTTTTCCATTGTTTAAATCATGCTATGTTTGGAATTGTTAGGTGTAGTGTAACACCTCATTGTAGCCTTGTATGCCTCATGCCTTTTGGAGTTGTATTCTAGCTTGTGTTGGCTAGGTTTAAGCTTGGTTTTGGTCTCATCTTGACCTGCCTTGGGACTGTTTTGGGTCCCCTTGGCCCTTTGGGGCTTGCCTTATATGGTCATGGTTTGAGTCTCTTGGCTAGCTTCAAGCTTTAAGCCTTCTTGCATGCTTTGTTTGTGTTATATGGGTGATTTGGCATCATTCCTAACATCATTACAGAGCTTATGGTGCTATCATATATCCATGTTTGCTACTCTTTAAGTGTGCTTAAGAGTTGTCCTCTTTATGCCTTAATTCTTGGGCCAATTGGTATGCACGATTGTCTTGCATTTTCATGCTCTTCTTACCATCATTTTAGCACTTATGGCCACTGATTTTGGGCATGGCTGAGGTCTGTCCATCATGGTTGAGGTCTATCCATCTTCGGTATAAGTCCATTGGGTATGTGGTTTGCATGTTGTTGCGTGCTTATTGCATTGTATGTTTGCATGCGTAGATTACATTGCATTGTGCATGCTTAGCGTATTACATGTTTGCATCTTTAGGGTGCATGTCTATTGCATCTTAGTTGCATTTCATGACATTAATCCACACTTGTTGCATGCTTGGGTTGTTTGCAGCTTTGCTTGCATACTCAAATTGCATTGAGTTTGTTTGCATGCCATTAGTCTTGTTGCATTGTATAAATGCCCCCATGTTACATTATACTTGGCATACTTGCATTGCATTGTGTTTGGTTTGGGGTGTCAAACCAAACACGTGGACCGAGGGACGTTCGTACTTGAAGTGACGAAACGTGCCTCAATCCTTGGTCGCCAACACTCTTGATCCAACGTGATAGAGTTCTAGGCATTCATGTGTTTTTGTGCATTCATTCCATATTGAATCGCACACTTGGCTCCTTTGGCCATCATGCATCGACATGCGTGATTGATGGCCCGAGGGTCGAGCACTACACTTCCTTGAGTTCATGACATGATAGGAAGGGTGGTTGTGCACGCATTGCCTTGAAAATGCATTGTCATGCTCTGTTTGTCCTCTATTGCAGCAAAACAGCATTCTGCAGGAAGATATGGCCGGCCGGCCATCTCCAGTGCCGATCGACTAAACATTGTTGGCCGAGATCCTCACAAATGGTCGATGACCAATTCCACATGGCCGATGTTCCTATATTTTGGCCAGTGGCATCTCACAGTGCTTAGAGAGTGGTTCAGAAGCATCCTTGGGACTTGTGCAGTTTTCAGAGATGTAAAACAGTGCAAACAGAGGCAACATGTGGCATGGCAACGGGTTTTCGAGTGAGGCGATCAAGCATGCATCATTCAATCATTCCGCGGCGGAGCTGCGGCGGCCTCTTTAGTTACATAGCTTAGTTAATTTTTTCAAATTAGTTAAGGGTTGTGTAATATTTAATTAGCTAGGATAGTTGATTAATTATTCGGTTTGTATTATTTATTCGGACTCTCCGTCGAGAGGGCGAATTTTGTAATAAGTGTGCGTGAGTGTGTGAATGTCTTCCAACCCCACGTCTTTCTCCCTTTTACTTACTTGCTTTCAATGGTTAGTTTTAGGTCATGTTTTAATTAGCATGCTTATGCTCGCATGTTTGCATCATTCATCTGTATCGCATGCACCGGTCTCGGCGCATCATACTAACTACATTGTATTTCAATTTCGAGTTGAAAACGTGTATCAAGTGTTGCATTTCACATGCCATTCTTAGATTGGCCGAGCCTATTCTAGTTGCATTTTTGCATGTGTTGCATTAGCCATCTTAACATAAACTAGGATCATGCATTTGATTACAAACTAGCTATTGTTTTGGCACAGAGTACTAGGTAAGCGTTTACGCTTTAGCATACCGCATGTGTGTAAGTGTTGCCATGATAACATGCTTGCCATGAGGCTATTTGCTTATGTGATATAACTGTCTGAATGCCTGTGAGTGAAGGTTGGACTACTTGAATTGGAATAATTCATTGAATGCGAGTTTTAAGCCCACTCTGCGGGGTGGCAAAAATCATGTTTTCTAAGCCCACCCAAGGGTGGCAAATCCACGTCTTAGCCTACTTGCGAGTAGCACCACCAAACCATTTTCAAATAAACAAACATGAAATATTTTGTTCCAATTTAGGCGATCCGGTCTATACTTGTGTGTTGTGCGCATCACATCGTAATTTTAGGCTAATAACCGGAATAAGAACACATGTTTTCAAAACAAAATATCATACTTAGTACAGTCCGATCTTCGATTGGGCAAGCGGGGTTGCTCATTGCATGACCTTCCCCTCTCGTACCCAAGTTCCCGAGCCGAGGCAACTTTGGTGATGATGGACACGTGGTCTTAGGCGATGAGTCAGGGTTTCCTAAATTCCCCCAAAATAAAATATTTAAGTGGCGACTCTATATCTGGAAAAGCAGTGCATGTTTGGCACTTCTTTCTTAAAATCAGTTTTCCAAAACGATTTGCCGGATTTGGACTCTTTAGTGAATTATTAGTCTTGTACTGCACTTTTCGAGATCAGATTAAGAATCGTGACATTTGAGTCCGAACTGTAGTAAGCCCAAATGAACAAAACAGGATCCCCTTCCCCCCCTGAGACGTTCGGGCACGTCTACCGGTAGTACTTGAGTTACTTAGAGCCCACAAACTTTATGTCAAGTTTGGGAAGTGTGAATTTTGGTTAGGAGAACTAAAATTCTTAAACCATGTGGTATCTGGAGGAGGGGTGACTGTAGATTCATCTAAGATAGAGGTAGTACAAGATTGGGAACAACCTAAGAATTCCTTTGAGATCCGTAGTTTCTTGGGGTTGGCCGAGTATTATCGTAGATTTGTGAAAGATTTCTCTAAATTAGCCTTACCATTGACTAGACTAACGAGAAAATGGATCAAATTTGTGTGGTGTGAGACTAGTGAGAAGTCATTTCAAGAGCTTAAGGTTAGACTTACCACTGCACCAGTATTGATTATTCCGAAGAGGGATTTGGGCTATTCAATGTATTGTGATGCTTTATGGGAAGGTTTGGGTTTTGTATTTATGCAAGAGGGGAAAGTAGTAGATTATGGCTCATAGTAGTTGAAAACACATGAAAGGAACTACCCTATCCATGACCTAGAGTTAGCGGTAGTTATCTTTGCCTTGAAGATTTGGAGGCATTATCTGTATAGTGCGAAGTTTGAAGTGTTTTCTGATCACAAGAGTCTGAAATATCTGTTTACACAAAAAGACTTGAATGTGCAGCAGAGGAGGTGGATGGAGTTTATAGAAGATTATGACTTTGAGTTGCATTATCATTCGGGGAAGGCTAATGTTGTGGTCGATGCCTTAAGTAGGAAATCCACTAGTAGTGTAGCTAGTATTGTCATTCAGGAATGGGAGATGTTGGGTGCTATTGGTGAATTTGACTTGCAGCGTAGCAAGTCTATTGAATCTACAGTCTTGTTTTCAGTGGTTGCACAACCTACACTTGTGAACCGAGTGATAGAAGCACAGAAGAGTGATCTTGAAGAAGAATCTCTCTGGGATAAGATCTCTAGTGGAAAGGTAGAGAAAGCCTTGAATGTGTATCCCAATTCGAGTGTTAGGCACCTTGACCATCCTTTCGTGCCGGAGACTTGTCAAGGGGAAGTACTTTGAGAATTTCGTGATTCACGCCTTACAATGCATTTGGGAGGCACAAAGATGTATCACGACCTTATTCGCCAGTTTTGGTAAAGGGAAATGAAGAAGGATGCGGCCGTGTTTGTATCGAGGTGCCTTACTTGTCAACAAGTGAAGGTTGAACATCAGAGGCCAGCGGGCTTGTTGCAACCCTTGCCTATAGCCAAGTGGAAGTGGGAGCATGTCACAATGGATTTTGTTGTAGGTCTTCCTAGGACTCAACGGGGTAGTGATGCAATTTGGGTGGTAGTTGACTGGTTAACCAAGTCGGCGCACTTTATAACTATGCACATGAGTGACTCGGTAGATTATCTTGCCGACCTTTATATTAGGGATATAGTGAGGTTGCACGGGGTCCTAGTAACAATTGTTTTGGATAGAGATCCGCGTTTTATAGCTCGTTTGTGGTAGAGCCTATAGAATGCCTTAGGCACAAGATTGACTTTTAGCATTGCGTATCATCCTCAGACTGACGGCCAGTCCGAGCGTACTATTTAGATCCTTAAGGATATGCTTTGAGGTTGTGTCCTTGACTTGAAGGGGTCGTAAGAGAGACATTTACCCTTAGAGGAATTTGCCTATAATCATAGTTTCCAGTCGAGTATTGGTATGGTGCCGTTTGAGGCCTCATATGGAGGACCATGTAGATCACCTACGTGTTGGGCCGAGGTGGTTGATACACCAATGTTGGGCCCAGAGTTAGTCCGAAAAATGACAGAGAAAGTTGCACTTATCGATAACAGGTTGGTTATAGCCCAGAGTTGCCAGAGAAATTATGCCAACCATAGGAGAAGACCTTTGTTTTTTAAGGTAGGAGATCATGTCTTCCTGAAGATATTACCTAGACGGGGTTTGATGAGGTTTGTGAAGAGTGGTAAATTGGCTCAAAGATTTATTGGGCCTTTTGAGATCCTTGAGCGGATTTGATAGATAGCTTATCCTTTGGTCTCGTCGCCACAACTTTTCGGGATTCATGATGTGTTTTATATTTGTATGCTTCAGAAGTATGAGCCGGATCCATCACATGTGTTGAATTGGACCGACTTAGAGGTAGATAAGGATACCTCATATGAGGAGAGACTAATGAGAGTCATGGATACTCGAGACCAAGTCTTGCGAGGCAAGACAATTCTCCTAGCTAAGGTATTGTGGCAACATCATGGAGTTTAGGAAGGAACTTGGAAACGTTAGTTGGAAGTCTATGAGAAGTATCCAGACCTATTTGTTAATGTTTGAACACGTATTGAATCTTTTGTTATGTTGATTTAATATAAGCATTGTATATGTTTTGGAAATGTGAATTGTATATTAAGCATTAAGAACTTGTTTATCAGGTTGATAAGAATGAATGACCGGTGGATGGGTCATGGTATTGGAATTGATTGATTATCAATGTTGTAATAGGCTTTGTCTCATTCCTCTTTTCCCTCCTTGATTTTGGCTATCGGGATATGTTGGTTGTGCTTGGAACAGGTTGATTCATTGTTTTTCAAAAGCCTTGTTGCCCAGAATTTTGCTCTTACGCTCGAGCGTCACTTCTTGCGCTCGAGCGGTCTTTGTGAACTCTCAGTACTTTTGCAGGCCTGCAAAACTACTGGAAGAGTGTATTCTATGCTCGAGTAGTGTTTCCTACGCTTGAGCAGTCGTGCACTCAAGTGTGCATTCTTGTGCTCAAGCGATGGTCTTCTGTCTGTAAAACTACTGGGAGTGTGTAATCTATGCTCAAGCGTCACTTCTTGCGCTCGATCGGCATAACTTATTGTGTCTTGGTGCTTGAGCATCACTTCTTGCACTCGAGCAGACTGTGCATATATCAGTTTGTAAAAGTCACTTTTACAACACTTTCTTATCTTTTTCTCTCTCTAAACATTTCAAAACCCTAAATCTGGAGTTTCTCTCTCTAGAACTTACTCTCTCTCTACAATACACCAAGATCTACCCATTTCTCCAACCTACTCTTTTTGTTAAAAAGGTAAAGCTCACCTAGAGTTTTGTTCTCATCCGAATAGAGTTGGATTTCGCCTTGCTTGAGGTTTCTCCACTCTCTCCTTGGTCTTATAGCTTTGAGGTAGGGATTTTCTACACTCTTTTATGATTTTAAACATAGCTATTAGTTTTTATAAAACAATCTTATGATTTTGAAGGATTTTAAACAAATCTAGGGTTTAAAATCAAAAGTGAGGTTGTCAGATAGATGTATGGAAAATGATTGTGGGATTAGAAATAAGGCTGAGTTGTGATAGAATTGTTGAATTGGTACTTGTAATGGATTTTGAAAGAAAGAAGGGTTCGGCCCTAAATGTTTCAAATATTTATTTTGTATAAATAAATGGAATTGGTGTTTGAAATGTGAAATTGGATGGGTGTTGATATAGATGGTGGAGTTGGATATGTATTATCGCTTACATCTTGAATTTTGGAAAGTTTATCTATATTGGAGATTGTATATCTGTTTAGAAATATCTATTTTGGGCTGTCGGTGGAGGATAGCTATGATTGTTGTAGAAATTGCATGAGGATTAGGTAAATTGAAACTAATTTCTCATTCATATGCATTGAACATCGTTGCTAATTTAATACATTGCAAATGTATATGATTTTGAGAAAAATGGGTGAATGCAGAAAAGAGGTGTGTATCACCAAATTAAATTGGCCCGTGTCCCTTAGATGAAAGTCCTGAAAAACGCACGTATACATGGGTGCCGATTTCCACTGACGAAATATCCATAAAATGGCAATAGTAGTGCTTGTATTGACTACGTTTACAAGGGTGTCGTTTGATGGTTTCCTGTGGACAAAATATCCGTGAAAGGTTATACTGGTTGAGACTTTCCCCCTTTGTTTTTTATTTTAAAGAGCATGACTTTGAGAATTGTGATATAGACTGAGCATGACATAGTTTTTGGAAAGATAATGTAAAACGTTTTGATATGGGCATTGCATGTGCATAAAACCTTATATCTTTGTTAAGATCTATATATTGTGTTTGATTATCTCTATTGGGCTTTGGCTTACCCTATACCGGAAAACCATTTCCATGTGTTGGTGAGATGCCTCTGCCAAGGCAGTAGCTTGGGAGGATTGGAGCAAAGGCTTCATTTTGTTTACTTGTTATTATTTTGTACAAGCCTAGGGTTTTATATGTATTGGATTTAAACCCACTTTGATGTAACCAAGTATAGTCCTGGAAAGTTGTAAGCCTTTAAGGCATATGATTGTCTATTTAGCTTTCGTTTCTTTCTCAATCTTGTAATACATGTTGTAGATTCAGGATGTACTATTTATGAATGTATATCGCATGTATCACCTTTTGTATATCAAACTATGATTAATGAAATTGTATCATTTCCCTTATGTTGCTATTTATTGGTTATAATGAGATGGGTAGGTCGTATTTATTTCGGGGTGTGACAATATATGTTTGAATTACCACTGAACAAGACTCCACTTATTATTTCATTACACTCCACTTATTACTTCATTATATTTGACTTACTACTCAATTAGACTTCATTTACTACTTCGTTAGACTTGATTTACTATTCAATAAAATTTCAGTTACTACATTATTATAAGTAGACTTCATTTACCACTTAATGAGACTCCATTTATAATTTCATTGTACTTCTTCACTTTCTACTTAAATGTGAAACTCCGCTTACTATTTTATTACAATCAATACATCCCAAAAGCCAAACTCAAAGAGATATAAGGGGAAACAAGACATGGATAAGTATACATGACAATAAAGCCTGGATCCAAAACATCAATTGGTACGGGTCCAAACGAGAAACGTTATAACTTCCCCCCTTAAGAAATTTCATCCCCGAAATTTAAACCAAACATTTAAAACCATGTTCTGACCAATTACAACATTGATAATAATTTCAAATCATCACCATGACCCATCCACCAATCATTCATTCTCATTAACATGATAAACGAGTTTTAATAATGAATATACAATTCACATTTCCAAAACATATACAATGTTGATATTACATTAACACAACAAAATTTTTAATACATGTTCAAACATTGACAAATAGGTCAGGATACTTCTCATGAACTTCCGCTTCATGTTCCCAAGTGGCCTCCTCAACCTTGTGGTGTCACCACAACACTTTCACCAAAGGAATCATCTTGCCTCGCAAGACTTGCTCTCGAGTATCTAAAACTCTAATAGGTCTCTCCTCATACGAGGCATCCTCATCTACCTCTAACTTCATCCAATCCAACATGTGCGATGGATTTGGCTCATACTTCCGAAGCATATAGATATGGAACACGTCATGCACCTCGAAAAGCTATGGCGGCAAGGCCAAACGATAAGCTACCTCTCCAATCCGCTCTAAGATCTCAAAAGGTCCAATAAACCTAGGAGACAACTTCCTGCTCTTTCCAAACCTTATCAAACTCCGTCTAGGTGATATCTTCAGGAAGATATGATCTGCCACCTCAAAGGACAACCGTCTTCTCCTACGGTCGGTATAGCTCTTTTAACGACTCTGAGCCATGACCGGCCTCTTATGAATAAGTACAACTTTCTCCACCGTTTCCCGGACTAACTCTGGACCCAACATAGGTGCATTGCCCACCTCGACCCAACACATAGGAGACTTACAAGGCCGGCCATACAAGGCCTCAAACAGTGCCATACCAATACTCGACTGGAAGTTGTTGTTATAGGCAAACTCCACTAAGGGAAAGTGCCTCTCCCACAGCCCCTTAAAATCAAGGACACAGCCTCGAAGCATATCCTTAAGGATCTGAATTGTACTCTCAAACTGCCCATCTGTCTGGGGATGATAGGCGGTACTGAAAGTCAACCTAGTGCCCAAGGCATTTTGTAGTCTTTGCCACAACTGAGCCGTAAAACGGAGATCTCTATCCGAGACAATAGTCATAGGGACCCCATGAAGTCGAAAAATGTCCCTAATGTAAAGGTCAGCAAGATAATCTACCGAGCCATTCGTGCACACATAGATACAAAGTGCGTTGACTTTGTCAATCGGTCAACTACCATCCAAATGGCGTCATTACCCCGTTAAATCCTCGGAAGACCCACAACAAAATCCATCATGGCATGCTCTCACTTCCACTCGGCTATAGGTAAGTGTTGAAACAAACCCACTGACCTCTGATGCTTGGCTTTCACTTGTTGACAAGTAAGGCACTTCAACACAAATACGGCTATGTCCTTCTTCATCCTCTTCCACCAAAACTGACGACTAAGATTGTGATACATCTTTGTGCCTCCTGGATGCACCGCACGGCGTGAATGATGAAACTCTCAGAGTACCTCCTCTCAACAAGACTCTGACACGAAAAGATGGTCAATGTGTCTAACACTCGAGTCAGAGTACACATTCAAGCCTTTTTCTGCCTTCCCACAGGAGATCTTTTCTCGAAGGGTTTCTACCTCAAGTCTCCCCTCTGCGCTTCTATAACTCAGCTTACAAGTGTATGTTGTGCGACTACCGAAAACAAGGTTGCTGACTCAATGGACTCCCCAAGTTGTAAATCAAATTTTATCTAATAACACCAAGCACTTCCCATTCTCGGATGGCAATACTCGCTACACTGCTAAAAGTCTTTCTACTCAAGGCATCAACCACTACATTGGCTTTTCTCGGATGATGGTGTAACTCAAAGTCATAGTCTTCCATAAACTCCATCCACTTCCCCTGTCTAAAAAATTTAGATCTTTCAGTGAAAGTAGGTACTTTAGACTATTGTGATCAGAAAACACCTCAAACTTCTCACAATAAAGGTAATGCCTCCAAAATCTCAAAGCGAAGATCATAGCTACTAATTCTAAATCATGGGTAGGATAGTTCCTCTCATGTGTTTTTAATTGACGTGAGCTATAAGCTACTACATTTCCCTCTTGCATCAAAACACAACCCAAACCTTCTCGTGAAGCATCACAATACACAGAATAGCCTAAACCCCTCTCCGGAACAATCAACACTAGAGCAGTGGTAAGTCTAACCTTAAGCTCTTAAAAAGACATTTTACAAGTCTCATTCCACGTAAACTTGATTCCCTTTCTCGTTAGTCTAGTCAAAGGTGAGGCTAACTTAGAGAAGTCCTTTACAAACTGATGATAATACTCAGCCGACCCCAAGAAACTACGGATCTCAAAGGCATTCTTGGGTTATTCCCAATCTTGCACTGCTTCTATCTTCGAAGATTCTATAGTCACTCCTTTCTCGGATATTACGTGGCTTAAGAACTTAACTTCTTTCAACTAGAATTCACTCTCCCCGAACTTAGCATACAATTTGTGAGCTCTAAGCAACTCAAGTACAACTTCCAAGTGTTCCTCATGTTCCTCCTCAGAGGGTGAGTAAATCATAATGTCATCGATGAAGATGACTACGAAATGATCTAAAAACTCACAGAATATTTGATTCATTAGGTCTATAAACACAATTGGTGCATTGGTTAGCCCAAAAGGCATCACTAGGAACTCATAATGGCCATACTGCTTATAGAATGTCGTCTTCTAGATGTCTTCCTCCCTTACCCTCAACGAGCGGTAACCCGATCTTAGGTATTTCTTAGAAAAACAACAAGACCCTTTCAACTGATCAAACAAATCATCTATGCGTAGCATTGAGTGCTTGTTCTTAATAGTTATTCGGGTCAACTTTCGGGAATCAATACAAAGTCAAAATGCACCGTCTTTCTTCTTGGAAAAGAGAGTCGATGCTCCCCAAGGTGAACTACTAGGATGAATAGAGTCCTTATCTAGCAATTGGTGGAGTTGAATCTTTAACTTACTCAACTCGGCAAGTGCAAATCTATAAGGTGCCATAGAAATCGGTGGCGTGCCAATCACTAAGTCAATAGAGAACTCAATCTCATGATGGAATGGCAAACTAGTATGATCCTCAAGAAAAATGTCCGGGTATTCACAAACTACCCTCAGCAAATCAACTTGGATTTTGTCACACTCACTACCCAAGAAGGTCGCAAGAAGACAGCTAAGCTCACTCCGACAATGCGAATCATACACTGGTGATAAAGCTCTATCAGCTCTGCCCCCCATGAAATAAAAACAATCACCGCTCATGGTACATACAGTGACCCTCTTACGATAATAATCTATGACAGCCCGATATGATGATAACCAGTCCATACCCAAAATAGTACTAAAACTCGACAAATCAATCAATACAAATGCAAAAGCAAGTCAACGACCGGCAATCTCTATCTCAAAACCCTGACACCCCTATTCCAAAACAATCTCACCACCAATAGATGACTCTACACTAAGTGGAGATGCTAACCAAGCCAATTCTAACCCCAATGTCGATGGAAATGCAGACAAGATGAATGAATGGGATGCACCCGTATCAATTAACACATTGGCAATAGAATTGCATAATAAGAAAGTACTTCGCATAACAAAAGGAGATGACACTAAGTTTGGGATGGTAACAACATACACATGCCCTTAAGGTCTTTGCTCCACCTACTCATCCCTTGGAGCATACGTCTAATGCACTGACTGAGCCGAAGAGGCTCCCTGATTGGCCCTCGAGGCCTGTGCTGACTGTGCAGGCTGGTGGCTTTGTGCCTGCCTCGAACCAGACGCACCAGGTGTGCCACCTAACTGAGGGAAAAAGCTCATCACATGCCATGACTGCCCACACTGGTAACAGGTAGGCGACTGCTCTCTCCTCTGACTCTGGCTCTGAGAACGAGCCGCTGTTGGAGCGGACTATTGCCTTTCTTCTCTCTGCGGGCAAGGTGGAAACTTGTGACCCAACTGGCCACACTTGTAACAAGAGAACCCTTCTGGATGACCTCTCCTCGAACCCAAACTCGGCATGGGAAAGGTGGATCTAGACTGTGTAGTCTGGGACTATTGTGGAGTGGGACCTCTCTGCCTCTTATAATCCCAGTTGTCCCCTTGAACCTCCTAACTCCTCCTGGAGCCCTTCATCCGCTCCTCCTCTGGCTGAACTACGGTCTCGAGATGAGCCATCGCTCTATAAGCCATTCGTAGTCCCTAATCATTAACCCAACTACTTTTAAAAGAACCCCGTTCCTCAATCTCTTCTCAAACTCGATACAACGACGTTCCTCTGTCTCCATGAGTTTTGGTGCAAATCTAAAAAGGGTAGTGAAAGCTACCTCAAACTCGACCACTAACAGGCTAGACTGCTTAAGCATCAGAAACTGATCTCTCAACTTCTCCCTAGCAGTGGGAGGTAAGAACTTATCTTGAGAGGTGTTGACAAAAGCCTCCCAAGTCACCCCAATGCGTCCACGTGCATACTTCTACCATTGACCTGCCTCTCCCTTCAGCTGGAAGGATGCCAAGGTCACTCTCAGCCCATCATCTTTGATGCCAAGCATCTCAAACGTCTTCACCATCTGTTCTAACCACTCATTCGCCTTCAGTGGCTCCTTAGGATCATCCAAAAACTTGTCCAGATTCAATTGGAAGAGCTTCCTTTTTAAGAAATACAGCCTTGCTTTAGTAACTTGGGCCTGGACTTGATTCTCAGCCCTGAGAATGTTCATAGATTCCTGCAATGTTTCGGCCATTTCATGGGCCAAAGTGCCCATGGCCCACTGACCAACTAATTCGGCCACATTGACCTGATCAACCATTTCCTTTTACGCTAGAATCTCATCCGGTAAGGGCATCTCATGCCTCCTAGGTCTACCACGCCTACCACCACCGCGTCCACCTCCTGACATCCTAATAAAGGTAACAAAAGAGATTACCACATTTACAAATGTCTCGAAGCTAACTCACTTGCGTCCAAAAGCAGTGGACAACAATAATTCACTCCACATAAGTACGTAGTCACATAAACACACACGAATTTCCTTCCTAGATAATGACCATCTTGCGGCATTGCCAGAGCTCTAATTAGAAATAACAGTGATCAAGTGCTCTTCTAATAGGACTTCTAGAAACACGTAGACCCAATCAATATATTAGGAACTAAATTCCACACTCATATAACCACATAAGCAAGTTATCACATAAGAATACCATGCATACAAACATCTCTGTCAAGGGAGACAAACCCATTGTGATAATAACTACTTCCCACGTACCCAAAGTATTCAAACCCGGTACGCTTTGATACCAAGTTATAACGCCCCGAAATAAACTCGATATACCCATCTCATAACAATTAATAAATAAAAACATAAGTGAAATGGTGAGCCTTCATTAATCAAAGTTTGACATACAAGAGGTGACACATGCAATATACATTCATAAACAGTACATCATAAATCTACAGCATGTGTTACAAAATTGTGAATAGAAATGAAAGCTAACAGATAACCATGTGTCATAATGGCTTACATCTTCCTAAGTCAATGTTTGGGTACATCAAAAGTGAGTCTTAATGCTCAATACAGATAAAATCCTAGGCTTGCACAAAATTTAAAAACAAAATAACAATGATGAGCCTTCAGCTCCACAGTCTGCCTAAGCTATTGCCATGGCAGAAGATATCATCAGCACCTGAAATGTTTTTCCCACATAGGGTGAGCCAAAGCCCCTGTAAAAATAATCCAACGCGGTATATGAATCTTAACCAAGCTATAAGGTGAATGCATATGCAATGCTCGCGCTAAAACATTTTTATACTTCTTTCCAAAATTATACAATGCCAAGTTAATGTCTTGATTCATAAATCATTTCCATTACAATAGAAAATAGGGTGGTGAATCACACTCTAGGAATTTCAAAACAATCTAACCTTTCCCGGAAATTTCGTCTAGAGAAAACCGTAAACCAAGACCCATGTAAACGTAGGCTACACAAATACTACTGTTGCCATTTAATGAAAATTTCGTCTGTGGGATAAGCACCCATGTATACGTGCAGTTTTCGGGACTTTCACGAAGGACACATAGGCAAACTTATTTGATGTAACAATAATTCCTCTCCCAAATTCACCCATTTTCTCAAAACAGCATACATTGAAAATTCACCCATTTTCTCAAAACAGTAACATTTTTAATATATAAGTGTGAGATAATACTCAATGCAAATGAATGAGAAAATAGTTTTAATTCTTCTAATTCACATGCAATTTCTACAACTCTCATAACTATCTTCCACTGATAGTCCAAAATAGATATTTCAAAACAGATAATTTATATTTTGTAGGGGCCAAATTCAGAATGAGCCGTATGTAAGTCAGCTTAAACCAGGCTTTACCTTCAAAACAGGATTACCGAAATGGGTGAAAATTATTCGGCTAGTGACCAAGTGCACTTGAACAGAGTCGTGGCTGAGTAGAACCTAGCCTGTGGGCCGAATACACCACGAATCTTATGGAACACCTAGGGGCCCAGCTATGAGGGCGGAGTGTCCATAATAAGAGAGTAGGCCCTTGGAAAACAATATAAAAATGCGGAACATTAGCCAAAGTGGAGGTATGTGAGAAAAAGGTGATAACTTGTGATAAAAGAAAACTTGAGAGAATACTAACTTGCTCGTCGGAGTGCTGATTCCAGCATCCCCGACCGAAGTGTTTGTTCCCGTTTCAGGTATCAATTCAAGGATCAAGGAAGTCTGTTTGGATCAGAGAGTATTTCCAAACCCTTTCACCACATATTCTGTAAAGATACACTTTCCAAATTTCAAAAGGTGAGTGATAATACAAATCGAACTCTACCATCCTCATCAATACCCATCCAATTTCATAATTTCAACATCAATTTCATTATTTATACAAAACCAACATTTGAGGCATTTAGGACAAAATTCTTACTCTTTTCAAAATCAATCCCAAGTGTCAAAATCAACCATTTTCATCCAACTCAACATAATTTCCAACATCAAAATCATTTCCAAGAATCTATTTGAAAAACCAGGTACAAATGAAATTGTTTTACCCAAAACCATAGGTTATTCCAAACCTTCCAAAACTCTCAATGTTGTTTAGAAATAACAAATAATTAAGTTAAAACTCATAAAAAGTGTAGAAAATATCCCTGCATCAGGCTAGAACACGAAAGAGAGTGAGGGAAACCCAAAGACACCAAAAACCAACTTTGCTACGGTTAGGACGAAGCACACGTCAAGCTCTATCTTTTTAACAAAGGCACACAGGTGAAAAGATTCACCGATCTAGGTGTATTTGAGGGAAATATATGACTTTTAAAGACAAAGCGAGAGAAAACAAAGTTTTGAAATGTTCAGAGAGACAGAAAGAGGTGAAAAAGTGACTCAGAAAAGTGATTTTACGAACTGATATACACACAGTTCACTCGAGCGCAAGATGTGTCACTTGAGCTGCCAGACACAATAAGTTGTTTCGCTCGAGCGTAAAAAGTGCCACTCGAGCGCAGAATACAAACTCTCAGTAGTTTTACAAATAGAAGACCATCGTTCGAGCGCAATTAGCGTCGCTCGAGCGCAAGAAGCTTCGTTCGAGCGAAGAATACCAACTCCTAGTAGTTTAGTAGATCTTCAAAAGTACTGGAGGTTCACAAGGTCAGCTTGAGGGCAAGAAGCTTCGCTCGAGTGATGGAACAAAATTCTGAGCAACTGAAGTTTGAAAAACAAGTTACCGGCCTGTTCCAAACACAATCAATACATCCCAACAGCCAAACTTAAAGAGATATAAGGGAAAACAAGACATGGATAACTATACATGACAATAAAGCTCAGATCCAAAACATCAAATGGGTCGGGTCCAAACTAGAAACACTATAAATTACGTTTTCGAACAAGCTTGTCTCTAATTTTTAAAGTAGACTGAACGGGGTTATTCGGTCCGTGGGGCTCATCACAGGTCCTATTTTGATAATCTGAATCATTAAATGTGTAGAGCTTGTCAAGTACTTCATTCTTGCATAAAATCACACTAATCGGATATTGATAACCCTTTTATCAAATCATATTTTTTCAATGATAAATATGATTTTAAAAATAAATTGTTGACAAAAATGTGTTATGATCAAAGGGTTATCGATATCATATTAACGTGATTTTTTAAAGAATTAAGTAGTAGATGAGTTTTACACATTGCATAATTTAGATTATTGAAAGAAGACCGCGCTATACCTCACATGTCAGGACTCGAACCTGCCCCTATAGGTTCAGTGTCATGACCGGCCAGTAATCATAGATTACCTACGGCCTCCATACAAATAAACCTTTAATACCAATTATGGGGCTTAGCGGAAATTTAAAATGTTATAGAATTCATCCATTGAGCTGTGTATAAATGAAGAGAGCAAATATATTAAGTAAAGTTTGATTCAAATATACATCCAACATAAGTACAATTCATGTCTTACAAAGATACGACCCCAACTGTGGACAAATACAAAACCATAAATCCACACAAAAGGGGTTTGACAAGCATGGCTCCACACAAGCCTGACCACTTCACTTGGAAGCTCCACAAAAGGCTAACCCAGGTAGACTCGAGGCTATTTAACCCTGATGCTCCGTTTGTCCACCTACAATTACATATATAAATAAATAATGAGCTAAAGACCAATGAGTAATAACAGAATAAAGAGGTCAAATGAATGATGTTCGACAATATTACTATTATCATTTAGATTAGTCATGAAAGCATCTCTTTGTGGCAACAAAAGCCATTAGTACTATTATCTGTGGTATATCCATGAAGTGACAATTTCATTCCAATGATGGCGTATCATTCTAGCCATGGTATTGGTACCCCGTGGCAAGGGCCTATAGCCATAGTACTATTACCCCCAGGCAAGGGCCTATAGCCATGGTACTATTACCCCTAAGCGAGGGCCTATAGCCATGGTATTATTACCCCTAGGCAAGGGCCTATAGCTGTGGTATTATTACCAACAGGTAAGGGCCTATATTCAATGGATTCCACAATATGGTTTCAAATAGAACTTCATTCATTAAAGGTCATAACATTTCAACAAGCCATGCTATCAATCATCAAATCATTTGAGAATTCATTCAATCAATCACATATCCATTTTGATAGAAATAACATTTTCAAAAGTAAAGGTAATTAGAACATATCTTTATAAGGTAATTACTCACAGTGGTTTGCGGTGACTCTTAACGTCGACGTCCACCTTAACGAAGCACATAACAAGGTACAAATGAAATTCCATTTCATTCCAATTCAATTCTCTTTGTGCGTCTCTAACTTATTGTATGATATATGTGTCCAAAAAGGTGCCTAAGAATGCAAGGAATGGCATGAGAATGCAAGTATGCACTTAAAAGAGTTGGTAAAATTTTGCTGAAAACAGGGTCTTCGCTCGAGCGGGGGTTCAAAAACAAGGGTGGTCGCTCGAGCGTGACATCCGTCGCTCGAGTGGTCTGTAAAAGTACTGGATATATGAAATTCCCACTTGACTGTCGCTCGAGCGAAAGACTAAAGAAAAAAGGTCCTCGCTAGAGCGCCACTTTGGTTGCTCGAGCGAACTGTAAAATTTCAGAAACTTCTAGGAGCTCGAATTTCGCACTCGTGCATAGACTTCTCCGCTCAAGCGGACAACCCGAATTCTGGAATTTTCAAAACTACAATTGAAGATCAAGCATGGTATTCGAAGCCTCAAATCTTGCATTTTTTATACAAAAACATGGAGAATCACTAAATAACATGAAAACACTTCCATTTGAAACCATTTATTCAAAATCATGGCAAAGTCTCAACCATTAACTTCAATTTCAAGTTGTAAAATAATGTTTAGTTCAAATTGGGTGCATATCTCTTCAAAATATATTCAAAACATGATCAAGTGGTATGAGAAGCATGAAAACATGGAGGATCCTCCAAATTAAGGTAGAAGTGTGCCATGCATGTAGGATTTCCATGAATTCAAACTCAAATTATGTATGCATGTGTGTAATTCAACTTCATTATGCCATATCTAGATGAATTAGTGTTAAGTGTCATACCTAGTGTTGAATTCAAGTATGTTATGGCTCCAATCTTTGAGTCTTCCTCCAATTCTCTACAAATTCACCTCTTTCTCTCTCTAAATGTTGAACTCTCCTCTCCTCTCTCTTAATTCTCAGTTGAGTTGTGTACACCAAATGAGCTCATAAGCTTAGCTAGAGCCTTTTATAGGATTTGATTAAGTTAGCCTAATTAATGGTCATTAGGATTAATCAATTAGGCATAATTCTAACTAATTCAATCAGTTATTCTAATTATTTTGATCCAAATCAAATTTCAATTGAAGTCTCCATAAAATTCTAAATATTCCAATTAGCCTATTGGGCTAGTCAATTTCTGCTTCTGAAGTCATCTAGGCTTTCAATTTCCGACTCTAAGTTATCAATTTAAATAGATATTCCATATATCAACAGATAATTATAGAATCAAACATGTAATCACACAATCAACCACATAATCATGTAATTAAACTCATTTAAATAATATAATGTACTAGTTTGGAGGTCGGGGTTGTCACATCACAAGCCTAACAACATTGTCAAATCTACAAAGTAGACTGGAGACAAGCCTGCTGCTTAAGTTTTCTCTAACCTACTGCAAATATAGGTCCCCTTTCTTTTATTTTTTCGACACAATACCAAATAAAAGTGTTACATATAAGTCACATCATGGAGATGGAGAAATAAAGAAAATTTAAGTTGGTGTCAAATTTTGCAAAAAATTTAAAGGGTTAGGTTTCCCTTTATGAGTTTGATTTTCATGATTTGAACTATTTAATTTTGTCAGACTCTGTGCGTATATCATTTATGAAAAAAAGAAATTAGATTGATTCGATATTTGTAACTCCTTTATTTTTATCGACTTTATCTTTTAAAAATCTAACGATCAATGTGCTTTTAAAATGAATTATTTTTCTTTTCTTTTTTCTTGTTTTTTAGTTTTTGTACAAATTCGATAAAATAAATGAGTTACAAATACTGAATTAGTTTAATTTTTTTTTATGTGTGATATACATTCAAACTTGACAAAATAAACAGTTCGAATTATCAAAATAAGACCTATGTTAGGCCTCACAGAATCGAACTACATCCTCCAGTCCAAATGATGGATTGAAGAGAAACCTAACCCAAATTTAAAATATAATTTATGAATTTAATTAGTCATTAAAGGGCTGAAAATTGAAGTTACATCATTATAGATTTTCTTACTTTTTAAATTCAATAATTATTAAAATATTTAAAGTAATAATCAATCAATCATCTGTTTTATAAATTAACTAAATCCTAAAAGAAAAAAAAGCTTCTATATTATTTTCTAACTTCAAATAATTGCAAAATATTAAGAAACTTTAATCATACCAACTTTTAAATTTGTTTGTTCTCTTTGACACAAGGAGTGTATTGAATTCCTCTACAATACACGTCTTGTGACAATATGACAGGGAAGAATAGACAAAGATGGGTTTTCATTGTCGCTTTGTGGCTGTGTTGGAGAGAGTGAGAGAGTGGAAAAGGCATAATCCTAGGCACTGTACTAGCGTAAGCATGGGGAAACGGATCGTCGGTCGCCCTCCCCTGTAGCCATCCCCTGTCGCCCCCAAAACGACGTCGTTTTGGGGGCGATAGTCCAAATGATGGATTGAAGAGAAACCTAACCCAAATTTAAAATATAATTTATGAATTTAATTAGTCATTAAAGGGCTGAAAATTGAAGTTCATAATATATTTTTGGATAATCACAAATCTTTTACTACATAATTATAGATTTTCTTACTTTTTAAATTCAATAATTATTAAAATATTTAAAGTAATAATCAATCAATCATCTGTTTTATAAATAACTAAATCTTAAAAGAAAAAAAGCTTCTATATTATTTTCTAACTTCAAATAATTGCAAAATACTAAGAAACTTTTATTATACCAACTTTTAAATTTGTTTGTTCTCTTTGACACGGGGAGTGTATTGAATTCCTCTACATTACACGTCTTGTGACAATATGAGAGGGAAGAATAGACAAAGATGGGTTTTCATTGTCGCTTTGTGGCTGTGTTGGAGAGAGTGAGAGAGTGGAAAAGGCAGAATCCTAGGCACTGTACTAGCGTAAGCATGCAGGCACTGCTCGTCTGTACTCCACTGGGTCGTCTAACTTTTTGACATCTGTCCTCTCCTTATTGGCGAAGACATCATATGCTTTACCAATATATTGTGAGTAATGATAAATAAATAAATAATAATAAATTACAAACCCACCATATTTATTTAAATTAAGACCTCGTTTGAGAACAAATTAATTTAGTAATTTTTTGATTATTTCACTAAAAAAGTAAGTAAAAAAAACGTATATATTTGGGATGACTTTTTAGCTAATTACGAAAAGATATGCAAAAAGTAGAGAGAAAAGAGAATCTTTAACTTTTTTGTATGAGTTGTTGACTTTTTAGCTAAAAAGATAACTTTTTGACTTTTTGACTAAAAAGGTAAGTCTCCAAACGGGGCCTAAAAATTATAACGTGTTTTCTAAAGGGCATGATAATGACTGCATTAAGGTGAGGGTAAATTACAAACGCATCTGTTTTAATGTTTATATAAATTATAAATTATTTTATGTGATTTTAGAAATTATATTATGTCTATTAAAATTTTTAATTTTATAATAAATAGCTCGTTTTATTAATAAATTATTAAATTAATTAATAATTTTTAATGATATTAAAATTTTATTTCAATTAATAATTCAGATAATTTTATTATTATATAGGTAAATAGATAAAAATTTTACTTTTTCAATTAATTTTATTAAATAAAAAATTCTGCCAATGAGGTATTTATAATTTTTCAAACCACATGAGACAATTCGTATTTTAAACAAATCTCAGAGAGTGCATTTGTAATTTATCCTAAAAAAACAAAAACAGCAAATGATAAAAATTTGATATTTCACCACCTAAAATTTAGAAAAAAATCTGTGGTAATTTAAAAATTTATGCACCATTAGATTTGAATAAAATAAAATTCTAGTCATTGGATATGTTATGATTAAAAATAGATAGAAAATTAAGGTGGGTTTTTAAAAGTTAAAGAAGTTTTAATTAATTTGAGAATGAAAAAATAGATTTAACTGTTTATTACAAACATACTTACTACTTATTATTAACTCATTTATTACTTGCTATAAATAAATTTATTATTTAAATATAAATGAAATAAACTCAACAATATTACCTAGTAATCAGGTTCCCCCCCCCCCAGCCCCCCCCCCAAAAAAAAAAAAATTGTGTTATCTTTTGCATTATAAATTATATAATTATTTTTCTTTCATATTTAGTCATTTTAGGAGGAGTGATGCTACACTTACTACCTGTTTATACCAATTTTAATATAACACCTCATGTGTCAGTACTACAATGAAGATAGACATTATGAATGAAATACATTATATCAATGATGTGTTGACACATAAGATAATACGTTAAAAGTGATATAAAGAAGTGGTAAGTATACTATTACTCTTTTGTGAGTTCTAGAAAGTAAAATATGGCATGTGAATATTAATTTATTAAAATTTGGTACCAAATTTCCAAATTTTATAAAGTTATTATTGTGAAAAAATAATTTTCAAAATAATATTAAAAATAAATTGTAAACTATTTTTTAAAAAATTAATTACAAAGACGTACCCTTTCTTTTAACCTACAACAGCTTAAGGTATTAATTACTATTTAACAATTTGAGATCCATATTATTATTTTATTACTTGTAAATTTTGTACATTTTATATAATTTATATGAATTTTGTAACACTCCAAAAATATAACAACGGATAATCCCATAAGGTACACCAGATATGCAAAAAACTAATAAGGTTCCAGTCTTTCATTAATTCTTTGAAAAACATTACAAAAGGTGCCACATGCATTATACATTCATAAATCCTAAATTCTGAATCTATAATATGCGACATATAACAATCTACATAGAAATCAAAGGAAACTCAGGTAAGTTCATGCCTTAATGACTACATATTTCCAAGAGGATACTTGGTTTCAACAAAAGTGCGTGAAATCCAAAAAAAAAAAAAAAAGAAAAGTCCGAGGCTTTTACAAAGGATATTTACGATACAAAAACGAATGAACCTTCAGCTTCAAGATCCTTCCAAGCGTCATTCGCAGAGGCATACTATCAGCACCTGAAAGTTGGTTTCCACATAGAGTGAGCTAAAGCCTAGTAGAGAATACCTTAACACACTATGATGCTTAACAAAGTCATATGGTGAATGCATATGAATGCCATCTATCAAAACATTACCCTTTTCTCCTTCAAAATAATGTAATGCCATGATTATAAATCAATTCATGAAACAATACTTTTTAAGATCAGAAAACAGGGTAATGGATACATAACACTGGGAATCTCTAAGTGCATATATCTCCATTTCTCTTTTTCCTTAGTTCAAAACCAATGATTTCCAAAATTTCTAATAAAACATCTATTCCTTTCAAAAACACATTTAAATGAGAGATTTTCAAGATTTCAACCCAATTTATCAATATAACCATCTCCACAACATTTCCCATGAACCCATTTGAAAACCCGCCTTTTATACTTCCAATACCAATCCAAATCAAACCCTAAATCGAACCCACAACTCCCAAATCACTACTCTTTTAAGGAACACATAACAAGACTAAAAATCATACAAAGAGGTTAAAGAAACTCCTGCCTCAAAGAATAAAAAGAGAGGAAGGGCAACCCTAAAATCAACGGAGTCGGATCTTCAACTTTTTCCGATCAAAACGACCATCTCTACACGCTTCACCTTTTATCTCATAGCACCAAGGTCACGAAATTCAAGGGTTTGGGTGTATGGGAATATTTAAGTAAGAGCTAGAAAGAGAGAGTGAAGAAATTTGATAAAGAAATCTTTTAGAGAGAAAGAGAGACAAAAAAATGATGGAAAATATCTTTTTTTTTCGTACTAATATACGCACAAACTGTTCAAGCAACCAAAACCACTGCTTGAACTTCAGACATAAGGAACTGCTCGAGCAACCAAATCATGACTTGAGCACACAATGACCCTCGCACAGAAGTTCAGACCTGAAAAGAGATTGCTTCAGCAAATTAAATACTACTATAGCGTCAGACAGAGAATACCACTTGTGTGACCAAAGCATGGCTCGAGCGAAAACATCCAACCTCCAAAAGTTCAGACCTGCAACAAAAATTCTAGAAGCAACAGAAGACTGCTCGAGTAAGGGAATGATCGCTCGAGCGAACTCAACAACAAACAAACAAAAATTCCTTTGAAACTCTAATTCCCAACCTGTTCAAAATACAACCTACAATTCCAAACAACCAATCCCCATAAACAATAAGACAACAAGGAGTATAAACAATGACAATGAGTATCGGATCCTGGATCAAAGAATAAAAAAAGGGTCATAACCCAAGCCATTATAATCTCCGATTTTGGGAAATTTCATCCTCGAAATTGAACTAATACAACAATAACACAATAAACCATCAACATCAATGATAACTCATGCTAACAAACAGTATAAAATATATAACAATCCAACCCAAACATATTGATCTCAAATCTCCAAAACATTCATAATATTTATATATTACAACACAAGAAAACTTTAGTATAAAAGACTCAAATATCAACAAACAAGTCCGGGTACTTCTCACGGATTTCAGCCTCATGCTCCCAAGTCACCTCCTCGACTCTGTGGTGTCGCCACAACACCTTAACCAATGTAATAGTCTTGTCCCTCAAGACTTGATCTTGAGTATCTAACATCCTAACCAGTCTCTCTTCATATGAGGCATTTACGTCTACTTCTAAATTGGTCCAATCTAACACATGTGAAGGATTAGGCTTATACTTTCGTAGCATACAGATATGAAACACTTCGTGAACCCTAAAAAGTTGGGGTGGCAAGGCCAAATAATAAGTTAGCACCCTAATCCGCTCTAGAATCTTAAAAGACCTAATGAATCTCGGAGACAACTTTCCATTTTTTCCAAATCTGATCAAACCCCGCACTGGCAAGATTTTAAGAAACACATGATTTCCCACCTCAAAAGACAAGGGTCTTCTCATTTGGTCGATATAGCACTTCTGACAACTTTGAATTGAAACTAACTGTAGACACCCCATTTTTGACCGACCTTAAGACTCAGACATCGCCAGTTGAGCACTTGGTGATATTGCATGATTGTGCTTGTTCAGAAGTCTCAGAGTCGCGGCTGCGAGCCCTGCCTCCGGACTTCCGAACCCTCTTCTGTGCCTTGGCTCGGTTTGCGAACCAGACTCGGTTTTCTCGGTTTCTTTTCCTGAGGGAAGGGAGAGGTCCAGTAGACCATCTCTCAGTGGCCGTGGGCTACATTTTGTGGCCGCAGGCCATTTTGCCCATTTCGGAGTCCGGTTTCCGGTTTTTCAGAACCGTTGGTCGTGTGCCCCGGTTCGGGACTGCTTAACCATCTCCGTTTGCTCTAAATTTTTGGCGTGCATCTTATTTACTCCCTTTCAAGGGACACTGGGGTCTGAGAAACCCACTTCGTGGCCGAACGCCACTTTCGGTGCTTAGCAGCCCATTTTCGAGGCCCCGAATTGCGCGTTTTGGCCCCCGAACATTCGTTTTGCAATGGTTTTCGTTCATTTTTGGCAGGTACCTCTGTTTTATCACTGGGAAGGCCGTAGAAGGGTGGGAGGCCAGTAATTGTTGCAGCAACCAGTTATATATCCTCCGACGCCCTCCGATGCCCGTTTTTCACACTTCCGGGCTAATGTTGAACACCTTGGGGCCACTTTCTTGAACTTTGGACCACATATTTGTGATGTACACACTTGGGAGGATCCTAAAAGTTAGTGGCCGGCCAGTAATGTTGCTTGACCCTTTTGAACCCCTCCTTCCGAGCCAATGTTGAACACCCTTGAGCCACTTTCTTGGACTTTTAACTACAGGGTTGTGTTGAGGGCACATGAGAGGACACCATTATGTGCCGGCCGACCACTAAACCAACTTGACCCTTTTGACCCCTAGCCGGCCGGCTAGGGGATGTGGCCGGCCGGCCACCTGAAACAAAAATACCTAGCCGGCCATGATCCTCTCAACATCCACTTTACAGCTGTATAGCTGTTTCCCCTAGAAAATATCCCAATCCGGGGGATATTTTGTGGGGGAAAACTTGCCTAATTTTCCCCCACCTTTGCCCCTCCTTTACTCCCTCTTTTTTGTCCTTATAACCAGCAGGTGATATCATATTTAGGGGTTAGAAAATTTGCTCTTCAAGCTTGAATACAAGAATCCCTCTTCATCTCTCTCATTTCCTTGAAAAACTTCCAAGTCCTACATCACCATTCCTTCTACACCACCACCCCCCACCCTTCCATCCTCCATTCCAGAAGATTGAAGGTGTTCTCCAAGGGCTAAGGAGCCACAAACTCAAGCCAAGAGGCAACCAAAGTCAAGTCTTCAAGGGTAAGTTCACTTTCCCTCTTTTCTAGCTCATTTTTGCAACATTTCTTAGCCTCTCTTTCTTGTATATTTGAGCTCTGACCAAAACTGAAAAGGTCATTTTTTTAGCCCTTTTTCACTTTTTCTTAAGGGCTCAACCCTGTTTGAGCCCCCCATGTTGCACTTGCTTCAATATCCTCCTTGAATGTCATTTTTTTGCATGCTTTGGTAGCCCATTATGCTTTCATTTTTGGGCGTTTTATAGAACTAAAAACAGGCTTATTTTGAGCCCCTCTTCAACATTGAAGAAGGGCTCAACCCTGTTTGGGACCTCCATGCTACACTTGCCTTTATATTCCCTCTTTGGTCCCCATTTTTGCATGTTTTGGTAGCCTATCATGCTTCGGTTTTTGGCCTTTTTACAGTACTAAAAATAGTCTTATTTTGGCCCATTCTTCATATTTCATTAAGGGTCTTTGGCTGTTTGATGAATATTTTGTATACTTTGTGTTATAGCCACTTTTGAGCCTCATTTTGCATTGCTTTTCTAGCATGTTTGTATACTGTTTTGGGGTTTTTACAGTTCTTTAAATAGTCATATTTTTGGTCCCTCTTCAATGTTGTAGAATAGAATTTTTCAGTTTGGGCTTTGCATATATCACTTGCCTCTTTGGCCACATTTTGGCCCTTTTTCTTGCATAAGAGCTTAGCCATATCTATGTTTGTTTTTAGGGTTTTTACAGTTCTGTAAAGTGGCTTATTTTGGCCCCTGTTCAATGTTGTTGAAGGGCCCTAACCTATTTGGAGTTAGCAGCTGTGAGTTGCTTCATAATCTCATGTTTAGGGCCATTTTTGCATGCCATTGTTGCCCTATCTTTGCTTGCTGTTTGGCCATGATTTATACTGGTAAAATGCTTATTTTGGGGCTGCCTTGCTTCTGTCTTTTCATTCCATGTACCAATTATGCATGCTTTGTATAGCTGTAGTTCATTCTATGCGCCTAATTTCGCATTTCGGGAGGAATTCCATGCATCGGGCATACTTTCGCCTCATTTCGGGGCTGTTTTCCCCCACATTTCATTGCCTAAAAATCCGATTAGCATGCTCATTGCATAGCCAGTGCCATTGCGATATGTCATTGCCTACGGTTTGCGTACCGTGTGCAACGCATTTCGAGGCACTTCCAATTTTCATTCTATCGGGCCTCTTATGTGCAGTCATGGCTGAGGCCTCGTCTCATGTTAGTGTAAGCCCATATCCCATTTCCATATCATTTGCATTGCATAGTGTCATTGCCTTGGTTTGCGTGTCCGTTGTGCACGCACCTTCGAGACATCTCATTTTCATAACACTTGTGCATACTAGGTGGATATCTTTTAATCGCATTCTGTCATTTTCTCGGTTTGCGTGCCCTGTGATAAGTAAGTATAACACACTTATGTGCACGCTATTTCGAGGCAATGTTCATTCCATAGGCATTGTGTATGTTAGGATTGTATCTTAGTACATTTCATGCAAGTCATGCATATTGCATCGTGTTCGAATAGGAAGTTAGGGCCCAGGCACGGGAAAACGAGGTGCATTCGTACTCCGAGTGAGCGGAATGTGTTCTACAATTCAGTCACCGACACTCCGATCATCCATGCATTTGGAGCGTAGGTCTTTTTGTGTTTATACGTAGCATTCATTCCATATTTGAGTTGCACAGTTTCGACCCCCTGCCATCATGCATCGATTATGCTGATGGTGGCTACGAGGACTCGAGGCATGCAGTATAATTTGCTGAAAATACATTGCTATAGCCCCTTTCCTGCTCTCTATTGGCCAGCAAAATGAAAGATCATACAAAACTTTTCCGGGACTTGGCCACGCGTTCAAGAATAACTGCTAAAACAGAGGCGTAATTAGGGCATATCCCCGGTGATTTCCGGGCCAAGAACAACCCGGAACATGCATCATCCATCAGAAGCAAGGCAGTCCCTGGCTGCATGCCAAGTTTTATTTTACTTAGTTTTAATTCATTAACTTAATTTAGGAATTTGCTATATTATTTGGACTTGAATATTCTTTTTATTCGGGATTGTATATTTATTCGGACCCTCTGCGCGTAGGGGCATAACTTTAAAATAACAGTTGTGCGTGTGTATGTTGTATGTTCTTCCAACCCCACGTCTTCTCCCTTTTATTTACCTACTTATGATGGTTAGATTTAGGGCATATTTCAATTAGCATACAGTATGACAGTATGTTTGCATCATTCAATCTGTTTTGCAGTATTTGCACCTGCGGCTCGGCGCATCATATCTAACTGCATTGTATTTCAATTTCCAAGTTAAAACATGATAACTGTAGCATTCATATGCATGTTTAGAAAGAGCCGAGGCTCCATTAGTTTGCATTTTTGCAGTGTTACATAGGCAAATTTTGTATACCTAGGATCATGCATGATTTCGTGAATACAGTTTTTGTTTTTGGCTATGGAGTACTCGGTAAGCTTTAGCTTTAGATCCTTGCATGTGTGTGAGCTTGACTGACCATATGCATCTTACCATGAGCGCTATGATGCTTATGTGATTACTTAGCAGAAAATGGCCTTGTGAAGTGAGAGCTGTTGGTTAACTTAAAATTGGAATAAATCAATCAAATGTTCCTCTATAGGCTCCGTGCGGGATAGCAAACCAATTTTCAAAAAAAGCAACTGTGAAATGTGTTTTGTTATTCACCATGCGATCCAGGTCTATTGGTTATGCTGTTTGCCGCAATCACATAGTAACCTAGGCTAATAACCGGAAATAAAGGAACTCACAATTGTTTTCAAAAATAGATACAATGGTTAGTAGAGCGCGATCTTTGATCGGCCGCGGAGCGGGGGTGCTCACGAAGTGACCTTCCCCAATTCGTACCCAAAGTTCCAGAGCCGATGGCAACTCTTGGTTATGACGGACACGTGGCCCTTTTAGCAACGAGTCAGGCGTTATCCTAAATTTCCCATTAAAAAACATTTAGGTGGCGACTCTGTATCTGGCAAAGCGGTCCATGTTTGGCACTTCTTTCAAAAAAAATCTATTTTTCTCAAAACGATTTGCCGGATTTGGACTCTTTGGTTCAGACTTAGAACCGTGACTACAAATCGAGTCCGAGCTGTAGCGAGGTCCCCCGCGGGCTTGTTACACTAACCTCTTACGAATAAGTATGACCTTCTCCGTCATTTCTCAGACTAATTCCGAACCTAATATAGGTACATCACCCACATTGGCCCAACACATAGGTGATCTACACAGTCGACCATACAAGGCCTAAAAAGGTGTCATTCCAATACTCGCTTGAAAGCTATTATTATAGGCAAACTCCACCGAAGGAAAATGTTTCTTCCATAACCTCTTAAAATTGAGGACACAAGCCCAAAGCATGTCCTCTAGAATCTGAATGGTGTGCTTGGATTGCCCGTTAGTCTGAGGATGATAGGCGGTGCTAAAAGTTAACTTAGTTCCCAAGGCACTCAGTAGGCTCTGTGTAGACGTCCCCGAACGCCCCGGGAGGATGAGTCCCATTCTGTTCATTTGGGCTCGCTGCAGTTCAGACTCTCAAATTGTCACGGTTCTTAATCTGAACCAAAGAGTTCAAATCCGGCAAATCGTTTTGAGAAAAAACAGATTTTTAGAAAAGAAGTGCCAAACATGGACTGCTTTGCCAGATACAGAGTCGTCACCTAAATATATTTTTTTTAATGGGGGGAATTTAGGAAACCCTGACTCGGTGCCAAAGGCCACGTGTCCGTCATCACCAAAGTTGCCTTGGCTCGGGAACTTGGGTACGATTGGGGAAGGTTAGCTATGAGCACCCCCTCTCACCCGGTCCAAAGACTGGCCTCTACTAACCATGATATCTTGTTTTGAAAGCATTATGTGTTCTTATTCCGGTTATTAGCCTAGAATTACTATGTTATGCACACATCAAACAAGTATAGACCAAATCGCCTAAATTAGAACAAAACATTGCATGCTTGTTTTAAAAATGGTTTGCTACTCGCAAGTAGGCTAAAATGCAGGTTTTGCCACCCTTAAGTGGGCTTTAGAAAAGATGGTTTTGACACTATCTAGTAGGCTTAAAACTCACAGTTTTAATGCATTATTCTAATTTAGGTAATTCAACCTCCATCCACAGGCATTCAAGCAGTTATATCACATAAGCAAGTAGCCTTATGGTAAGCATGCTGTCATGGCAACACTCACATGCATGCAAGGATGCTAAAACATAAATGCTTACCGAGTACTCCAAGCCAAAATAGAAACTAGTTAGTAATCATATGCATGATCCTAGTTCATGTTACGATGGCTAATGCAACACATGTAAGATGCAGCTACAATAGGCTCGGCTAATCTATGGATGGCATATGATGATGCTACAACTAACACGTATTCAACTTGGAATTGAAATACAATACAGTTAGTATGATGTGCCGAGCCCGGTGCATGCAAGACAAATGTATGGATGCACGCATGCATAGCATAAGGTATGCTAATTTAAATATGACCTAATACTAACCATCAAAAGCAGGTAAGTAAAAATGAGAAAGAAGTGGGGGTTGGAAGACATGCATCACACACACGTACGCTTATTACAGCTGTGCCCTCACTCGGAGGGACAGAAAGAATAATTAAGATTTAACTAACCTACAAGCTAATTAAATATTACAGACCACCTAATTAATTAACAAATCAATTAAGTAAAGAAAGCGATAAAAGTCCTCGGGAAGAGGGTCTAATGCATGCGCGCTCGATTTTGCTTGGGAGTCCATTGCCATGTACAAGTTGCCTCTGTTTTCCTAGCTCTGCTCCTCTAAGAACAGCACAATTCCCAAGGAACACTTTCTGGACATTGGGGAACACCACCGGCCATGGAGAATGATCACCGGCCACTGATTAAGCTCTCGGCCATCCATACCTGGTCGGTCGGCACTAAAGATGGCCGGCCGGCCAAAGCTTCCTGCAGAATCCTGTTTTGACAACAGCAGAGGGAAAAACAAGGCATGGCAATTCATTCCAAGCAAATGTGTGCACCAACACATCCCTTATCATGTTTATGACTCAAAGGGGTATGGTACACGATTCTCGGACTACCAATCGCGCATTTCAATGCATGATGGCCCAAGAAACCAAGTTGTGCATTTTAATGTCAAATATAATGCACACAAACACACAATGAACTCAACCTCTATCATACTCAATTCAAGAGGCAAAGCATGCATGCCAATGTAATGCAATCTAGGCATGTGAGCTAAGTGTGCAACATGATCATGCAAACAACAGAACCATGTGCAATAGGCACATGAACTAAACAAGTAAGTATGCAAGGCATATAACATCAATGTTAATGACACACATGCAACAACATGAAAGGCATAACACATGTAAATATGCAAAGCGACTTAACACAAGAAGCATGCCAAATGCAATGACACTTAAATATGCAACATGTTAATAGGCTAAGTACCTAAAAATACAAACATGTATAGCATGCAACAATATGCCAAAGGGATGGTCTTAAACTAATTTGGATAGCCCTCTACTAGGTCCAAAACAGTGGCCAACATGCTCAAGAATGGAAGCCAAAACATATACAAATAGGCATGCATGCAAGGTCCAACACTTAGGCACATAGAGACAACTTTTAAGCACACTTAAAAGAGGAACAACATGGGCATATGGCATGCAATGTAAGCTCTAAAAATCATGTTAATGATGGTGCCAAAACAAGCAAACAAGACAAGCATAGCATACAACAAATGATCTAAAGCCTAAGGCTCACCAAAAAAGCATTGAACTACACTTAGTGCAACCACACATGCCATGAATTAAGTGACTGAAAACGGAGATGTGAGATGCTAAAATAAGCCTCAAAACCCACCTAAATGGCATCTAAATGGCTTAAGTATGGAAGCATGCACAAGGGCTCAAACAAGGAGCATAAGACAACAACCTTTTAACACATTAAAGGGATATCAAATGCAAGTATATAGGCATGCCACAAGGACTAAAATAACACGAAAAATGGTTCCAAACCACTGAAATGATGCAAGGATGGCATGCTAGAGGGGTCAATGCTCAAGGCATACAAGAGAGTTTGCATGGTAGCTATACAAAGCAAAACATGGATGACTCAAATGACCAAAAATAGTCCCTTAGCATACTAAAACAAGCATCAAAGCTTCACAAAGCTAGGCCAAAACACATGAGCATGGCAGTCTAAATGCTAGGCACATGTTAAGGCAAATCATGGCATTACATGACATGTATACAAGCTAAGCATGGTGTGTCTGAACCAAGTAAAAACAGTGCTATATCATGGCAAAATAAGCACAAATAACACTTAAGACATGGCCAACATGAACTCAAGAATGCTGCTTACACATGAGGCTAAAATGGCACATTTTGAAGACAACAATGAGAGGGGATGGCCCTCTCCTTCTTACGACCTTAAGACACCATCCTCACCACTGAAATCCCTCAAGATTTCAGTGGTGAAGAGGCCCAAACAAGGTGGTCCCAAAGCTCACCAAAAATAGCACAAAATGGGGCCAAACAAGGCCTAAGAGGGGGTAAACGACCCCAAACACAAAAGTGATCTTAAACAAACTTCAAAAGGAGCTCAAAATAAGACTTTTTTCAGTTTATCACAAAGCCCAAATATGCTTGCAAGTAACGCTAAAAGTGTGTATAAAAACGGAAAATAAAGAGGGTAAGAAGTGTTACCCTTGAAGACCAGCAAGAACCAGCAGCCTTTAGACCCAAAAATGCAACCCTCAACCTCTGAAAACAAGCTCCAAGAACCTCCAAGTGATGATGGAAGTGTGTGGCTATGAAGTGGTGTGCAATAGGCCAAGAACAAGACCCTTTTGAACCCTCTAACACACCCAAATGTAGAGAGAGGGGGAGATATAGAGAGAGAGTGATATATATATCTTATATATCAGATTTTTTAACTTTTGAAATGGGAAGAGAGGCCCTCTATTTATAGAGCAAGGCAAAAGGCCTAAGCTTCTTGGAGAAGCTAAGGCAAAAGGGTCAAAGGGGGCAAGCTTCTAAGGGAAGCTAAGGTAAAGGGGCCAAACTTCTTGGAGAAGCTAGACAAGGGTTCAAGCTTCTCTTAGAAGCTTGGAGCAAAGGGTTCAAGCTTCTTGGAGAAGCTAGAACAAAGGTTCAAGACGTTCAAGCTTCCTCAAGAAGCTAAAACCAAGGTTCAAAAGGTTCAAGCTTCTTGGAGAAGCTAGAACAAGGGTTCAAAAGGTTCAAGCTTTCTCAAGAAGCTAAAATCAAGGGTTCAAAAGGTTCAAGCTTCCTCAAGAAGTTAGAACCAAAGGTTCAAAAGGTTCAAACCCCTCAAGAAAAGGTCTCGGCCAGAAAAAGTGACCAATCGGTCAACAAAGTTGGCCGACCGACCATCAAAGGTGCTGACCGGCCATCACCAATGGCCGGTGGAAAGAAAATAGGGCCGGTGGCCTCAAGCCATGGCCGGTGGGTTTAGGGAATGGCAAACAAGCCATTCTTTACCCTCCAAAGCAAAAACCAATAAGTGTTTGGTCCAACCAAGCACAAAATAGTTAAGTTGAGAGATCCTGAAGCAAGGCGCATAGCCAAGACCTCCGAGAACTCAAGACGAACACGAACATGGGTAATCATCGAGTGTTCAAACGACGACGTCCAAGTCTCGAGGACGGTCAAAAATGGGGTGTCTACACTCTGCCACAATCGAGATGTGAAACGTGGATCCCTATCTGAGACGATAGTCACTTGGACCTCGTGAAGTTGCACTGTGTCTCTAACATACAGATCGACAAGATAGTCTACCAAGTCACTCGTGCACAAAGGTATAAAGTGTGCAGACTTGGTTAACCAGTCGACAACTGCCCATACGACATTATTTCCCTGTAGCGTCCTTCAAAGACTCGTTACAAAATCCATAGTGACCTGCTCCTACTTTCACTCAACTATAGGTAAGGGCTATAACAAACCCGCTGATAGTTGGTGCCCGGCCTTCACTTTGTTGACAAGGCACCATGAAACAAACAAAGCCACATCTCTTTTCATCCTCCTTTACCAAAACTGGTGGCAAAGGTCATGGTACATCTTCATGCCTCCCGGGTGTACTGTAAGGCGTGGATGATGGAACTCTCGAAGTACCTCATCTCTATAAGACTATGGCACAAAAAAGCAGTCTAAATATCTCACACACGAGTCTGAATGAACATTCAAACCCTTCTGTGCTTTCCCACTGGAGATCTTTCCTCGAATAGTCTCTATTTCATGATCATGTTGTTGTGCCTCTATAAATCGACTAACTAAGGTAGGTTCTACAACCGCGGTAAATAAATTGGCCAACTCAACAGACTTGCCATGACGAAAGTCGACTTGCCATGACGAAAGTCAAACTCGCCGATAGCGCCCAACATATCCCATTCCCAGATAGCAACACCTGCTATTCTGCTCACAGACTTTATACTCAAACCATCGGCCACTACATTGGCCTTTTCCGGGTTATAATGTAACTCAAAATCGTAATCCTCAATAAACTCCATCTACCTTCTTTGCCTCAAATTCAAGTCTTCCTGTGAGAATAGATATTTCAGACTCTTGTGATCGGAAAACACCTCAAATCTCTCCCTGTATGGATAATGCCTCTAGATTTTTAAAGGAAAAATCATCGTTATTAGCTCTAAGTCGTGTGTAGGGTAATTTCTCTCATGGATTTTCTATTATTGTGAACCATAGGCTACAACTTTCCCTTCCTATATCAACACACAACCCAAACCATCCTGAGACACATCACAACAAATCGAATAACCGAAACCCCTCTCTGGAATAATAAAAAATGGAGCAGTTGTGAGTCTAATCTAAGCTCTTGGAACTAATTTTTGCAAGCCTCATTCCACATGAATCTAATTCATTTCTTCATCAACATAGTCAATGGCGAAGCTAGTTGAGAGAAATCTTTTACAAAACGTCGATAATACCTGACTAAGCCCAAGAAACTTCAGATCTCAAAGGCGTTCTTGGATTGTTCCCAATTTTGCACTGCGTCTATTTTGGATGAATCTACAGTCACCTCTTCCCCGGACACCACATGGCCTAGAAACTTAACTTTGTTGAGCCAAAACTCACACTTCCCAAACTAAGCATGCAGACTGTGTACTCTAAGCAGCTTAAGTACAACCCGCAAGTGTTCCTCATGTTCCTCTTCGGTGGTCGAGTAGACTAAGATGTCGTTGACAAAGACAACTAAGGACTGATCTAAGAACTCATGAAAGATTCGATTCATCAAGTCCATAAATGAAGCTGGTGAATTGGTTAGCCCAAAAGGCATTACTAAGAACTTGTAATGGCCATACCACGTACGGAATGCCATTTTCTAAATATCCTCGTCCTTCACCCTTAACTGGTGATACCCTGATCTAAAATCAATCTTTGAAAAACAACGAGACCTCTTTAACTGGTCAAAACAAATCATCTATTATCGGTAATAGGTACTTGTTCTTAATAGTTACCCTGTTCAACTTTTGATAATCAATACATAGCCGCAATATGCTATCCTTTTTCTTTGCAAAGAGAGTTGGTGCTCTCCAAAGCAACGTACTAGAGTGAATGAAGCCCTTATCTAATAAATCCTAGAGTTGCACCTTTAACTCACACAACTTGGTTAGTGCAAACCTATATAGAGCCATGGAAATCAAAATCGTGCCCCGTGCCAAATCGATAAAGAACTCAATCTCTCTATGTGGTGGTAACTTTGTAAGATCCTCTGAGAAAACATCCAGATACTCTCGAACTACTCTCGGCAAGTTGCCCTAAACTATACTACCCTTGTCAGCTACCGATATGTTAAAAAGGAAACTCAACTCTGCTTGACTCTTAAGATCATATAATGAAGGAATCAAACTATCACCTGGTCATACAAAAAGTATAAACACTCTCCTAATACTGTACACACCGACACCCCATATGATGGCAATTTATCGAAGCCCTAAAATAAATCAACCAATCTATGCCCATAATCACATCAAAAGCATGCATATCAAAAATAATAAAATCAAAAGAGAGTCGACAGTTTGCGACCTCAATCTCATAGGAGCGACATACTCGACCCAATACCACTCTACCCCCAATAGGTGTCTCAACCAATAGAGGAGGCTCCAATCCCAAAGTGGATGCAAAAGCAGACGAAATGAAAGAATGAGATGCGTCAGTACCAATCAACACATTGGCTAAGAAATTGAATAGCAAAAAGTTACCTCTCACAACCGGAGGTACCGACAATTGCTCCGACGTGGTCACAGCATACCTACACTCTAGAGGTCTTTGATCAACTTGCTCACCTCATAGAGCATAGGCCTGAAGAACTGATTGAGCCGAAGTGGCTCCCTGATTGGCCTTCAAGGCCTTAATGGAATGAGTAGGTTGATGGGTCTGTGTTTGCCTCGAACTAGATGCAACAGACGTGCCACCCAACTAAGGACAAAACCTTATCAAATGTCTAGACAGCTCACACTAATAACAGGAAGGTGGCTGCCCTCTCTCTTGACCCTAACTCTGGCAATGCCTCATCCTCTCTGTGGGCAAGTTGGAGACTTGTGACCCAACTGACCATAGTTGAAGCACGTGAATCCACCTTGGTTGCCCTTTCTCGAACTAGAGTTAGATATGAGAAATGTGGATCTAGACTGCAAAACCTGGGATTGTTGCGGGGTAGAACCCTTTTGTCTTTTGTTGTCCTTCACATCCTCCTAAGACTCCTGTCCTATCTACCAGGAGCCTCTCATTCGTTCATTCTCTGCCTGAATCAACACCCCCAAATGGGCTATTGATTCAACAAGGCATCCATAGTCTCGAATCATATACCCTACCACTTTGAAAAGGAGCCTAGTCCTCAATCTCTTTTCAAACTCGATACAACAGCGTTCCTCCATCACCACGAATTCTGACGCAAACCTAGAAAAGCTAGCGAAGGCCGCCTTTAGACACTCCATTTTGGCTAGCCTTAAGACTTGGGCGATTCCTTCCAAACACCCAATGATGAAAGTTAGAATGTGTTATCTTATGAATTCCTCAGTAAGAGAGTTAGGTTCAAGCTTTAAACCCAACCTTACACCCGTTTTGGCCAATCTATTTTTGACCTTTATTTTTTAAAATCTTTTGGTTGTGCAATTCCAAAAATTTCTACAATGTCCCGATGCTCGTTTTTTTAAAACTCCAAATGTTGTCTTTTTTAATAAACCGAGCAAGGGATATAATGGGAATGAATAGAAAGGGTGAAATCCTCTAAAATGCATGTTTCTCTTTTCACATCATGTTAACTTTACCCTATTGATTTAATAGTGTATTTTTTATCTAGCCGTTCAATAATTTATGGCCAGGTACAAAATATAGTCGTCTAGATGACTAATAGTGCGACTGGTTGAATTGTCTAGATATAGAGCATTTTAGAGAATATTTTGTGTGTGTGTGTGTGTGTGTGCGTGCGTGCACGCGCGCGCGCGCGCAAATATCTATGATATTTTCACATTTAGCTTCCTCTGTAAGCTTTGTACCAATATCTAGATGTTTTGCATTTAGCTTCCATACACGTAAGATATTTTTTTCGAAGATATTTTCAAAGATATTTTTCAGAGATATTTTGCCTCCACAAGTATCTTCCATAAATATCTTAGATGTTTTGTCTTCCACAAATATCTTTTACAAATATCTTAGATATTTGTCTCCACAAATATCTTTCATAAAATATCTTAGATATTTAACTCCCAAAAAGTCTATAAATACACCCTTTCCTTTCATTATTAAGGGTTGGAAATTTTGGTTTCAAAGCTAGAGATTGTTTAAGGGCAAAGGCCACCTTGAACCTAAGACTTACGACTCTGCATCTCTCTTCTTGATACCTACACAACAAAAATTCTATTGACTCTTGAACTTGGATCTTCTTACTAAAGATTTAAGCCATATCCTAGAATCTTGAGGGTGCTTGGAAACAAGTTTAGTAATCAAAAACTCTTCCTTGTTTTAAAAAGGTAAGAGTTGACACTTTTTGTCATCTTCTTTCATCATCTTCTTTTCTTTTCTTTTTTTCCTCCCATTTTTTTTCGTCTCCAAGCTCTATATTTCACTATTAGCTTGTTATAATCATGTGTGATGAGTCCTCATAGATGTGGAGGGAACTAAGATTTAGCCACCCATCCATTGAGTAGATGGCCTCTTTTATGTTCTTACTTTCCTTAGTTCTAATTTCTTGTTCTTATGCATTTTGGACCCTTATGGATGTATTTGGGAGTAGTTATTAGCCATTCATTCACAAGTTCAATAAATAAAGTATCTTTTCATGTTGTTACACTCCTCATCTTCACCTGTCAAGTGTATCAATCTATATGTTTCAACTTATGCTCAAAGATAATGAGTGGTGTGGTTGTTTCATAGGATTTGCTAACGCGCCGATCAATTGTTGGACTTATGGATGGGCTATATTTTCCTAGTCAACTCCCTTCTCATGTGTCAGAATTTCATCCGAAATGGGTACTTCTTACCGCCTAGACCTGCCATGCCTACCACTACCACGTCCGCGTCCTGACATACTAATAAAGGTAACACAAAATTTGGCACATTCACAATGTGGCATAACTAATTCACACATGTCCTAAGATAGTGAACTACACAATAATTCACTCCACGTAAGCAACGAATCATGCATTCACAAACGAATTTCTTTTCTAGATAATAATTGTTCCGTGACATTGTCAAAGTTCCTATTAGAATTAACAGTGATCAAGTGCTCTTTTAATGAGACTTCAAGGAATTCTTAGACACGACCAATATCTTAGAACCTAAATTCCATACTTATTTAATCACATAAACTTGTTGTCACATATAGCATACTAGTCATACTTCTATTACTATCTAGCGAGACAAACCCATTGTACTAATAACCATTGCCAACGAGCCCAAAGTATTCAAACCTGATAAACTCTGATACCAAGTTGTAACACCCCACAAATAATTCCATAAGGTACACTCGATATGCGGAAAACTAATAGGGTTTTAGTCTTTCATTAGTTCTCTGGAAAACATTACAAAAGGTGCCACATGCATTATACATTCATAAACCCGAAATTCTAAATCTATAACATGTGACACATAGCAATCTATATAGAAATCAAAGCAAATATAGATAAGTTCATGACTTAATGACTACATATTTTGAAGATAATACTTGTTTACAACAAAAGTGGGTCAAGGCCAAAATAAATAAAAAGCCTGAGGCTTATACAACAGATATTTACAATACAAAAATGAATGAGCTTTCAGCTCCAAGATCCTCCCAAGTTAAGTCCTTGGCAGAGGCATACCATCTACACCCGGAAGCTGGTTTCCTTATAGGATGAGCTAAAGCCTAGTAGAGAATACTTTAACACACTATATGATGCTGAACAAAGTCATATGGTGAATGCATATGAATGCCATTTACCGAAACCTCACTCTTTTCTCCTTCAAAACAATGCAATGCCATGATTATAAATCAATTTGTAAAACAATACCTTTTAAGATCATAAAACGGAGTAGTAGATACATAACACTAGGAATCTCTAGGTACGTGTCTGTCAATAGGCTATACAAGCACTACCCAAGCCATTTTATCGGTACTAACCGAAAAGATCGGCACCTAACCACATGAATTTTTGGACTTCTGTCAAGGACACAGAGGCCAACATAGATAATACTACAACCACACCCTCTAACCAGATTCACCAAGGAATTCACCACTTTTTCTCAAAATGATACATTTTTAATGAATAAATATGAAAATAATGTTTAATGTAAGGTGTATGAGTAATTGGTTTGAATTAAACTAATCCTTATAGAATTTCTACAACAATCAAAGATATTCTCCACCAACAGCCCAAAACAGATATTTCTATGCAAAAGATAAATCTCCAAACAACAGATATAATTTCATAATCTCAATATAGGAGTGATAATACATATTTAACTCCACTCTCATCATCAATAAATATGTTCATATTATCATTTCAAAAGCTCAATATCTTCTCTTTTCCTTAGTTTAAAATTTATGATTTTTAAAATTTCCAACAAAACATTTATTCCTTTCAAAAACACATTAAATGAGAGATTTTCAAGATTTCAACCCACCTTATCAATATAACCATCTCTACAACATTTCTAATGAACTCATTTGAAAACCCCTCTTTTATACTCTCAAAACCAATCCAAATCAAACCCACAACTCCCAAATCAACATTCTTTCAAGGAACACATAACAAGGCTAAGAATCATATAAATAGGTTAAAGAAATTCCCACCTTAAAGAAGAAAAATAGAGAAAAGGCAAACCCAAAATCAACTGAGTCAGATCTTTCCCATCAAGATGGCTATCTCCATGTGCTCTACATTTTATCTCAAAGCACCAAGGTCATAAGATTCAAGGATTTGGGTGTATAGGAATATTTATGTAAGAGCTATAGAGAAAGTGAAGGAATCTAATAAAGAAACCTTTTAGAGAGAGAAAGAGAGAGCAAAAAGTGAGAGAAAAAATCTTTTTCCCGTACTGATATATGTATAGATCGCTTGAGTGACCAAACCATCGTTCGAGCGCCAGACACATGGAACCGCTCGAGAGATCAAATCATGGCTCAAGTGCACAATGACCCCCTCCTAGAAGTTCAGACCTACAAAGAGACTGCTCGAGCGAATTAAATACCGCTCCAATGTCTGACATAAAATATCGCTTGAGCGACCAAATAGTGGTTTGAGTGAAGAATATCCCTCTCCCAGAAGTTCAGACCTGTAACACAAATTTGGAAAGCAACGAAAGACCACTTGACCAAAGGAATGACCGCTTAAGCGAACTTAACAACAAACAGATAAAAATTGCTCTAATTCTTAACATGTTCATAACACGACTGTAACACCCCGAAACAAATACAATAAACCATCCATGACCATAAGTAAATAACAATTTGAATCAGTATATAAGATCTTTCTATTACATAAGATTCAAATGTACAAAAGTGTGACACATGCGAATATACATTCATAAGGCCTAACCCTGAATCTATGGCATGTGTCAACTACAATAACCATGTGAAATAGAAGCTAAACAGATAATTGAAATGCCCTGAAGGCTACAACTTTCCAAAAATATACTTGGTTACATCAAAATAGATTTAAATCCAATACATATAAAGCTCTATGCTTGTACAAAATAATAACAAGTAAACACAAAAATGAAGCTTTTGCTTCATTCCTCCCAAGCTACTGCCTTGGTGGAGGCATCTCACCAGCACCTGAAAATAGTTTCCCAAATAGGGTGAGCCAAAGTCTAGTAGAAAATAATCGAACACAACATATGAATCTTAACAAAGATAAGAGTGAAATGCATATGCAATGCTCATGTCAAAACGGTTTACATTTGTTTCTCAAAATCATGCCATACTCAATTTATATCACAATTCTCAAATCATATCCTTTACCATTAGAAACAAGGGGGAATTCTTAAACTGATACAACCTTTCACGGATATTTCGTCCGCGGCAAACCATCAAATGACACCTATGTAAACGTAGTCTACATAAGCACTACTATTGCCATTGTACGGATATCTCGTCCGCTGGAATTGACACCCATGTATACACGTATTTTTCGAGACTTTCACCATGGACACACAGGCCAACTTAATTTGGTGATACACACCTCTTTCCAACATTCACACCATTTTTCCAAATAAGCAACAATGTTCAATGCACATAGATAAGAAATTAGTTTCAATTCACTTAATCCTCATGCAATTTCTACAACAATCATAGCTATCCTCCACCGATAGCCCAAAACAGATATTTCTAAACAGATATAAAATCTCTAATAGAGATAAACTTTCCAAAATTTAAGATGTGAGCGATAACACAAATTTGGAAAGCAACGAAAGACCACTTGACCAAAGGAATGACCGCTTAAGCGAACTTAACAACAAACAGATAAAAATTGCTCTAATTCTTAACATGTTCATAACACGACTGTAACACCCCGAAACAAATACAATAAACCATCCATGACCATAAGTAAATAACAATTTGAATCAGTATATAAGATCTTTCTATTACATAAGATTCAAATGTACAAAAGTGTGACACATGCGAATATACATTCATAAGGCCTAACCCTGAATCTATGGCATGTGTCAACTACAATAACCATGTGAAATAGAAGCTAAACAGATAATTGAAATGCCCTGAAGGCTACAACTTTCCAAGAATATACTTGGTTACATCAAAATAGATTTAAATCCAATACATATAAAGCTCTATGCTTGTACAAAATAATAACAAGTAAACACAAAAATGAAGCTTTTGCTTCATTCCTCCCAAGCTACTGCCTTGGTGGAGGCATCTCACCAGCACTTGAAAATAGTTTCCCAAATAGGGTGAGCCAAAGCCCAGTAGAAAATAATCCAACACAACATATGAATCTTAACAAAGATAAGAGTGAAATGCATATGCAATGCTCATGTCAAAACGGTTTACATTTCTTTCTCAAAATCATGCCATGCTCAATTTATATCACAATTCTCAAATCATATCCTTTACCATTAGAAACAATAAGGGAATTCTTAAACTAGTACAACCTTTCACGGATATTTCGTCCGCGGCAAACCATCAAACGACACCTATGTAAACGTAGTCTATATAAGCATTACTATTGCCATTGTACGGATATCTCGTCTGCTGGAATTGACACCCATGTATACACGTGTTTTTCGGGACTTTCACCCTGGACACACATGCCAACTTAATTTGGTGATACACACCTCTTTCCAACATTCACCCCATTTTTCCAAATAAGCAACAATGTTCAATGAACATAGATGAGAAATTAGTTTCAATTCACCTAATCCTCATGCAGTTTCTACAACAATCATAGCTATCCTCCACCGATAGCCCAAAACAGATATTTCTAAACAGATATAAAATCTCTAATACAGATAAACTTTCCAAAATTTAAGATGTGAGCGACAATACACATCTAACTCCACCATCCATATCAATGTCTATCTAATTTCACATTTTCAACATCAATTCCATTTATTTATATAAAATAAATATTTGAGCCATTTAGGGTAAAAACCCATTTTTCTTCCAAAATAATTTTCAAAACTCAACCTCATATTCAACCCCATAACCATTTTCAATACATCCATTTGAAAATATCTCTTTTGATTTTAAACCAAAACCCTAGGTTTGTTCAAAATCCTCTATAAAAAGAAATAGCTAAGTTAAAAATCATAAATGAGTGCAGAGAATCCCTACCTCGAAGCTAGAAGATGAGAGAGAAAGCGATGACACTTCAACGACGCCAAACCTAACTCTATTCGGATGAAAACAAAGCTCTAGGTGAGCTCTACCTTTTTAACAAAGGTAGTAGGGTAGAGAAATGGGTAGATCTTGGTGTATTTAATGTTTAGAGAGAGAGAGAGAGAGAGTCTCAACTTAGGGTTTTGAAATGTGTAGACACCCCATTTTTGACCGTCCTCAAGGCTTGGACGTCACCGTTTGAACACCCGGTGATCACCCATGTTTGTGTTTGTTTGGAGTTCCCGGAGGTCTCGGCTACGCGCCTTCCCTCGGGATCTCCGAACTTGACTGTTTAGTGTCTGATTTTGCACCAAACACTTGTGTTTTGCCATGCAGGGGCAGGGAATGCCTTGTGAGGCATCCCCATACATCACCGGCCATGGCCAGAGGCCACCGGCTGGTGTTTTGGTGCCATCGGCAATGTATATTCCCGGTCGGCATTATTTGTTGCCGGTCGGCACTCAGTTTTGACAAAATGGCAATTTTGAGCAGCCGACTACTGTTCATCTGCTTTTGCAGATATTTTAATACAGCTGTATGGCATTTTGTTCCCCTCCATACACGTGTATGGAGGGATGGATTCCTTGTTAGCTTACCTTGTAAGCTTTACAAGATTGACTCCTCTATAAGAGGAGCCCTCGTCTCTTGGCTCTAGGTAAGTCATTTTAGAGACAAAAAATACAGAGGTGAGCTCTGGTTCTAGGGTTAGTATAGTTGTAGCTATTCTATCTCTCTTTTTCTCCCTTGAGTGTTCTAAGTGCATTTGTGTCTTACTATTGCACACAAACACAAAGTGTTCCACCTTTCCTTGGTTTCTTGAAGGACCAGAGGTTGTTCTTGAGGTTCTTGGGCTGTTTTGAGCTGAAAGCAGCTGCTGGAGCTTCATTGGTGAAGAGGGTCTTCAAGGGTAAGAAGTTGTCCCTTTAATCCCCATTTTTACATCTTATTTTTGCCTATCTTAGAACTATTTTGGAGCTTAGTGTATAATACAAAAAAGTTCTATTTTTAGGCCCTCTAAATAGTTTGTTTAGAGTGTTTTGTTGTTTGAGGTTGTTTGACCCCTCTTAAGCCTTGTAAGGCTTCATTTTGTGCTATTTTGTGTAAGCTCCGAGACCTTGGTGTTTGGGCCTCCTCACCACTGAAATCTTGAGGGATTTCAGAGGTGAGGATGGTGCCTTGAGGTCCCAAGAAGGAGAGGGCCACCCTCTCTCCTTGTTGTCCTTGAAATGGACCATTTTTGGCCTCTTGAGGGAGCACCTAGCTAAGCTTCTTGATGACCATGCCTTGGCTATTTTTTGTGCTTATTATGTCATAATATGCTTATGTTTTTAATTGGTTTTGGTACACCACGCATGCTTAGCATACCTACCTTGTAATGCCATGTTTAGGCCTTAACATGCCTTAGGTTGTGAGCCTTTGTTCTAGCATGTTTTAGGTCTAGCTTTGTGAAGCTTTTGTGCTTATTTTACCATGCTTGAGGTCTGTCCATAGTTGTTTGGGTCGGCCATGGCATGCATTGTATAACCCCTTTGCATTTTTGGTTTGTTGGCCTTCAGTGTGTGAATGTGTAGCATGCGTCCTTGTCTTAATCTAGTGATTTGGGACCATTCGCCATGTTATTTCAGTCCCTTTAACATGCTTGTATATTTGCCTTGGATGCCTCTTTGAAGCTTTGGAAGCTTGTGTAGCATGCTCCATGTTTTGGTATTTGTGCATGCCTTTGAATTTAGGACATTTGGATGCCATCTAAGTGATCTTTAGGCCTTGTTTTAATATGCTAAAATTCTGTTTTTAGTCATTTAATTCATGCCATGTGTGGTTGAACTAAGTGTAGTTCAATGCTTCTTTGGTGGGCCTTAGGAATTGGACCATATTTGCATACATGTGTGCGTGTGTTTTGGGCCTCATTTCCTTGGCTTTGGGTCACTGTTTTGGGCCTAATTAGAGCTGCCCAAATCATGTTTAAGTCCATCATTTGCTTGCTTGCATGCTTACCTTGCATGTTGTTTGTATGCTTGCATGCACATCTTGCATTCCCATGTTGCATCCTTAGCTTGCATGCCTAGGTTGCATTGCATCTAGCACGCATGTCTTGTTCCTTGATCTAGTGATAGGAATTGGGCTTTGGTTTTTTGGTTTGCATTGCATTTGACATCAAAATGTGCACACTTGGTCCCTTGGGCCATCACGCAGGGAAATGCGCGATTGATGGTCCGAGAACCAAGGAGCATGTCCCTTTGAGTCACTAACAGGATAAGGGACATGGTTGGTGCATATATGGCTTGAATTATATTGCCATGTAAAGTCCTGTCCTCTGCTGCTGTCAAACAGGTTCTGCAGGCATCCTATGCCGATCGACTTCATAGAGTGCCGACCGGCAATAAACTGGAAGCCGATGGATTCATTATGTGTCGATGACCACAGACCACTGCCGGTGACCATTCTATTCAGTCGGTGGTGTCTCCCAATGTCCAGAGAAGCAACTCTGAGACTTTGACAGTCTTCAGAGGAGAAGAGCCGGGAAAACAAAGGCAGATTGCGCATGGTAGTGAATTCCCAAGCAAGACCGAGCATGCATTGCATCGAGCACTCCTCCCGAGGCGGTTTACTGTTTTTCCTAACTTAGTTAATTTGTTAACTAATTAGGTAATTTGTAATAATTATTTAGCTAGGATAGTTAATTCATTATTCGAACTGTATTATTCTTTCGGTCCCTCCGAGCGATGGTAATTTTGTAATAAGTGTGGGTGAGTGTGTGCATGTCTTCCAATCCCCACTTCTTTCTTCCCTTTTATTTACCTGCTTATGATGGTAGGCTAGGGAATATTTAAATTAGCATACCTTATGCTATGCATGCGTGCATCCATACATTTGTCTTGCATGCACCGGGCTCGGTACATCATGCTAACTGCATTTGTATTTCAAATCCAAATTGAATACGTGCATCAACTGATTGCATTTCACATACCATGTTTAGGTTAGCCGAGCTTACTCTAATTGCATCATGTATGTGTTGCATTAGACATTCAAACATGGACTTGGGTCATGCATCGTTTACTAACGAGTTTATTGTTTTGGCATGGAGTACGATGTAAGTATTTTCATGTTTTAGCATATCGCATGCGTGTGAATGCTATCATAACAGCATGTTTACCATGTGGCTAGATGCTTATGTGATAAACTGTTTGAATGCCTGTGGGTGAAGGTTGGATTGCCTGAGTTGGAAACACTCGTTGAAATCCGTGTTTTAGCCTACTTGTGGGTAGCAAATTCCAAAACATTTTCCCAAGACAAACGGATATGCAATGCTTATTTCCAAATTAGGCAATCTAGTCTTTACTTGTTTGCTGTGCGCATAACGTAGTAATTCTAGGCTAATAATCGGGATAAGAACACGTAACGTTTTCAAAATTGGATATCACGGTTAGTAGAGGCCGGTCTTCGGACCGGGCGAGAGGGGGTGCTCATAGCTGACCTTCCCCAATCGTACCCAAGCTCCCGAACCGAGACAACTCCGGTGA
>NW_021025341.1:2163304-2174517 GCF_004153795.1 Camellia sinensis
CCAGAGAGAGATTCGAAACACTGTTTTGTATATGTAATTACCCATTTTTGTTTTTTTTTTTTTGAGTTCTGTTTCTGCCGAGGGGCCAGATTATACCAAACAAATCTGAATGAAACAGCTGTGGCCATCTCATTTTCATGCTTGCTTTCAGTAAGTTAATTGTGCCAGAGGACTTGAATGGTTGACAGTACATCTGCGCCTACTCTCCTGCGCGCCAAGCTCATGCATTAGCCTAAGTTTTTCAAAAAACTTTTGAACATGCACTGCGGTGATGAAAACGAAGAGGAAGGAATTCCTCGGGTTTTGCAAAACTTTGATCAAATTGAGAAAAGGAGAGGCATGCTAAGCCTTTTATGAATGAAATCATGCTTGTCAGCGTGAGTACTGGGAAGGACCCTGGCTTGATCCAGATTGGTCCCACACTATCTTCGGCGCGAGCAATTTGTCGCTTTCTTAAAAACTTTCAAAAACAAATGTTTTACGCGGCCCTGCGAAGACCTGCGTGGGATCGCTCTTGAGATTGTGCAGCCTAGGATCGCTCTCAGCCTCAAGATTCGACCTATTTGTCTTGAACCTCGAACTCATTCGGAACATCCAACAGTCAACTGTCGGAGGAGGCCCGTGTGGCCAATGTTGAAGCAGCCCTCGAGCAAGAGGCACCGAAGGCGAGTCAAAAGGATTAGATCTCACCAAAAGAAGCTCGTGGAGCAATCATGATGGATTCTTCTGCAAATCAGTGCAACAGCCGTTCTCCTAGACACAGAGAGGCTTCAACTTCAAAAACCATTTGGCATGGACTTGTTACACTTTTACCCTTTGAGAGGCTCGCTAGGCCGAAAACCCGGAAGGGCGACCTAGGCAAAAGTTAGAGCAAGAGAAAAACACAAAAAAGAGCAAAAAAATATAAAAAAAAAGAAAGAAAGGAAAAGAAAAAAAAATGCAAAAAAAAAAAGAAAAGAAAAAGAAATGAAAAAAAAGGAAAGAAAAAGAAGCTCGCAAGGTCGAAAACCCGCATCGGGCGCCGTGGCAAAAGTTAGAGCTTGAAAAGTGAAGGTTAAAATACCTGAGTGTACCTTAACCGGAACTACGTAAGGCTTGATTCCCATGTTTGGGATACGTAGGCAACTTCATCATGAAGTCCAGCCCCCAACGCTTTCATAGAGTCTCAGTCCATACAATGGTTTCGATTTCATCCCAAAGTCCAGTCGCCAACGCCTCCAAGGTGACTGTGTCCATATATTTGTTATAACCGTCTTCGTCATCTCTGTGTCCAAGAGTTCGACCACCACCAATGAAGACTGTTTGCGGACTGCTGCAGCACCATCCAAACAAGGGGCAACTTTCCGTTGCCACGAGTCGTCGCAAGCCGCCATTCAAACCAGGGGCAACTTTCCGTTGCCATCCACCCCTTTCAAGCCAGGGGCAATTTTCCATTGCCTCCGATCCGGGGTTGCGCATTTCAAAGAGTAAGTCCCATGCTCGGTGAGCACTGACTGTTTGCGAAATAGTTTTTGAAAATTTTTACTGAGGTTGACTATTTTCTCGAAAACTATTCCATTTTCCAAAACTGGACCATTTTCTTGGACCCAAAAAGGAAAATTTTCAGTGCTTACAGCCTGACTTGCATGGTTTCCAAATCAAAAATAGAACAAGTATGTTAATCCGACTCTCATCTTGGTCAAAACTATTTTAGTAGAAAACCAAAAGGAAAAAATGGCCAAAATGATTAACTAGGGGCGCAGTTGAGTCAGGCGTTCTGTCCTTCCCCCGTCGCCAACATACTTGCCAGGAGGGCACTCTACCCACCAGAAGAAATAGCTGTGAGCTAACGGCATTAGGCATTAACCCGCAACTTCCTATTCATTCATGGATCACCTCGGGGAGGGACGAAAAATGAGAGAATAAAGAATAGAGAGGTGTAAGTCGAGAGAAAAAGCGAGCCGAAGGGTTTTTGAGAGAAAAACCGAGCTTGAGTGCCAGAGTGATGTGAGAATCACAAGTGAGAAAAGGGTGGGAAACAATACCCAGAGAAACTGGCTCCTCGTGATCCGAGGTTCCCCCGTCTTCGTTAACGCGTCTGTATGTCGTGTCTTTTGTTTTGTTTACCTCAACCTTTGTTTTGAGTCCTTTCCGAGCGTGTCTCATCGTGTTTAGGTCGTGTACCTTTGTTGAGTCCTTTTCCGCTGTATCCAATTATAGGCTCAACACCCCAAGTAAGAAAACCCCTTTTCCGAAAGTTAATCGTTTGTGCTCGGAATGATGTGCCATTCTCTACAACTGGGTGAACCGAAAGAAAGAAGGGAAAATTTGGGGCATCCGAGCATGTTTTAACCCTAGTCGGTTTCACCTTCGAAGTCCGTCTTGTCAGATTGGGCTGTTTGTTCAGGATTTGTTGTGTGCAAAATGAACCAGATGCTATGTTGCGAGCTGTATACAGATTAATCCCCAGTAGAGTGAGGGTTGTGTGTCCAGAATCAGGTAGTGGGTTGCTTGGGTTATTTTTGCTGTTGGTTTTTTAGTTATCTGATTATTACAGTGCAAGTGTTCAATCTTCACACAACCAATCAATTTTATTTACATTGAGGTGTAATATGGTATGATGCAATGCAAAGCATGAAATGTAAAGATATACGGATGTAAACACTTTTTCAGATAAAAAGCCTGTTTCATTTCATCATCTTTTCAAGTACACAAGTTTTGGAAACAAAAATCTGCCTGCGGCAGTACAAAGTATCCTAACTACCAACAAAAAGGAAAAAGTACAAGAAAGAAGAAAAACAACAAAAATCTGTATCTGTGTCAAGCGGCTCCGAGGGCTATCAATCTATCCTAGTCCTCTTCTTGGACGAAGGTCCAGGAGCATCATCAGCATCGTCATCAGAGCCCGAGCTAGAACCGCCTTCGGTCTCCTCCTCCGATGACTCCGCCTCCGACTCTGCCTCTGCCTCGGACCCGTCATCGTCATCATCATCATCTTCATCATCGGGGGTCGACGCCCACGAACTACTCCCTACATGAGTATGCCCTCCCCTGGTACGGGGACGTGGAGTGTCTCCACGCCCTCCTCGAGCAGGAATAGAAGGCCCAGCCAGAGCGCCACCCACCGGAGGGATCTGGAAGGGAGGCTGAAAAGCATAAAAGGGCAAATACATCAGAATAATGTGAGCAGTTTATCAGTGCAGAATGCAGTGTACAGTGTGAGAATGCCGTGAGCAGTGTATCAGTGCAGAATGCAGTGTATGTGTACAGTGTAAGAATGCCGTGAGCTGTGTATTAGTGCAGAATGCAGTGTATGGGTACAGTGTGAGAATACCGTGAGCAATTTATCAGTGCAGAATGCAGTACACAGTGTGTGAATGCCGTGGGCAGTTTATCATTGCAGAGTACAGTGTATAAATGCAGTGCATGCAGTGTATCAGATACTGTGAGACCAGTGTATCAAGTGTTGCATCAGATTACGTGAATCAGCTTATGAGTGGTTTGATACCGTCATCAGAAGGGCATACCGGAATACTGTAGAGGGCCAGGAGGTCAAAGGTCCGCTGCAGTATCCCCATCATGGAGGCATTCAACTCCGCAGACTACCGGGTGTACTCGGAGGACGCCTGCAAGAGTATAAGATACATCAGTATTCTGCGTAATATCAAATAAACTGAAACGAAATGCAGATGCAAGATGCAAAATGAAGTAATACATACCGGAGGCAAGTCGGGAATACCGGCTAACTCATGACCAGCCGAGGGAGGAGCAAAGGGGATCTGGTAGGTCGCCCCATCTTTCCCTCTATATGACAGTACAGTGGGCAAGGCAGGCCAGCCAGTCCCCCGTCCTCCCTGAGCTCCGCTCCTGCCATGCACTCGGGCCCTCTTCGATGTGCTCGCTCCAGCCCCAGCTCTCGCTCCAGCTGCCGGCACCGTTGGCCTCTCCCCCTCAGCTCGGCGACCACCGCTCAAGGGTCGCATAATATAGGTCCGGACATACTCTGCGTAGTCGCCGTCGCCTCTGTGATGCTCCTCACTCCAGCCGATGGTGAAGTCCCTCATCTGCTCAAGAGAGAACCTCTCTGTATACCTCATATGCGTAGGAGGTGGACCCGGAACTATCTGCTCCGGTAAACCCAGGGTCTGACGCAAGAAACGCTCGCCCAGGTACCAAGCCTGACAGATCGGGCCCTCCAACAGAATCTGGCAACGGACAGTCTCCTCCGCACCCTCATAGTGATCTCTCACCACAGCCGGCAATGGAGCCCAGGGCTGCCAGGTGATCTGAAAATAATATGCAGTTTATTATCTACCGTTATTGAAAATATACGGTGCGAAGCAAAGCCCAAAAAAATAATAAACTCTAAAGGTGAACATACCTCCGCCGCAGTGATGGTGTTGAAGTATCGGCGGAAGAAAATAAGAGACTCCCGTGGTCTCTGCATGCATCGCACATCGAAGCGATGAGAGAAGGGGACGCCAAGTGGGATCTCCTCATCGGGTACTGGGGCAAGCCTAGGAAAGTAGGCATACACCCACAACTGCGAAACAGATATCAGTATGACTATCAGATAAGCAGAATACAGAATAAAGCAGAAATAGCAGAACCGTGTGTTGTGCAATGTACTGTGCGGTGTGTATAGTGTGTGCAGTATGCAGTCAGTGTAAAGCAGAGTATATGTGTGCCGGGTATGCAGTGTACTGTCAGTGTGGGGCAGTGTACAGTATATGTGCAGTGTACAGAATATAGAAAGCAGAAGACAGGAATGTAAAATAGGAAGAAGACGTACCTCCCAGGCTCACCAGTAGCCACCAAGGAGCCGTCCGCTGAGGCGGGAAGAAGAGCTCATATAACCGTACAAAGTGGCCAGAGCGGCGCCACCCCAGTCGTAGTGGCGGATCTGCCTGACGTCCACCAGTGCGCTCAACAAGCATAAGGGCACGGTGTTTGCCCGATCGGCGAAGAGAGTCGTGCCGAAGAGGAACATGATAAAGCCCCGCGCGTACTGGTCCACCTCCTCCAGGGACATCTACGCCTACTCTGCCAAGGTCGGCTGGATCCGGAAGTGGCTCTCAAACCACGAGTACCTAACAAACCCCGCTCGAGCGAGGGGAGGCTGAGTACCAAGCAGGTACAGCTGGGCAGCGTCTCACTCGTCTATATCCGTGTCAAAGGGGATCGGATCACCCCCTACCCCAATGCCAGTAAGCATCGAGAAGTCGAAAGGGGTCATCGTCATATCCCCTGCGACGGAGAAGTGGAAGGAGTCGGTGGTATCCCACCATCTCTCCGCTAGAGCGGCGAGCAAGGGCCTGCAGGTAGTCAATCGAGAGAGCCCCCTGTAGAAGATGCCAAAGCCGGCCTCGTCGATGATGTCGCGAACCGCATCTGGCAGCTCGAGGTACTAGTCCCGAGCAACGGTGTTCCCATACCCGCGGATAGTATGGGAATCCCCCTGTAATAAAAAACAACAATTGCAAGGCAGTATTCAAAATGCAGTTCTAAGAAGCATACAATGAACTACAACGTGTGATGTGTCAGCATGTTTGGGTGGTTCAGGGCAGATGTAGCATGCGTGCAAGTTTTAACAGATTCAAACAAATACCGGGTGCCGGTGTGCTTACAGCGAACTACAACGTGTGATGTGTCAGCGTGTTTGGGTAGTTCAGTACAGTATAGCATGCGTGTATATTTTCAAACTCAAGCCAATACCAGGTACCAGTGTGTAGGCAGTGAAATACAGTGTGCGCCGTGTGTTTGGGTGATTCGAAGCCAGCGCAGTGTGTGTGCATGTGTCAGTCTCAAACAGATATCAGTTGCACGTATGTTTACAATCAACTACAGTATACAACATATCAGAATTAAGCAGTTAAAGAGCATAACCAGCTACGGCAGTTTTGCATCCTACATTGCAGAAAGTAAAGCAGAGAAGGAAAGTTACCTCGGAAGCACCGAAGGACAGGTGGGAGGTAGGCTCACGCAGTAGTAGCTCGCATGGCACGTGCCTCTCGAAGCTCTGGAACTGGCGTAGTCCGTCGGGGATCATCTCATGAACTGCAGGCCTGTAGGTCTCTGGATCGAACGACCGGATACGGAGTGGCAAGGGCTCGGCCTCAGGGTCCATCTCAAGCTCCGGAGGAGCCCCGCCCTGTGGAAGATCATCCGCCATCTCGAAGAGAATGTGAAAATGGTCGGAAGGCGGAAAATCGGGCGAGAAGGTGAAAAGTCAACAAAAAGTCAAACCCCGAGAGGGTCGGAAAAGGCCGGAAAAGCCGGAGTGTGGAAAAGGCACGGGTACCGAGAAAAACTCGAGGGAAACAAGTCCCGAGTGGCGAAAATCAAGAAAGAAACACCGAAACGAAGTTTTGTTCGGTTGAAAATGTCCGAAACGCGGAGGAGATCGCAAATCGAACAACGAAATGGGAGCTAGAATGCAAGAAAATGAGAGAATCAAGGGAGGAAAATGCTCTAGAGAGAGAGAGAAAGGCAATTTTCGACCAAGGAGGAGTGAAAAAAATAGGGTTGCAAACCCTATTTTAAAAGACCCGTAGCAAAATGACAGTACTGCCCCGATACAGCAATTCTTTGCCAGTCGGCCACACTCTTTGCCGGTCGGCAATATATTGTACCGATGGAGTTTTATGATGGCCGGTGGACGGCCGGTGATGCATTCTGATGGCCGGTGGGCATCCGGTGGTCTCCTACAACGATTTTGGAGCCTCCTACACCCTTTTTTGAGTTATTCGTGGGGTTCAGGGCCTTTATTGCTCAAAACAGTGCAAAACAGTGCGCTTCCGACGCTCAACCGGCCTCCGTTTTGACCTCGGGTCGTGTCTTCTGTGCGTGGCACTCGAGTTCGTGCAAGGTGTATCCTTTCCATATCCTTTTGGCTTTTACGAAACTCAAAAGTTTCCCCCTTGTGCATCATATATCAATCGCACTGTCTTCTGCATTTCAAATCCATTGCACTATCTTGTGCACTCGCGTTGTCTAACGCATCGCGCCGTCTTGCGCATCTCATTGCATGCATGTTAATTTCATTACCTGCGTAGACCGCATGTTTTGCTTGCGTAGACCGCATGTTTGTTCAAATTTCATTACCTGCGTAGACCGCATGTTTTGCTTGCGTAGACCGCATGTTTGTTCAAATTTCATTACCTGCGTAGACCGCATGATTGTTCAATTTCATTACTTGCGTAGACCACATGTTTTGCTTGTGTAGACCGCATGATTGTTCAATTTCATTACCTGCGTAGACCGCATGTTTTGCTTGTCTAGACCGCATGTTTGTTCAAATTTCATTACCTGCGTAGACCGTATGTTTTGCTTGCATAGACCGCATGTTTGTTCAAATTTCATTACCTGTGTAGACCGCATGTTTTGCTTGCGTAGACCGCATGTTTGTTCAAATTTCATTACCTGCGTAGACCGCATGTTTTGCTTGCGTAGACCGCATGATTGTTCAATTTCATTACTTGCGTAGACCGCATGTTTGTTCAATTTCATTACTTGCGTAGACCGCATGTTTGTTCAATTTCATTACCTACGTAGACCGCATGTTCATTGCTTGCGTAGACCGCATGTTCTGCTTGCGTGGACCGCATTCCTGTGTTCAAATTCATTACCTGCGTAGACCGCATGTTCTGCTTGCGTAGACCGCATTCTTATGTACAATTTCATTACTTGCATAGACCGCATGCTTATGATCAATTTCGTTGCCTGCGTAGACCGCGTGCTCCACTTACATGTTTGTGCCTTCATAGCATCATTATGCTTTCCACTTGCTTTGCGTTGTCATGCATTTCTAAGTACATTAATATGCATATTGTTAATCACATTGTACCTGTTTTCTTTGCAGGCACGATATTGTATGTATGGTTCATTTAAGGTTGGTGCAACCAGACGAACCGGACAGGCACGATATTGTATGTACGGTTCATTTAAGGTTGGTGCAACCAGACGGACCGGACAGGCACGATATTGTATGTACGGTTCATTTAAGGTTGGTACGACCAGACGAACCGGACAGGTATGATATACTTCGAGTGAGCCATATCGAGAATCTCGCCACGGTCTACGAGACCTTAAATCCTTGGAAGGTACAAAACCTTTAGCGCATTGATGTGCACAGTCCATTTACATTGTCAAAAGCTGCGCGTTGTCGCGCACTTCAAAATCATGCATCATCATGCATTTGCATTTCAAAAACAAAAACAAAAACAAAAAAAAACACATGCATTGTCATACATCATCGTAAATAGTTGCATTGTCATGCATCATTAGAACATAGTGCATACTGCATTGTCATGCATGTTTGTAAATATCCATTGCATATTTGTAGATATTGCATTATAGTTTGCATGCATTTATTGCATCACTTTCCATCTATGGCTTGTGCCTTTCCAGATTGAGCTTGGTCTGGTATGTGCCCTTACTTTTCACGTTAAAGCACAGTTCTGCATGTGTACGCGCTTATTCCACGCTGGTATGTTGGTTTGAGCGTTGCGGCACCTTTTCTGTGTTAGACATGACTCGTATGCGTACATGCCTTTCCTAGGCAAGATTTAGTTTGGCCCGCGTGCCATATCCATTGTATCCATTTCCATTGCATATTGGTAGATATTGCATTGTAGTTTGCATGCATTCATTGCATCGCCCCCCGTCTATGGCTTGCGCCTTTCCATGTTGAGCTTGGTTTGGTATGTGCCCATACTTCTCGTGTCGAAGCATAGTTCAGTGGACCGTTCTATGTTAGACATGGCCTGTATGCGTACATGCCTTGCCTAGGCAAGATTTGGTTTGGCCCGCGTGCCATATCCATTGCCATTTCCCCAGCATTATCTGTATATATATATTACATTGTAGTGTAATTGTTGCATCCAGCATTAGGATCGTAGTCCTTTCCCCAGCGGGTCGTTTCTCCACTTATGTCATTTCCCCCCAATACTTGTTCTTTTGTCCGTCTACATTACTCATAGTTTAGTAGACCGTTCTATGGTAGACGGACTTGTTACCTCCATCAATCTATTTGACATAGGTATGGTTTCGAACCGCTCATGTTTGGATCATGATTCAATTACTTTGCATATAGTTTGCATTGTTTCAATTACATTGCATCTTCATTTGCATTGTTTGTATATTGTTTTGTATATGTTGCATATCATGTTGCATCTATTTTTGCATTGTCATGCATGTTGCTAATAATATTGTACCTGTTAAGTTTGCTTTCTTTTCAGGCACGATATTGTATGTACAGTTCATTTGGGGCAGGTGCAACCAGACGAGCCGCACAGGTATTGTATCCTCCGAGTGAGAAGTATCAAGAATTGTATAATTCTCTTACATCCTTTCTGCATGGTAATGTAGTTTAGTGTATGCTAGCTTAAAACTGTCGCATGTTATCCTTCGTTACAGCTTTCTTTGCATGATCATAAGTTATGTTTGGCTTCATGCATTGTCTTGCATTCTGCCCCTGCCTTCGGGCGCATACCTTGTTTGTCTTGCATGTTTGTCTAAGTCTTCGGCCTTGTCAAAAATGGGTCGTCTCTGGGCTTTGACATTCACTCCCGTCATTGTTATGACTTTCGAGTTCTGTCAAAGAAGGGCAACTGTAGACACCCCATTTTTGACCGTCCTCAAGGCTTGGACGTCACCGTTTGAACACCCGGTGATCACCCATGTTTGTGTTTGTTTGGAGTTCTCGGAGGTCTTGGCTACGCGCCTTGCCTCGGGATCTCCGAACTCGACTGTTTAGTGTATAGTTTTGCACCAAACACTTGTGTTTTGCCTTGGAGGGCAAGGGAATGTCTTGGGAGGCATCCCCGTACATCACCGGCCATGGCCAGAGGCCACCGGCTGGTGTTTTGGTGCCATCGGCAATGTATTTTGCCGATCGGCATTATTTGTTGCCGGTCGGCACTCAATTTTGACAAAATGGCAATTTTGAGCAGCCGACTACTGTTCATCTGCTTTTGCAGATATTTTAATACAGCTGTATGGCATTTTGTTCCCCTCCATACACGTGTATGGAGGGATGGACTCCTTGTTAGCTTACCTTGTAAGCTTTACAAGATTGGCTCCTCTATAAGAGGAGCCCTCCTCTCTTGGATCTAGGTTAGACATTTTAGAGACAAAAAATACAGAGGAGAGCTCTGGTTCTAGGGTTAGTATAGTTGTAGCTATTCTATCTCTCTTTTTCTCCCTTGCGTGTTCTAGGTGCATTTGTGTCTTACTATTGCACACAAACACATAGTGTTCCACCTTTCCTTGGTTTCTTGAAGGACCAAAGGTCGTTCTTGAGGTTCTTGGGCTGTTTTGAGCTCAAAGAAGCTGCTAGAGCTTCATTGGTGAAGAGGGTCTTCAAGGGTAAGAAGTTGTCCCTTTAATCCCCATTTTTGCATCTTATTTTTGCCTATCTTAGAACTGTTTTTGAGCTTAGTGTATAATACAAAAAAGTTCTATTTTTAGACCCTCTAAATAGTTTGTTTAGAATGTTTTGTTGTTTGAGGTTGTTTGACCCCTCTTAAGCCTTGTAAGCCTCCATTTTGTGCTATTTTGTGTAAGCTCCGAGACCTTGGTGTTTGGGCCTCCTCACCACTGAAATCTTGAGGGATTTCAGAGGTAAGGATGGTGCCTTGAGGTCCCAAGAAGGAGAGGGCCACCCCCTCTCCTTGTTGTCCTTGAAATGGACCATTTTTGGCCTCTTGAGGGAGCTCCTAGCTAATCTTCTTGTTTTTTGTGCTTATTATGTCATAATATGCTTCTGTTTTTAATTGGTTTTGGTACACCACGCATGCTTAGCATACCTACCTTGTAATGCCATGTTTAGGCCTTAACATGCCTTAGGTTGTGAGCCATTGTTCTAGCATGTTTTAGGCCTAGCTTTGTGAAGCTTTTGTGCTTATTTTGCCATGTTTAAGGTTTTTCCTAGGTTGTTTGGGTCGACCTTGGCATGCTTAGTATAGTCCCTTTGCATTTTTGGGTTGTTGGCCTTAAGTGTGTGAATGTATAGCATGCATCCTTGCCTTAATTTAGTGGGTTGGGACCATTTGCCATGTTATTTCAGCCCCTTTAACATGCTTGTATGCTTGCCTTGGATGCCTCTTTAAAGCTTTGAAAGCTTGTCTTGCATGCTCCATGTTTTGGTCATTGTGCATGCTTTTGAATTTGAGCCACTTAGATGCCATCTAGGTGTCCCTTGGGTGTTGTTTAGGTTCGCATTAGACCTATTT
>NW_021025341.1:2174542-2212374 GCF_004153795.1 Camellia sinensis
GTATTGGAGTGTCTTGGTTATGTTTGGAACAGGTTGGTTGCTAGTTGGTTCAAACTGTTGTTGTCCAGATTTTGGCCTCTTCACTCAAGCAAAGCTTTTTGTGCTCGAGTGAGCTTTGTGAGCTCCCAGTACTTTTGGAGGCCTGTAGAGATACTGACGGGGTAATGTTCTTCGCTCAAGCAAGACTTCTTGTGCTCGAGCAACTGTCTTATGTTTGTGTAACTTTTGGAAGATTGTATTCTATGCTTGAGCGAAGATTTTGGTGCTCGATCGAAATAACTTATTGTGTCTGGTTGCTCGAGCGATAACTCTTGCGCTTAGCGAGCTGTGCATATATCAGTTCGTAAATAGGCCACTTTACATCATTTTTTCATACCACTCTCTCTCCTCTAAACATTTTGTAGCACGTCCACGAGGGGGGACCTCAACTGCTACAGCTCGGACTCGATTTGTGTCGCGGTCCTTAATCTGAACCAAAGATCCAAATCCGGCAAATCGTTTTGAGAAACAGATTTTTAGAAAAGAAGTGCAACATGGACTGCTTTGCCAGATACAGAGTCGCCACCTAAATATTTTTAAATGGGGGAATTTAGGAAACCCTGACTCGGTGCCAAAGGCCACGTGTCCGTCATCACCAAAGTTGCCTCAGCTCGGGAGCTTGGGTACGATTGGGGAGGTCAGCTATGAGCACCCTCTCGCCCGGTCCGAAGACGGCCTCTACTAACCGTGATATCCGATTTTGAAAACGTTATGTGTTCTTATCCCGATTATTAGCCTAGAATTACTACGTTATGCGCACAGCAAACAAGTATAGACTAGATTGCCTAATTTGAAATAAGCATTGCATATCCGTTTGTCTTGGGAAATGCTTTTTGGAATTTGCAACCCGCAAGTAGCTAAAACACGGATTTCAACGAGTGTTTCCAACTCAGGCAATCCAACCTTCACCCACAGGCATTCAAACAGTTTATCACATTAATAGCATTCACACGCATGCGATATGCTAAAACATGAAAATACTTACATCGTACTCCATGCCAAAACAATAAACTCGTTAGTAAACGATGCATGATCCAAGTCTATGTTTTGAATGTCTAATGCAACACATACAGGATGCAATTAGAGTAGGCTCGGCTAACCTAAACATGGTATGTGAAATGCAATCAGTTGATGCACGTATTCAATTTGATTTGAAATACAAATGCAGTTAGCATGATGTACCGAGCCCGGTGCATGCAAGACAAATGTATGGATGCACGCATGCATAGCAAAAGGTATGCTAATTTAAATATGCCCTAGCTTCCATCATAAGCAGGTAAATAAAAGGGAAGAAAAAGTGGGAATTGGAAGACATGCACACACTCACCCACTTATTACAAAATTACCCTCGTCGGAGGGACCGAAAGATAATACAGTTCGAATAATGAATTAACTATCCTAGCTAATTAATTATTACAAATTACCTAATTAGTTAACAAATTAACTAAGCTAGGAAAAACAGTAAACCGCCTCGGGAGGAGAGCTCGATGCATGCATGCTCGTCTTGCTCGGAATTCACTGTCATGCGCAATCTGCCTCCATTTTCACTGCTCTTCTCCTCTGAAGACTGTCAAAGTCTCAGAGTTGCTTCTTCTGAACATTGGGAGACACCACCGGCTGAATAGAATGGTCACCGGCAGTGGTCTGTGGTCATCGACACATAATGAATCCATCGCTTCTAGTTTATTGCCGGTCGGCACTCTATGAAGTCGTCGCATAGGATGCCTGCAGAACCTGTTTGACAGCAGCAGAGGACAGGACTTTGCATGGCAATACAATTTAGCCATATATGCACCAATCTGTCCCTTATCCTGTTAGTGACTTAAAGGGACATGCTCCTTGGTTCTGGACCATCAATCGCGCATTTCCATGCGTGATGGCCAAGGGACCAAGTGTGCACATTTTGATGTCAATGCAATGCAAAACCAAAAACCAAAGCCCAATTCCTATCACTAGATCAAGGAACAAGACATGCGTGCTAGTGCAATGCAACCTAGGCATGCAAGCTAAGGATGCAACATGGGAATGCAAGATGTGCATGCAAGCATACAAACAACATGCAAGGTAAGCATGCAAGCAAGCAAATGATGGACTTAAACATGATTTGGGCAGCTCTAATTAGGCCCAAAACAGTGACCAAGCCAAGGAAATGAGGCCCAAACACACGCACACATGTATCAAATATGGTCCAATTCCTAAGGCCAACCAAAGAAGCATTGAACTACACTTAGTTCACCACACATGGCATGAATTAAATGACTAAAAACAGAATTTTAGCATATTAAAACAAGGCCTAAAGATCACTAAAATATTTTCGTCTTAAACTCATATGTTCGTTGCCTAATCAACAAAATTACAAAAACAACGTTGTGTGGGCATGGAGAATTTTATTGGTGATGAAATATTTTTGTCTTCCACAACTTAACCTTATAAGACGAAAAATATATTCGTCATGGACACATGGAGAATTTATTAGTGACGAAATATTTTCGTCTCCCAAAACATATCCTTCCAAGACAAAAATATATTTGTCACCTAAATAATAGAAAGATAAAACAAGCATGAAGAGTTTATTGGTGACGAAATATTTTCATCTCCCATAATTTATCCTTCCCAAACAAAAAATATATTTGTCACCAAATAAATAAGAAAATGAAACGACATCGTCTTATAAGTTTGGAATTTATTGGTGACGAATTCCTTTTGTCGCAAAAATCTTTAAATTTTGTGACAAAAATATTCGTCTCCAATGAGCTAAAACAATTGGCGCCAACAAGAAAAAAAATTGGCGCCTCTTTTTTTTTTGACGAATTTATTTTTTCATCTCCTATAGTTTTGAGAAGAATTAAAAGAAACAACAAAAGTAATATTTGGTCATGTTTGGGATATGTTCTAAAATGAAAATAAATTTTATCACCAAATTTTAAAAATTAATTATTGAAAACTCCATATTAAACAAGGTAATGTTTTCTATTAATTTTGAAAATTACAAATTTTTTATTATTTGTTTCTCTGTATTTTTTCTCACCAAAAAGAGTTAAAAAACTTACTTTATTTTTTAGCCTACTTGCGAGTAGCAAATTCCAAAGCGCTTTTCAAAACCGAACGGATATGCAATGCTTATTTCCAAATTAGGCAATCTAGTCTATACTTGTTTGCTGCGCGCGTAACATAGTAATTCTAGGCTAATAAATGGAATAAGAACACATAACGTCTTCAAAATCGGGTATCATGGTTAGTAGAGGCCGGTCTTCGGACCGGGCGAAAGGGGGTGCTCATAGCTGACCTTCCCCGATCGTACCCAAGCTCCCGAGCCGAGACAACTCCGGTGATGACGGACATGTGGCCTTCGGCACCGAGTCAGGGTTTCCTAAATTCCCCCATTTTAAAATATTTAGGTGGCGACTCTGTATCTGGCAAAGCAGTCCATGTTTGGCACTTCTTTTCTAAAAATCTGTTTCTCAAAACGATTTGCCGGATTTGGACTCTTTGGTTCAGATTAAGGACCGCGACACAAATCGAGTCCGAGCTGTAGCAGTGAGGTCCCCCCTCGTGGACGTGCTACAAAATGTTTTAGAGAGAGAGAGAGTGGTATGAAAAAATGATGTAAAGTGGCCTATTTACGAACTGATATATGCACAGCTCGCTTAAGCGCAAGAGTTATCGCTCGAGCAACCAGACACAATAAGTTATTTCGATCGAGCACCAAAATCTTCGCTCAAGCATAGAATACAATCTTCCAAAAGTTACACAAACATAAGACAGTTGCTCGAGCACAAGAAGTCTTGCTTGAGCGAAGAACATTACCCCGTCCAGTATCTCTACAGGCCTCCAAAAGTACTGGGAGCTCACAAAGCTCACTCGAGCACAAAAAGCTTTGCTTGAGTGAAGAGGCCAAAATCTGGACAACAACAGTTTGAACCAACTAGCAACCAACCTGTTCCAAACATAACCAAGACACTCCAATACTCAAACTTAATGAGAAATAAGGAGAAACATGGTATGAATATGTAAATAAGACAAATGAAACCCGTATTCAAAACATCAACGGGTCGGGTCTAAACCAGGAACGCTATAACATCCCCCCTTAAGGAATTTCATCCTTGAAATTATAAAGCAAAAGTTAAAATCATGTTTAAACTAATTTCAGCAATGATAATCAATTAATTCCAATACCATGACCAATCCGCCGGTCACTCATTCTCATCAACATGATAACCAGGTTCTCAACACTGAATATACAATTCACATTTCCAAAACATATACAATGTTTATATTAAATGAACTCGACAAAAGTTTCAATACATGCTCAAATAGGTCTGGATATTTGTCATGGACTTCCAACTCACGTTCCCAAGTTGCTTCCTCGACTCCGAGATGTCGCCACAATCTTTTTACCAAAGGAATATTCTTTCCTTGCAAGGCTTGGTCTCGAGTATCCAAGACTCTCACTAGTCTCTCCTCATACGAGGCATCCTCATCTGCCTCCAAGTCGTCCAATCCAACATGTGTAATGGATACGGCTCATACTTCCGAAGCATACAAATATGGAATACATTATGAACCCCGGAAACTAGTGGCGGCAAGGCCAAATGATTAGTTACCTCTTCAATTTGCGCAAGGATCTCAAAAGGCCTAATAAATCTAGGGGAAAACTTTCCACTCTTCCTAAACCTCATCAAGGCCCGCCTAGGTGATATCTTCAAGAAGACATAATCTCCCACCTCAAAATACAAGGGTCTCCTCCTACGGTTGACGTAACTTTTCTAGCGATTCTAGATGTAACTAACCTCTTATGGATAACAGTGACTTTCTCAGTCGTTTCCTGAACCAACTCTGGACCCAACAAAGGTGCATCACCCACCTCAGCCCAACACATAGGGGATCTACATGGATGGCCATACAAGACCTCAAAATGGTGTCATGCCAATACTTGACAGGAAGCTATTATTATAGGCAAACTCCACTAAGGGCAAGTGTCTCTCCCATGACCCCTTAAAGTCAAGAACACAACCTCGAAGTATATCCTCAAAGATCTGAATAGTACGTTCAGACTGCTGTAGACGGGCCAGAACGTCCCAGGAAAATCCCGTTTTGTTCATTTGGGCTTACTACAGTTCGGACTCAAATGTCACGGTTCTGAATTTAATCTTGCAAAGTGCAATGCAAGACCGATAAATCACCAAAGAGTCCAAATCCGACAAATCGTTTTGGAAAATTGCTTTTTATAAAGAAGTGCCAAACATGGATTGCTTTGCCAGATACAGAGTCGCCACCTAAATATTTTGTTTTATGGAAAATTTAGGAAACCCTGACTCGTGCGTAAGGCCACGTGTCCATCATCACCAAAGTTGCCTCGGCTCGGGAACTTGGGTACGAGAGGAGAAGGTCATGCAATGAGCACCCCCGCTCGCCTGATCAAAGGATCGGCCTATACTAAGCATGATATCTTGTTTTTGAAAACACATGCGCTCTTATTCTGTTTATTAAGCCTAGAATTACTATGTGATGCTCACAACATACAAGTATAGACTAGATCGCCTAAGTTGGAACAAAACATTGCATATTTGTTTGTTTGAAAACAGTTTGAAGTTTGCTACTCGCAAGTAGGCTAAATCGAGGATTTCAATGAATTGTTCCAATTCAAGTAATCCAACCTTCACCCATAGGCATTCAGGCAGTTATATCAAATAAGCAGTTAGCCTCATGGCAAGCATGCTATCATGTTAACACTAACACACATGCAGTATGCTAAAGCATAAAAGCTTACCTAGTACTCCGAGCCAAAACAATAGCTAGTTAGTAATCAATGCATGATCCTAGCTATGTTAAGATGGCTAATGCAACATATGAAAAATGCAACTAGAAATAGGATCGGCTATTCTAAGAAGGCATATGAAATGCAATTTGATAATCATGTATTCAAATAGGTATTGAAATACAATGCAGTTAGTATGATGCGCCGAGCCTGATGCATGCAATACAAATGAATGGATGCAAACATGCGAAGCATAAGTATGCTAGTCAAAACATGATCTAGAACTAACAATCGTAAGCGGTTAAGTAAAAGGGAGAAAGACGTGGGCTTGGAAGACATTTACACACTCACGCACACTTATTACAAAATTTTCCCTCTCGATGGAGGGTCCGAATAAATGATACAAACCAACTAATTAACTAACTAACAAGCTAATTAATTATTACGCAACCAAATTGAATAACTAGCTATAACTAATTATTACAACAATTAACTAATTAACAAATTAATTAATTAATTACAAACAACAAATGCTAACTAACAAGTAAACATTTAAACTAAGCTGCTCCAGCTCTGTTTGAAGAAGAAAAGGATGCATGCTCGCATTCCATCCCGAAAGCTCTCCAAATGCTCTTTAGAGGCTCTGTCTGCAGGGTGTCTTTGAGAACTAGCTCCTGGATCTTACCAAAAACATGCTGGGGAGTGCACCAGTGGCCTGCCGGCCATGAGGAACTACTGCAGACCCCAGTGCCGACCAAGGATGCCCACTGCCGGCCAAGGATGGGGGGGTGCCAGCCAAGGATGAGAGATTGCCGGCCACTGGTGTGCTGTGACACCAAGCTACAGCAGAGCACAAAACAGAGGAAAATGGAGGGTCTCCCAAGGATATGTACGCACTATGCCACCCCATATCAACTCAAAACATCAAGGGAAAGGCATAATTGGATCCAAGACCATCAGTCACGCGTCTCGATGCATGATGGCCAAAGATCCAACTTGTGCAATTCAATATAAAATGAATGCATGAAAACACACAAACGCCTAGAACTCTATCATGCATCGTCAAGAGTGTCGGCGATCGAGAATTGATGCACGTTTCATTACTTGAAGTATGAAACGTCCCTCGTTTCTCGTGCTCGGATTAATACTTAATGCAAACAACAATGCAACACAAGCATGGCATACACAATGCAATATAATATGATTAACTTAACAAAGCTAATGATATGAGAACAATGTTAATGCATGCATGCACAATGCAATGCTACATGGATAAATTAGCAACGTTTGGGACATGCATACTTAATGCAAAGCAAAATAAGCATACAAGCAACATGCAAGTGAACATGCCAAATGGACTTAAACCAAAAGGGGTAAACCTCAGTCATGCCCTAGATCATAGGCCAAAATGATGAAATGATGGCATGAAATGCAAAACAAAGCATGCACATGTAATGGCCTATCACCTAGGCATAAGAGCACAACTCTCAAGAGTGCTCAAAGGGTGAAAAGCATGCAAGTGTGACAACACTATAGGTCCTGAAATCATGCATGGAATGGTGCCAAACCACTCCAACAAGACAAGCATAGCATGCTAAGAGGCTCAAAACCCAAGGTTAGTGAAGGGACTTGCACTAAGGCTATGCAAAACATGAAGCAAATGGCCCAAGCAAACCAAAACAGTCCTAAAGCATACCAAAGTGAGTCTAAAACATGCATGGACCAAAGCCAAGACAAGTCAACATGAAAGGCATAAGGCATGATGCAAGTAAGGCCAACAAAGGGGATTGCCCTACACCTATCAATACCAAACATGACATGACTTAACCAACAAAAATCAGAGTTATATCATGGAAAAATAACCCTAAATAAGCACTGAAATGATGGCTCGCAAGCTTAGGCATGAAGGCATACGCAATGATCCATATTAAGGCATAAAGGGGGAAACCCTCCAACGCATTGAATAAGTGACAAATGTGAGTGTATGGCCAAGAAACATGGACTGAAATAACATAACAAATGATGCCAAACCATTCAAATAGGCTAAGCAATGCATGCTAGTGGACTTGATACACAAAGCTAACAAGCTAGAATGCATTATAGCTACACGAAGCATGACATGCATGACCAAAACAACCTAAATCAGACCTAAATCATGTTAAAACATGGACAAAAGCTTCATGAAGTTAAGCCAAAAACATGCTAGAATGACATGTTAAAGCATGATGCATGTTAGGCCAATTCATGGAAATGCACTACAAATGCAAGGAACATGCAAAGGCCAACCAAACCAAACCCTAGCAGAGGTATGACATGGTAAGACAAGCCCAAGAACATGTTGAAATGGACTCAAATCAAGCTAGAATGGCATGCTACTTCATGAAGCACACAAGACTAGTTTGTGTGATTTACACTACAAGTGCTTTAGGCATGCATGGAGTGACAAAACCAAGCAAAAACAGTGGCATGCCACAGCAAAATAACCACAAATACATCCTAAGATATGGCCAGCATAAACTTAACAAACATGCTCACACATGAGGCATTCAAAGCAAGTAAACAAGAGACAAGGAGAGGGACCCTCTCCTATTTAAGACTCCAAAACCACCTTTCCACCAATGAAAATCCTCTGGATTTCAGTGGTAGAAAGGTCATGCAAAGGTTGAAACAAGAGCCTAAAGGGATGACTCAAAACCAGGCCTAACAAGGCCTAAAGGGGGGGAAAACCAATCCAAACGAAAAAGTGACCTTAAACAAACTTTTTAAGCATGCAAAAACAAAACTTTTTCCAGTTGAAAGCTAAGCTTAAAACAGCATGTATGAAGGGATAAAAGCTTAAGCAAGAATGGGGGTTTTAAGGGATACAAACTCACCCGCGAAGACCTTCTTTAGAACTGCAGCTCCATCAAGCTTTTCAAGCTCAAATCAACCCAAGAACACCAAAACCAGCTTCAAGAAGCCTCAGCAACACAAGCAAGGTGTTTGAGTGTGTGTTTGTGTGTTAAACTAAGACAAAACTACACTTTTGAAGCACAAAAGAAGAACAAAAGAGAAGTATAGATACAAAACTATATCTATATCTCAAACCTCAAATTTTTGAACCTCTGGAATGGAGGAGGTGACTCTCCTTATAGAGAAGAGAGGCAAAGAAAAGCTTGTTAAACAAGCTTGAAAAAAGGCTCATCCCTCCATACACGTGTATGGAGGAGAAATGAGTGGAAACCAGCTGGCTCAAAAGATCTGGCGTAAAATCTGCTGAGACAAAGGGTTTTGCCGGCCATCAGTTGTGGCCGACAGTGCCTCACTGATGGCCGGCAGGCATCATCAGTAGCAGGCAGGGAAAAGTGCATGGCCGGCAATGCCAAACAGTGGTCAGCAGTGCCCCATGAGAATCAAGCAGAAAGGACCAACACCTGATCCAAAAAAGGGGCAGAAAGGATACAGGGTTTGGATAGATCAAACCTATGACGTTTCGCTGCGAAAGTCGAGTACTCGACGAGCAATTGAACTTGTGGCTGGATGTACCTGCAAGCACAACCAAGTCTTGAGGACGGTAAAAAATGAGGTGTCTACAATTGCCCGTCAGTCTGAGGATAGCATGCAGTGCTAAAAGTCAAACTCGTGCCTAAGGCATCTTGTAGGCTTTGTCACAACCGAGCCATGAAATGCGGATCTCTATCAAAAACAATCATTACAAGGACCCTGTCCAACCTCACTATGTGCCTAATATAAAGGTCGGCAAGATAATCTACGAGTCACTCACGCGCATAGGTATAAATTGCGCTGACTTGATCAACTCGTCAACTACCACCCAAATCGCATCACTACCCCATTGAGTTCTAAGAAAACCCATAACAAAATCCATCGTGACATGCTCCCACTTCCATTCGGCTATAGGCAGGGGTTGTAACAAACCCGTTGGCCTCTGATGTTTGGCCTTCACTTGTTGACAAGTAAGGCACCTCGATACAAACACGGTCACATCCTCCTTCATTTCCCTCCACTAAAATTGGCGACTAAGGTCGTGATATATCTTTGTGCCTCCCGGATGCACCACAAGGCATGAATAGTGAAACATTTTGAGTACTTTCTCTCGGCAAGACCTTGGCACAAAAAGACCGTCACAGTATCTAGCACTCGAATTGGGATACACATTCAAGATTTTCTCTACCTTCCCACTGAAGATCTTCACCCAGAGGGATTCTATCTCAAGGTCACCCCTCTAAGCTTTTATCACTTGGTTCACAAGTGTAGGTTGTGCAACTACTGAAAACAAGGCGGCATACTCCACAGACTCGCCAAGATGCAAGTCAAACTCACCAATAGCACCCAATATCTCCTACTCCCGAATGGCAATACTAGCTACACAGTTGATGGATTTCCTACTTAAGACATTGGCCACAACATTGGCCTTCCTCGGGTGATAATACAACTCAAAGTTATAGTCTTCTATAAACTTCATCCACCTCCCCTGCCTCAGATTTAAGTCTTTCTATGTAAATAGATATTTCAGACTCTTGTGATCAGAAAACCCTTCATACTTCTCACCATATAGATAATGCCTCCAAATCTTTAAGGCAAAGATTATCACCGCTAACTCTAGGTCATGAGTAGGGTAGTTCCTCTCATATGTTTTCAACTGCCGCAAGCCATAAGTTACTACCTTTCCCTCTTGCATCAAAACACAGCCCAAACCTTTCCATGAAGCATCACAATACACTAAATAGCCAAACCCCTCTCCGGAATAATCAATACTGGAGCAGTGGTAAGTCTAACCTTAAGCTCTTGAAATGACTTCTCACAAGTCTCACTCCACACAAACTTGATTCCTTTCCTCATTAGTCTAGCCAATGGTGAGGCTAATCATAGAGAAATCTTTCACAAATCTACGATAATAGCCGGCCAACCCCAAGAAACTATGGATCTCAAAAGCATTCTTAGGTTGTTCCCAATCTTGCATTGTATGTATCTTGGATGAATTTGCAGTCACCCCTCCCTCAGATACCACATGGCCTAAGAATTTTACTTCTCCCAACTAGAATTCACACTTTCCGAACTTAGCATAAAGTTTGTGGGCTCTAAGTAACTCAAGTACTATCTGTAAGTATTCTTCGTGTTCCTCCTCAGAGGGTGAGTAAATCAAGATGTTATCAACAAAGACGACCACAAAATGGTAAAGGAACTTACATAAGATCTGGTTAATCAAATCCATAAAAACAGCTAGTTCATTGGTTAGCCCAAGAGGCATCATTAGGTACTCATAATGGTCACACCACATACAAAATTTTGTTTTCTAGATATCATTCGCCATTACCGTTAACTGGTGTTAACTCGATCTTAGGTCTATCTTCGAAAAACTACAAGACCCTTTTAACTGATCAAACAGATCATCTATACGAGGCATTGCGTACTTGCTCTTAACAGTTACCCAGTTCAACTTCCGGTAATCAATACAAAATCGCAACGCACCATCTTTCTTTTTGACGAAGAAAGCTGGTGCTTTGCAAGATGAAGTACTAGGGTGGATAAAACCCTTATCTACTAATCCTTTGAGTTGAATCTTCAACTCACTCAACACAATAGGTGTAAACATATATAGTGCCATAGAAATCGGTGTCGTGCCAGGCACTAAGTCAATAGAGAATTCAATCTTCCGATGAGGTGGTAAACTAGTGAGGCCCTTAGGAAAAACATCAGGGTATTCACAAACTACCATTGGCAACTCAACTAGGACTTCATCACACTCACTACTCAAGAAGTTGGCAAGAAGGCAACTAAGCTCACTCTGCCCGTGCGGATCATATACAGTGACAAGACTCTATCGACTCTGTCCACCATGAAATAAAAACAATCACTACTCAAGGTACATATAGTAACCCTCTGACGGTAACAATCTATGCTAGCCCGATACGATGACAGCCAGTCCATACCCAATATAGCATCAAAACTCGACATGTAAATCGACATAAAAGGAAGTCGGCGATCGAAAACCTCTATGTCACAACCACGACACCCCTGTTCCAAAACAATCTCATCACCAATAGGAGACTCTATACTGAGAGCAGATGATAACCAAGCCAATTCTAACCCCAAAGTCGATGCAAATGCAGACAAGATAAATGAATAGGATGCACTCGCATCAATCAACACATTAGCAATAGAAATGCATAACAATAAAGTACCTCTCATTACTAAAGGTGCTAGTACTAGGTCTGGCGCGGTAACAACAAACACATGCCCTGAAGGTCTCTACTCTACCTGCTTCCCCCTCGGAGCATACGCCTGATGCACTGACTGAGCGGAACAGGCTCCCTAATTTGCCCTCGAAACCTGTACTGACTGTCCAAGCTGGTGGCTCTATGTTTGCCTCGAACCAGATGCACCAGGTGTGCCGCCCAGTTGAGAAAAAAATCTATTCATATGCCCTGTCTACCTACACTGATAACAAGTGACAGGCTACCCTCTCCCCGGACTCTAGTTTGAGAACGAGCCGAAGATGCTACCAATCACTGGCTTCCTCCTCTTTACGAGCAAGCTGGAGACTTATGGCCCAACTAGCCACACTTGAAACAAGTGAAATCTCCCTGACCACCTCTCCCAGAACTCAAACTCGGTACTGGAAAAGTAGACCACGACTGAGCTCCTTGGGACTGCTATGGGTTAGAACCCCTCTGCCTCTTACTGTCCTCCTTAACCTCCTGACTCCTTCTGGAGCCCCTCATCCGCTCCTTCTCCGTTTGCATCACGGTCTCAAAATGAGCCGCCGACTCTACAAGTTGTCTATAATCTTTAATCATCAAATCAGCTACCTTGAAAAGAAGCCTGGTCCCTAACCTTTTCTTAAACTCCATACAACAGCATTCTTCTGTTGCCACTAACTTTGGTGCAAACCTAAATAGATTAGTAAATGAGGCCTCAAACTCGACCACTGGTGTGTTCAACTACTTGACCTATGAGAATTGCCCCCCCAACTTCTCCCTAATAGTGGGAGGAAAAAACTTGTCTTGGAAGGCATTGACAAAAGCCTCCCAAGCCACTCCAATGCGCCCATGCGCATACTTCCACCACTGATCCCTATCTCCCTTTAGCTGGAAGGATGTCAGGGTCACTCTCAGTTCATCGTCCTCAATGCCAAGCATCTCAAACGTCTTCACTATTTGCTCTAGCCACTCATCTGCCTTCAGTGGCTCCTTGGGATCACCCAAAAACTCATCCAGATTCAACCGAAAAAACTCAGCAACATGTGCCTGGAATTGATTCTCTTCTCTGAGAATATCCATCGATTCCTGCAACACTCCAACCATTTTACGAGCTAAGGCGCAAATGGCCTACTAACCGACTAGTTCAGCGACATTGGCCTGACCAACTCCTTCCTCTTGTGCCGGAATATCAACCGGTATCGGCACCTCCTACCATCCAGGTCTACCACGCCTACTACCATGACCGTGTCTTGACATCCAAATAAAGGTAACAAAAGAAATTAGTACATTTAAAAATGTGCCGAAGCTAACTCACTCTCGTCCTAATACGGTGGACAACAATAATTCACTCCACATACGCACATATTCATACAAACACATACGAATTTCTTTCTTGGATAATGATCGTCCCACTGCGTTGTCGGAGTTCTAATTAGATACAACAATAATCAAGTGCTCTTTTCATAGGACTTCTAGAAACCCGTAGACCCAATCAATATCCTAGAAATTAAATCTCATACCCATATAATCACATAAGCATGTTATCACATAGCATACCATACACATTAATGTCTCTATCAAGCGAGACAAACCCATTGTGGTAATAACCTTCCCACGTACCCAAAGTATTCAAACCTGGTATGCTCTAATACCAAGTTGTAACGCCCCGAAACAAAAATAATAAACCATCCTTGACAATGAGTAAATAACAATATGAATCCGAGTATAAGATCCTTTTATTACATGCGAATATACATTCATAAGTCTTAACCCTAAATCTATAGCATGTGTCAACAACAATAACCATGTGAAATAGAAGTTAAAACAGATAATTGAAATGCCCTGAAGGCTATAGCTTTCCAAGACTATACATGGTTACATCAAAATGAATTTAAATCCAATACATAGAAAGCCCTAGACTTGTACAAAATACTAAGTAAACACAAAAATGAAGCTTTTGCTTCAATCCTCCCAAGCTACTGCCTTGACGGAGGCATCTCACCAGCACCTGAAAATGGTTTTCCAAATAGGGTGAGCCAAAGCTCAGTACAAATAATCCAACACAATAAATAAATCTGAACAAAGATATAAGGGTGAAATACATATGCAATGTTCATGTCACAACGATTTACATTTCTTTCTCAAAATTATGCCATGCTCAATTTGTATCACAATTCTCAAATCATATCCTTTACCATTAGAAACAAGGGGAAATTCTCAAACTGGTACAACCTTTCACGGATATTTTGTGCGCAGGAAACCATCAAACGACACCCTTGTAAACGTAGTCTATACAAGCACTACTATTGCCATTTTACGAATATTTTGTTCGCGGGAATCAACACCCATGTATACGCGCAGTTTTCGAGACTTTCACCCTGGACACACATGCCAACTTAATTTGGTGATACACACATCTTTCCAACATTCACCCATTTTTTCCCAAATTCATGTACATTTGCAATGTATTAAATTAGTAACAATGTTCAATGCACATGGATGAGAAATTAGTTTCAATTCACCTAATCCTCATGCAATTTCTACAACAATCATAGCTATCCTCCATAGATAGCCTAAAACAAATGTTTCTAAGCAGATATAAAATCTCTAATCTAGGTAAATTTTCCAACATTTAAGATGTAAGCGATAATACATATCTAACTCCACTATCCATATCAATGTCCATCCAATTTCACATTTTCAAAATCAATTCCATTTATTTATACAAAATAAATATTTGAGCCATTTAGGGTAAAAACCCCTTTTTTCTTCCAAAATCCATTCCAAGTAGCAAAATCAATAATTTCTTCACAACTCAACCTTATGTCTAACCCCACAACCATTTTCAATACATCCATTTGAAAACCCCTCTTTTGATTTAAAACCAAAACCATAGGTTTGTTCAAAATCCTCAAAAATCACAAGATTGTCTCATAAAAACAAATAGGTAAGTTAAAAATAATAAAAGAGGGTAGAGAATCCCTACCTCGAAGTTAGAAGATGACAGAGACAGAGTGTAGACACCCCATTTTTGACCGTCCTCAAGACTTGGGCGTCACCGCTTGGAACACTGGTATTTTTCTGCCATCGGCACTATTTGTTGCCGGCCGGCACATTTTATTGCCGGTCGGCATAGTTTGTTGCCGATCGGCACATTTTTTTGTCGAAATGACATTTTTGGGCAGCCGACCAGTGTTCATCTACTTTATGGAGATATTTTGTGCCAGCTGTGATAGCTGGCACCAACTCTGCCTCCCTCCATACACGTGTATGGAGGGATCTCCCTCTAAGCAAGCTTGTTGTATAAGCTTTGCAAGAGGGAGTCTTATAAGAGGAAGGCTCTCCTCTTTGATCTAGGTTAGAAAACTTGGAACCAAAAACCAGAGCTTAGAGATATAGATACATCCTATCTCTATATCTCCCTCTCTCTCCTCCTTTGTGTGTGATTTTTGGCCCAAAAGTGTGTTTTTACCTTACTTTTGCACCATTACACACACTATTACACCTAGCTCCGAGATTGAGGGACTTGGGGGGTTGATTCTTGAGTTTTTGGACTGATTTTGATCAAAAGAAGAGGGCTGGACCATTTGTTCTTCAAAGGTTCTTCAAGGGTGAGCATCTTGCTTTATATTCCCCAAACTTGCAATAGTCTTTTACCTATCTTGCTTGTTGATTTAGCTTTTGTGTACAACATAAAAAAGGCTTATATTTTCATGCTTTAGAACTTTCATTAAGGTTGTCTTGTAGTTTGAGTGCAAACTCAGCTTGATAGGTCTTATTTGGCCACTTTTGTTGCCTCTTTGGTTAAGCTTTGTTTACTTCAGTGTTTTGATCTCCTCACCACTGAAAACCAGTGTATTTTCAGTGGTAAGGAAGGTGGTTTGAAGTCTTGCATAGGGGAGGGACACCCCTCTCCCTTGGTCTCTCTTTTGTCCTCACTTTTGGCTTAAAAGGTAGCATATGTGCTTGATCATCTTTGGCCTCATTTCAGAAGTTTTTTGGGTGTTTTAGGTCATGTGTGACTTCTGTTTTTGGCTGGATTTATTTCTCTTTGCATACTTAAAGTACTTGCTTTGTATTGCTCCATTTGGCCTAGTAATGCCCCTTGTGTTTAGACCATGATTTTTGCATGTGTTGGCTTGGTTCCATGAAGATGTTAGCACTATTTTTCCATGCTTAAAGTCTGTTGGTTACCCATTTGGTCATGTTTGACATGTTTGATATGGTTGCTATGCATTTTGGCTTGTGAGCCCTCAAGTATATGAGTCACAAGCATGCCTTAGTTGGTCCACTTTAATGAGTTGAAGTTGTTTGCCATGTTATTTCAGTCCCCAAATCATGCTAGCAGTCATCGTTCCTTTTGTGCCTTGGGGGTGTGCCCTTTTATGCCTACATTTGAGCCTTGGTGCATACACCTCTTTGGGGGCCATCTTAGTTGCCATATTAGGAGGGTTTGGAGTCCTATTTTGCCTGGAAAAAATTCTGTTTTTACTTGTCTTGATCATGCCATGAGTGGTCATGTTGGTGGGAGTAAAATGCCTCTTTTTGTGCCTTAACCTTAGGACCTTTGGTTTGCTTGTTGGCATGAGCATTGGTCCACTTTTTGGACACTTTTTGCCATTGTTTTGAGGTGGGTGAAGGTCTGCCCCTTTGCCATTTAAGGCCCCCTTGCATGCGTGTCTCATGTTTGTTGCATGATTGTTTCATTAATGTGTAGTCCCATGCTAACTTCATGACAAATTGGTCCATGTTTGCATCACATTTGCACCTTGCATGCTTAGCATTGCATATTTGTCGTGATAGTTCCATAACATTTGCCATGACTTGAACAATTGGCATCATGTTGCATTTGAACCATGTTTGCATAACATGCATTGCATTGCTTGGTTTGGGGTGTCAAACCAAGTGTGAGTATTAAGGAGTGTTCATACTTCGACATGATAAGGCTTTGGATCTCATTTGTATGTTGCATGCATCTTTACATTAAGTGGCAAATTTGATCCCTTGGGTTATCACGCACCATTGATGGCTCGAGGATCGAAGCTCATACTTCCTTGAGCTCAAAGCATGATAGGAAGCATGACCATGCTCACATGTGCCTGAAAACCCCATACCATGCACTGTCTATTCTCTGTTTGCTGTCAAAACTGTCTTCTGCAGGAAGTTTCTGTCGACCGGCAGAATTCAGTACCGGCCGGCAATCTTTGAATGGCCGATAAATCAAAACAGTGCCGATGGAAATCCTGCACTGCCGGTGGGAATTCTGTTAAGCCGGTGGTACTCTGCAACATTCAAGGAACCTGTCCTAGGGTTTTGGCGATTTTCAGAAAGACAGGGCAGTGTAAACAGAGGTGGCAGAAATATGGTAAGGGTTTTTCAGGCGAGCCGGGTTTCGAGCACGCATCATTCGCGCATCCCGAGGCAGAGGCTGCGGCCACCCTCTTCTTTCTTTCGCATTTTTTCTTTTTAATTAATTAGAAATTCTGTAATAATTTTATTTGTTTATTATTTGGGACTGTAATATTTATTTGGGCCCTCCGAGTGAGGGCAATGATGTAATAAGTGTGGGTGAGTGCGTGTATGTCTTCCAATCCCCACTTCTTTCTTCCCTTTTATTTACCAGCTTATGATGGTAGACTAGGGCATTTTTGAAATTAGCATACCTTATGCTATGCATGCGTGCATTCATGCATTTGTATTGCATGCATTAGGCTCGGTACAACATGCTAACTGCATTCGTATTTTCAAATTCCAAATTGAACACATGAATCAATTGGTTGCATTTCATATGCCATATTTAGGTTAACAGAGCCTATTCTAATTACATTTTTGCATGCGATGCATTAGTCATTTTAACATGAACTAGGACATGCATATTTGCTAATTACTTTACTGTTTTGGCACGGAGTACAATGTAAGTAGTTATGCTTTAGCATCCCGCATGCGTGTGAGTGTTGCCATGACAGTATGCTTGCCATGTGGCTAAGTGCTTATATGAGATAAAACTGTTTGAATGCATGTGGGTGAAGGGTGGATTGTCTGAATTGGAAAAACTCATTAAAATCCGTGTTTTAGCCTATTTGCGAGTAGCAAATTCCAAAACGCTTTCCAAAACAAACGGATATGCAATGTTTATTTCCAAATTAGGCAATCTAGTCTATACTTGTTTGCTGTACGCATAACATAGTAATTCTAGGATAATAATTGGAATAAGAACACATAAAGTTTTCAAAAACGGATATCATAATTAGTAGAGGCCGGTCTTCGAATCGGGCGAGAGGGGGTGCTCATAGCTGACCTTCCCCAATCGTACCCTAGCTCCTGAGCCGAGACAACTCCGGTGATGACGGACATGTGGCCTTCGGCACCGAGTCAGGGTTTCCTATATTTCCCCCATTAAAAAATATTTAGGTGGCGACTCTGTATCTGGCAAAGTAGTCCATGTTTGGCACTACTTTTTCAAAAATCTGTTTCTCAAAACGATTTGCCAGATTTGGACTCTTTGGTTCAGATTAAGAACCGCGACAACAAATCGCGAGTCCGAACTGTAGTAGCATAAGGCCCCCCTCCGCGGGCGCGTCTACACAGAGATGACACTTCAACAATGCCGAAACCCAACTCTGTTCGGATGAAAATGAAGCTCTAGGTGATCTCTACCTTTTTTAACAAAGGGAGTAGGGTGGAGAAATGTGTAGATGTTGGTGTATTTGTAGAGATATAGAGAGGTTCTCAACTTAGGGTTTTGAAATGTTTTAGAGAGAGAGATATGAAAAAGCGATGTAAAATGGCCTGTTTATGAACTGATATACGCATAGCTCACTCGAGCGTAAGAGTTCTCGCTTGAGCGACCAGAAACAATAAGTTATTTTGCTCGAGCATAAGAATCTTCGGTCGAGCGTAGAATACAATTTCTCAAAAGTTTTACAAATAAAAGACCGTCGCTTGAGCACAAGAAATCGAGATCGAACGAAGAACACTACCCCCCGCCAATATCTTTGTAGGCTTGCAAAAGTACTGGGAGCTCACAAAACTCGCTCGAGCGAAGAGGCCAAAATCTGGACAACAACAGTTTGAACCAACTAGCAACCAACATGTTCCAAACACAACTAAGACACTCCAATATTCAAACTCAATGGGAAATAAGGAGTAACATGGTATGAATATGTAAATAAGACAAATGAAACCCAAATTCAAAACATCTACGGGTCGGGTTTAAACCAGGAACGCTATAATCTCCCCCCTTTAAGAAATTTCGCCCCCGAAATTATAAATCAAACGTTAAAATCCTGTTTAAACCAATTTCAACAATGATAATCATTCAATTCCAATACCATGACCCTTCCGTCGGCCACTTATTCTCATCAACATGATAAACAAGTTCTCCACACTGAATATACAATTGAAATTTCCAAAACATATACAATGTTTATATTAAATGAACATAACAAAAGTTTCAATACATGCTTAAACATCAACAAATAGGTCCGGATATTTGTTACGGACTTCCAACTCACGTTTCCAAGTTGCTTCCTCGACTCCGTGATGCCACCATAATACTTTTACCAAAGGAATTATCTTGTCTGACAAGATTTGGTTTCGAGTATCCAAGACTCTCACCGGTCTCTCCTTATACGAGGCATCCTCATCTACCTCCAAGTCGGTCTAATCCAACATGTGCGATGGATCTGGCTCATACTTTCGAAACATACAAATATGGAATACATTATGATCCCCTGAAAGCTGTGGCGACAACACCAAACAATAAGCTACCTCTCCAATTCACATAAACCTAGGGGATAACTTCCCACTCTTCCCAAAACTCATCAAGCCCCACCTAGGTGATATCTTCAAGAAGACATGATCTCCTACCTCAAAAGACAAGGGTCTCCTTCTACGGTCGGCGTAACTTTTTTTTGCGACTCTGGGTAGTATCCAACCTCTTACGGATAAAAGCGACTTTCTCAATCGTTTCCCGAACCAACTTTGGACCCAACAAAGGTGCATTACCCACTTCGGCCCAGCACACAGAGGATCTACATGGTTGGCCATACTAGACCTCAAATGGTGCCATGCTAATACTTGATTGGCATCTATTATTATAGGCAAACTCCACTAAGGGCAAGTGCCTCTCCCACGACCCCTTAAAGTCAAGAACACAACCCTGAAGCATATCCTCAAGGATATGAACAGTACGCTCGGACTATCTGTCACTCTGAGGATGGTACGCAGTGTTAAAAGTCAAACTCGTGCCCAAGGCATTCTATAAGTTATTATTTGTTCACTATACTTACAAACAGTAATTGCTTTATAAGAAGATAGTTAATTAGGAGAATACAGAAGACCTCACAACTCATTTACACACACTGTGAACAATATTGTGTTTTCTTTGGATTTTTGTAACAAATGATAAGTGAAAGAAGGTGACTTTAATTTTTACAAATTCAAAAAATTATTGCAGTAAGAATTTATCTATATCTATATCTCTATGTCTATTTGATTTTAACATTATGTGATATTTTTAATCTATCAAATTTAAGATTTTGTTGGAATAACATTTCAGCTAGTTAAAGAAAATATATTCAATACTAAGTAGTGTCTTATTGAGTAGTAAGTCACATCTAATGAAATAGTAAGTGGAGTTTCATTGAGTAGTAGTCAAATTTAATAAAACAGGAAGTAAAGTTCCATTGGGTAGTAACTAAAGTCTAATAAAATAGTAAGTGTAGTCTCATTAAGTAGTAAATGAAATCTAATAAAATAGTAAGTGAATTCTTATTGAGTAGTAAGTCAAATCTACTTAATATGAAGTAGTAAGTGTAGTTTTATTAAATAGTACATGGTATTTAATTGACTAGCAAGTCAATTTTTTTTAGAAAAAAAAAAACAAAAAGTATTAAGTGAAGTCTCGTTGAGCGGGAAGTGTAATTTAATTGAATAGTAAGTGAAATTTAATGAAATAGTAAGTGGAGTCTCAATAAGTAGTACATCATGTGTGTTTGAAACAGGTTGGTAACTTGTTTTTCAAACTTTTGTTGCTCAGAATTTTGTTCATTTGCTCGAGCGAAGCTTCTTGCACTCGAACGGACATTGTGAACTTCCAGTACTTTTGCAGGCCTGTAAAACTACTGGGAGTTGGTATTCTTCGCTCTACCGAAGCCTCTTGCGCTTGAGTGACGATCTTCTGTCTATAAAACTACTGAGAGTTTGTATTCGGCGCTCGAGCGACACTTCTTGTGCTCGAGCAAAACAACTTATTGTGTTTGGTAGCTCAAGCAACACATCTTGCACTTGGGTGAACTGTGTGTATATCAGTTCATAAAATCACTTTTCTGAGTCACTTTTTCACCTCTCCCTCTCTCTCTCTCTAAACATTTCAAAACCCTATTTTCGCTCACTCTCTCTCTCTAAAACTCTTATTTCCCACAAATACACCTAGATTCGTCAATATTTTCACCGGTGTGCCTTTGTTAAAAAGATAGAGTTCGATGTAGGCTTCGTTCTAACCGAAGCAAAGTTGCTTTTTGGCGTCTTTGGATTTCTCTCACTCTCTCTCGTGTTCTAGCTTGAGGTATAGATATATTCCACATTTTTTATGAGTTTTAACTTAGTTATTTGTGATTTCTAAACAATATTGAGAGTTTTGGAAGATTTGGAACAACCTAGGGTTTTGGGTAAAAATTAAAATGGGAGGGAGGGGTTTCAAATAGATTCTTGGAAATGATTTTGATGTTGGAAATAATGCTGAGTTGGATGAAAATGGTTGACTCTGACACTTGGGGTTGATTTTGAAAAGAGTAAGAATTTTGTCCTAAATGCCTGTAGACACCCCATTTTTGACCGCCCTCAAGACTTGGACGTTACCATTTGAACACTCGATGATCATCCTTGTTTGTGTTCGTCTTGAGTTCCCGGAGGTCTCGGCTACGCGCCTTGCCTCAAGATCTCTCGACTCGATTGTTTTGTGTTTGGTTTTGCACCAAACACTTGTGTTTTTGCTCTTGAGGGCAGGAAATGGCTTGTTGGCCATCCCCACACTCCACCAGACATGGCTTGAGGGGTTTGTTGCCATTGGCCAAATGTTTGGCCGATCGACACTCTTTGTAGTCGATCGACCATCTATTTTGGTCAAATTGCATTTTTGGTCGGCCGACCACTGTGCATCTGCTTTTGGCAGATATTTTGTGCCAGCTATGATAGCTGGCACCCACTTTGCTCCCCTCCATACATGTGTATGGAGGGATCTCCCTCTTGACTAGCTTACTTGAGAAGCTTTGCAAGAGTGAGCTCTATAAGAGGGAGCCCCTTCTCCTTCCATTAGGGTCACAACATTTTTCTAGAGGGCTCTGATATTAGGGTTAGGGTTTGCATATCCCCTATTTCTATATCTCTCTCTCTCTTTTGTGTATAAGTGTGTGTTTGGTCTTATTATTGCACACAAACACCCACCATTACACCTTACCTTTGCTAGAGCTCAAAGAACCAGTTGGAGGGTTGTTTGTGAAGAAGGTCTACAAGGGTAAGAACTTCACCTTTTATTTCTCTTTTTGCATAGCTTTTTAACCTATCTTGTAACTATTTTTAGACTTTGTGTATAACATATAAAAGTCTTGTTTTTTCCTTCTCTAAATAGTTGTCTAAGAGTGTTTTAAGCTTTGGGGTTGTTTGACCTCTCTTAGGGCCTGTTTGGCCCTATTTTTGTGCTATTTTGGTGAGCTCCGAGACCACCTTGTTTGGGCCTCCTCACCATTGAAATCTTGAGGGATTTCAGTGGTGAGGATGGTGGTTTAAGGTCCTAACAAGGAGAGCGCAACCCCCTCTCCTTGTTGTCTTCAAAATATGCCATTTAAGCCTCATGTGTGAGCACCATTTTTGAACTCATGTTGGCCATGTTTCAGTAGGTATTTGGTAGTATTTTGCCATGCTTTACCTCTTTTTTTACTTGGTTTAGACACACCATGCTTTCTTAGCATACATGTCTTGTAATGCCATGAATTGCCTTAACATGCCTTGTGCTTTGAGCCTTGTTTCTAGCATGTTTTTGGCTTAGATTTGTGAAGCTTTTATGCTTTTTTTAGCATGCTAAAGGTCTGTTTTTGGTCATTTGGGTTGTTCATGCCTTGCTTTGTATAGCTACCATGTAACCTCTCTTGTACGCCTTAAGCATTGACCCCTCTAGCATGCCATCCTTGCATCATTTTAGTGGTTTGGAACCACTTCCCATGCCATTTCAGTCCTTGTGGTGTGCTTGTATGCTTGCATTTGATGCCCTTTTAATGTGTTAGAGGTTTGGTGTTTCATGCTCCATGTTTGTGCTATTGTGTATGCCTCTAGGATTAGATCATTTAGATGCCATCTAAGTGGTTTTTTGGGGCCTACTTTTGCATGATTTGAGACTATTTTGATCACTTTGATCATTTGTTTCACGTGTCACAAGATCATGGTTTAAGTCATTGGGGTAATTTCAAGCTTTTATGCATGCTTTGCTTGTTTTGATTAGTTGGTTTGGCACCTCTTTTTCATGATTTTCAGAGCTTATATTGCTTGCCATATGCCCATGTTTAGCCTCTTTTAAGGGTGATTAGAAGTTGCTTCTTTATGCCTAAGTGATGAACCATGTTTGCTTGCATGATTGTATGTTTAGATTCTTGGTTCAGGACATGTTGTTGCATGCTTGAATGGTGTTGCATTTGGCATGCATTTATTGCGAAGTTGTCTAACATGTTATATGCCTTGCATGTGTGCATGTTGATATTAAACTTTGCATGCTTGTTAGTTGCATCCTTGCATCTTCATTTGCATGCTCATGTTGCATACTAGCTCACATGCTTAAGTTGCATGGCATTGGCATGCATGCTTTGCCTCTTGAATTGAGTATGATAGGGGTTGGGCCATTTGTTTGTTTAAGTGCATTTCATTAGACATTTAAATGGCACACTTGGTTTCTTAGGCCATCACGCATTGAAATACGCGATTGATGGTCCGAGAATCGAGGACCATGCTCCCTTGAGTCTTAAACATGATATGGAGTGTGGTTGTGCAAGCATTTGCTTTGAAATGCATTGTCATGCCTTGTCTGTCCTTTACTACTGTCAAAACAGGTTGCTGCAGGAAGCTTTGGCCAGCCGGCCATCTATACTGCCGACCGACCAATTATTTATGGCCGAGAGCTCAACAAATGGTCGATGACCATCCGAACATGGTTGGTGGGATTTCCATTTGGTTGGTGGTGATCCACAGTGTCCATGGAGCATACCTTGGGATTTGTACAATTTTCAGAGGAGCAGAGCAGGGGAAACAGAGGCAACTTGTGCATAGTAGTGGATTTCCGAGCGGAACCGAGCGCGCATGCATTGGGCCCTCTTCCCGAGGATGCTTTTAATGCTTAATTAGCTTAGTTAATTTGCTTAACTAGTTAATTGTCTGTAATATTTAATTAACTTGATAGTTAGTTAAATTGTATTATTCTTTCGGTCCCTTCGAGCAAGGGCAAATTTGTAATAAGTGTGGGTGCGTGTGTGCATGTCTTCTAACCCCCACTTCTTTCTCCCATTTACTTACCTGCTTTGATGGTTAGTATTAGAGCATATTTAAATTAGCATACCTTATGCTTTGCATGCGTGCATCCATACATTTATCTTGCATGCACCGGGCTCGGCGCATCATACTAACTACATTGTATTTCAATTCCAAGTTGAATACGTGTTAGTTGTAACATCTCACATGTCATTCTTAGAATAGCCGAGCCTATTTCTAGTTGCATTTTGCATGTGTTGCATTAGCCATCTTAAGCATTAACTAGGGTCATGCATGATTACTAACTAGTTTCTTGTTTTGGCTTGGAGTACTCGGTAAGCTTTTATGCTTTAGCATCTCGTATGAGTGTGAATGTTAACATGATAGCATGCTTACCATGTGGCTAGATGCTTATGTGATATGAACTGCCTGAATGCCTGTGGGTGAAGGTTGGATTGTTTGAGTTGGGATAATTCATCGAAATCCGTATTTTAGCCTACTCGCGAGTAGCAAAATTCAAACCATTTTCCAAACAAACGGAAATGCGATGCTTCGTTCCGACTTAGGCAATTTAGTCTATACTTGTCTTGCCATGCGCATCACATAGTAATTCTAAGCAAATAACAGGTATAAGAACACATAACGCTTTCAAAATTGGATATCATGGTTAGTAGAGGCCGATCTTCGGATCGGGCGAGAGGGGGTGCTCATAGCTGACCTTCCCCAATCATACCCAAGTTACCGAGCCGATGCAACTTTGGTAATGACGGACACGTGGCCTTAGGCAAACGAGTCAGGGTTTCCTAAATTCACCCATTAAAAAATATTTAGGTGGCGACTCTGTATCTGGCAAAGCAGTCCATGTTTGGCACTTCTTTTCTAAAAATCTGTTTTCTCAAAATGATTTGCTGGATTTGGACTCTTTGGTTCAAATTAAGAACCGTGACACAAAAGGGAGTCCGAACTGTGGTGGCATAAAGCCCGAGGGCACGTCCACAGTTTCTGGCGACTCTGCTGGGGAGTTAGAGAGCTTGACTCGAACTCGTGATATCCTGTTTTGACTACACTTATGTGTTTCTTTGCATTGCATGTGCATTGGTGCGCCTAGGACACCGTGTTTGCCATCTGCCATTCCTGAACGGTTTGCTAGAGGCTTGTCTTGTTAAGGCATGACCATAAGGCTGACTGGTTATGGGCTCTAACAGTATGGGAACACAAATCCCGATTTTACTGGGGCACCCCTTTTGACCATTCGACCTAGTGCATATTCGGAATCCATAGTGACCATTCCAAGCTAGAACAGGTTGCTTACCCGATGTTAGGTTGTTTGAAACCGCTGTGTGTGTAATGAAACCCTAGCTCCTAACAGAATAAGACAGGGAAACCCTACCCCAACATAAGGGTGTTTTGGCTCTCTCTTACTTGCTATGTGCTTTTAGAATGTATCTCTACAGGAACGTACATACCAGTTTGCAAGTCTGGGGCACCAGGCCTAAGGGCATCAGTATCAGTGTTTTGGGGAATCAGTTATATCTACAGGTATCAGATTCAGTTTTGGGACAGCAATTTTGGGGAACAGTGATCAGTAGTAGGGTACAGTTATTCAATCATGTCTGTGTCTGTTCTGTCTGGGCTGGACTACTGCTTGTTTTCCCTTTCAGTTCAGAGATTTGGGTTTAGAAACTTGGTGTTCTCCTTCACTGAGGCAAGACAGATATATGATCCGTCAGTCACCGTTCAGTTCAGCGGACTTATGATGACCCAAAGTTCAGAGAAAATTGTGGTTATGGCAGCCGCGTTAGACCAAGGGATCATCTTGCAGGATGAGACCAATGTTGATGTACCGCATCCGCCCAGGTCGCCTGCTGCACACCCGATCTGAACCCCCCAGTTGTATCAGGCTCGTGAGCCCACCACGTTTGAGTTAATGGGAATGATCGGCGACCTCCAGAGATCCATGGCCGATCTGGCCTATGGAATGTCGGCTTCGCCACTAGCCACATCATATGCCGGGAATTTTGTACCACAGGAGCCCCCGCTATTGGGGCGGATGATGATCGAGCTCAGTCAACCAGAGGTTGCCTCTAGCTAAAGCAACGATGTGTCAACAACAACCGGGTTTCGCCCTGATGTAGTAACCCAAACCCTTGATCAGGCTGAGGCTGGAGGTAAGAATAAAGTGGGAACAGATGTTGTTCCCGTTGAACAAATACTATGGGCAGTCGAGGCTTTGAAAACCGGGGGGATGAATAAGCAGCAAGTATTTCCAATCATGACTAAGATTGTGGATGATGCTTTCCCCACTCCAACCGAAGGCAGTTCAAGCTAGGCGGAAAATCGAGATAGGCCCCGTCAGGCCAGGACAGTTCCTTCCGTTACCAACCCTGCACCAGGAAAAGATCAGAAAGCCAAGGCAGTGCCTGCCAACCCTTTCGCTAGTGCGTCTAACAAGAACCCTCAGACTTTGAAGTATCTACCTCGAGGACGCAGAGTCTTTCATGCCCTCCACATGCCTTTGTCTAGGGCACTTCAAATTCTGGCTAAAATGGGGCACCTTAAACCCCTCGAGCCTCGGCCTCTCCCGAAGAATCTCCCTCTTTCACATGATGCTACCTTGTACGGCGCGTACCACCAACAGTCCGGTCACAGCACCGATGGTTATTTCCGCCTTCGTCATGAAGTGCAAGATTTGATCGATAATGAGGTCATCCTCCCACCTACCTCAGCAAAGTCTGTCACTACTGAGCTATTGGACTTCGAGGATACTGCAAGTATGTGATCAGGGATTGGACAACCTGCGGGCGGCGCTCAGTGTACTTCAGATGTGGCGTTTGGCACGCACTGTCAGGAGCATTTGCGAATACAGTTTTGTAATTTCTGGCTTAGGTGTCGAGTCAGTTTTTTGTTTTGTTTTGGGTCTGTCTCATTGTCTTGAGTCAGTCTTTTTGCTTAAGGGTCTGTCTTGTCACGTCGAGTCAGTCCCATTATATAGAATGTCGGGTGATTTCGAGGTTGTCGTCTTGAACACCTTTTTGTTTTGTAATTACCCTTTTGCTTTCTTTTGAGTCTGTCTCTGCCGTGGAGCCAGTTGCAACCAAGGAATCTGAATGAAACAGCTGCGGCTATCATGTTTTCATGCTTACTGCTATTTTGAGCTAGTTGTGCCAGAGGATTTGAATGGAATAGCAGTACATTCCACCTGCTCTCTTGTGCCCTGAAAATCATTGGATTGACCTAAGTTTTTCAAAACCTTTTTGAACACTACGGTGAAAACAAATGGGAAGGAATTCCTCGGGATTTGCAAAACTTTGATCAAATTGAGAGAAAGGAAGGCATGCTAAGCCCTTAATGATTGAAATCATGCTTGTCAGCGTGAGTACTGAGAAGGACCCTGGCTTGATCCAAACTGGTTCCACACTATCTTCAGCGCGAGCGATTTGTCACTTCTTTAAAAACTTTCAAAAACAAAGTGTTTTGCGCGGGCCCTGCGAAGACCTATGTGGAATCGCTCTTGAGATTGTGCAGTTTAGGATCGTTCTCAGCCTCAAGACTTGAGCCCTTGCTTTAAAACCTTGAACCCCAATTCGGAGTGTTCAACGATCGACCATCAAGAGAGGCCTGTGTGGCCAGATTGGAAACAGCCCTCGAACAAGAGGCACCAAAGTCAGATCAAGAAGATCATTTCTCATCAGAAGAAGCTTGTGAAGCTAGAACAGAAGCACCCCTCCAAGTAGGGGCAAAAATGTCCGATGTGCTCGAAGAGCCGAAGATGGGTCCTTCAGCAAATCAATACAGCAGTCATTTTCCTGGAATCAGATGACTTTAGGATCTCAAAACCATTTGGCATGGACTTGTTACACTTTTACCCTTTGAGAGGCTCGATGAGCCGAAAACCCGGAAGGGCAACCCAGGCAAAAGTTAGAGCAAGGGAAGAAACAAAAAATGTAAAAGAAATGAAAAGAGAAAAATAAAAAAAAGAAGAGAAAAAAAGAAAAGAAAAGAATTGAAAAAGGAAAGAAGAACAAAGCTCGCAAGGTCGAAAACCCGCAACGGGCGCCTTGGCAAAAGTTAGAGCCTAAAAAGTGAAGGTTAATACCCGAGTGTACCTTAACCCGAACTACGTAAGGCTTGATTCCCATGTTTGGGATACGTAGGCTACTTCATCTTGAAGTCCAGCCCCCAACGCTTTCATAGCGACTAAGTCCATGTAATGGTTTTGATCATCCTTGATTCCCATGTTTGGGATATGTAGGCAACTTTATCCCGAAGTCCAGCCACCAACACTTTCAAAGTGACTGTGTCCATATATTGGTTTTGACCATCTTCGTCTTCTTTGTGTCTGAGAGTTCGGTTGCGATCATCACTAATAAGGACTGACTATAGTATACTACGGCAATTATCCAGACAAGGGGCAACTTTCCGTTGCCATGAGTCACCATTCAAACAAGGGGCAACTTTTCGTTGCCATGCAGTGTCCTTCAGAAAAGGGGCAGTTTTCCTTCCGATCTGAGGTTGTACATCTCGAGAGTAAGTTCCGTGCTCGTTGAGCATTGACCGTTTGCAAAAATAGTTTTTGAATTTTTTTTTACTGAGGTTGACTATTTTTCCGAAAACTATTTCATTCTCCAAAACTGGACCATTTTCTTGGACCCAAAAAGGAAAATTTTCAGTGCTCATAGCCTGTCTTGCATGATTTTCAAATCAAAAATCGAACAAGTATGTTGATCTAACTCTCTTCTTGGTCAAGACTGTTTTAGTAGGAAACCAAAAAATGGTCAAAGTGATGAACTAGGGGCATAGTTGAGTCAGGTGTTCTGTCTTTCCCCCGTAGTCAACATACTTGCCAGAAGGGCACTTTATTCGCCAGAAGAAGGCACAACTGAAGCTGTCAGTAAAAGGCCTGAAAGCCCTCAACCTCCTCCAAGCAACAAGGTATCAAACCAAGTGCGAAGCACGAATTGGGGTGGGTCAAGATACTCCTTTCCCTTGTTTGGGGCATCGACCAAACGCCACCAGAAGAAATAGCCGTGAGCTAACCGTATCGGGTGTGAACCCACAACTTCCTACTCATCCATCAAACACCCCGGGAAGGGATAAAAAAATGAAAGAATAAAAAATAGAGAGGTGTAAGTTAAGAGAAAAAGCGAACCAAAGGGTTTTGAGAGAAAAACCGAGCCTGAGAGCCGAGTGATGTGAGAATCACACAAATGAGGAAGGGTGGGAAACAATACCCAAAGAAACTGGCTCTTCGTGATTTGAGGTCCCCCGTCTTCGTTAACACGTCTGTATGTCGTGTCTTTTGTTTCGTTTACCTCAACCTTTGTTTTGAGTCTTTTCCGAGTGTGTCTCGTTGTGTTTAGGTTGTTTACCTTTCTGTTTCTGCTATTGAGTCGTTCTCACTATGTCCAGTTGTAGGCTCACTACCCCGGTTTGAAAAACCCTTCTTCAATTTCAAAAATTAATCGTTTTGTGCTCAGAGTGCTGTGCCATTCTCTACATTTGTGCAAAAACATGATTTAGTTCTTTCATACAACTGCAGGGTCCACCCTCAATAAATGTGAATAGAAAAACCTGGGCCTCTCTGAAGCTTTTGGGTTTCAGATTGCATCTAAGTGTGCTTCAACTTCAGCCGATCCCACCTTTGTATTCCGTCTTTTCAGATTGGACTGTTTGTTCAGGATTCGCTGTATGCAGATTAATCCCCAACAGAGTATGAGCCAGGTGTTCGGACTGAGTAGTGGGTTGTTTAAGTTGTTTTGCTATTAACTGGTTCATTACCCGGTTGTTACAATACAAATGTTTGATTTTCAGACAGGAGATCAATCTCATTTACATGGAGGTGTAACATGGTGCAATGCGATGCAATATATAAAATGTACAAATGTAACAATTTTTCAGACAAAAAGCTTTGTTTCATTTCATCATCTTTTTCAAGTACAAAGTTTTGAAAAAAAAAAACAAAAACCTGCCCATGGCAGTACGAGGTACTCTAGCTACCAGCAAAAAAGAAAAGTACAAAAGAAAAGAAGAAGAAAAGTAGCAAAAATCTGGATCAATGTCAAACGGTCTCAGGCCTAAGGGTCCGTCCTCGTCCTCTTCCTAGACGAAGGTCCAGGAGCATCGTCATCAGTGCCATCATCTGAGCCTGAGTCAGTGCCATCTCCGGTCTCCTCCTCAGATGACTCTGCCTCTGCCTTCGCCTCCGTCTCCGCCTCGGACTCATCGTCATCGGGGACTGGTGCCCGTGAGCTACTCCCAACATGAGTGCGCCCCGCCTTGGTGCGGGGGTATACTCTTCCCTCTCCATCTCCCACTCAAACAGGAACAGATGGTCCAGCTGGAGCGCCTCCTATAATAGGAATCTGGAAGGGATGTTGAAAAGTACAAATGGCAAACGCATCAGTATGCTACATAATGCAGTGTATGAATACAGTGTGAATACTATGAGCAGTGTATCAGTGTAGGATACGGTGTATGAATACAATGTGTGAATACCGTGAGCAGGGTATCAATGCAAAATGAAGTGTATGAGTACAGTGTATGAATGCCATGAGTAGTGCTGTGAACAGTCTGTGGGCTGCAGTGTGTCAGATACCGTAAGGGCTGTGTACCAAGTGTTGTGTTGTGCATCAGATTGTGTAAAACAGTTTATGTATGGTTTGAGACCGTGGTCAGAAGAACATACCAGAATACTATAAATGGCCAGAAGGTCGAGGCTCTGCCGAAGCATCCCCATCACCGAGGCGGTCAACTCCAGAGACTGGCGAGTGTACTCGGAGGAAGCCTACAAAAGTGTTAGAAGCATCCGTATTCTGCGGAATATCAAATGAATTGAAATGAACTAACTGTGCAAAATACAAAATGCAGTAGTACATACCGGAGGCAAGCCGGAGAACCCGACTAGCTCGTGATCAGCCGGAGGGAGAGCAATGGGGATTTGGTAAGTCACGCCCTCGGCATGTCATCGTCATGGGCAGTACTAGCCAACTAGCCCCCCGCCTTCTCCGAGCTCCGCTCCTACCACGGGCCCGAGCCACCCTCGGCGCTCCCGCCCCTGCTCTCGCCCCTACTCCAGCCGCTGACGCCGCAAACCTCTCTCTCTCGGCTCGACGCCCGCTGCTCAAAGGCTGCATGATATACGTCTGAACATACTCTGAGTAGTCACCTATGCCTCTGAAGCATGTCGCATCCCAGCAGATCGTATAGTCGGCCATCTGCTCAGGGGTGACCCTCTCAGTATCCCTCATATGCTCAGGAGGGTGAACTGGAACTATCTGCTCTGGCAAACCCAGGGTCTGGCGTATGAAACGCTCACCCAGGTACCAAGCCCGACAGACCGGCCCCTCCAGCAAGATCCTGAAGCGTACAGTCTCCTAGGCACCGGCAAATCGCTCCCGCATCGCAGCTGGCAATGGAGCCCAAGGCTGCCAGGTGATCTGTAAATGGCATGCAGTTTGTTATCTACTGTTATTGAAAATACAGTGTAAGGCGAAGTTTAAATGAACTGCAAGTTCTAAACATACCTCTGCGGGGGTGATGGTGTCAAAGTAGCGGCAGAAGAAGATGAATGTCTCTCGCGGTCTCTGCACGCATCTCATGTCGAAGCGTCGGGAGAATGGAACACCGAGAGGGGTCTCCACATCAAGCACTGGCGCGAGTCTCGGAAAGTAGGCGTAGACCCACAATTGTAGAGTAAGTGTTAGTATGCTTATCAGATAAAGCAAAATATTGAATAAAGAAGAAATAGTAGAACCGTGTATGGTGCAGTGTATTATGCAGAGTGTACAGTGTGTGCAATGTACAGTCAGTGTAAAACCGAGTATATGTGTGCCATGTGTGCAGTAAACAGTCAGCGTGAAGCAGACTGCACTGTGTGCAGTGTACAGAGTACAGAAAATGTAAAGCAGAAATGTAAAGCGGAAAAGAAGATGTACCTCCCAAGCCCGCCAGTAGCCTCCGAGCAACTGCCCGCTGCAACGGGAGGCTGAGCTCATGTATCCATACAAAGTGGCCAAGGCAGCCCCACCCCAGTCGTAGCGCAGGATCCACGTGACATCCACTAGCGCACTCAACAAACAGAGAGGCACGGTGGTCGCCCGATCGGGGAAAATGGTCGTCCCTAGCAAAAACATCAGGAAGCCGCGAGCGTACTGCTCCACCTCCTCCTGGGTCATCGGTGCCTCCTCAGCCAAGGCTGACTGAACCCTGAACTGTACCTCGAACCATGAATATCTAACGAAGCCGGGGTATGCGAGAGGCGGCATCTCGCCCAGCAAGTAAATCTGAGCGGTCCCTCATGCGTCCATGTCGGTGTCGAAAGGGATCGGATCAACCCCTACCCCGAGGCCGTTAAGCATCGAGAAGTCATAGGGAGCCATCGTCATGTCTCCCGCGACCGAGAAGTGGAATGAGTCGGTGGTGTCCCACCACCTCTCCACCAGAGCGGCGAGAAGAGGCCTGCTCGCAGTAAGTCGGGAGACTCCTCTGCAGAAGACATCGAAGCCGGCCTGGCCTACGATGTGACAGACCGCACCTGGCAGCTCCATATACCAGTCCCGCGCGGCAAAATTCTAATACCCCCGGAAGGCATGGGAATCTCCTTGTGTTCAAGCAAAACAGTTGCGAAGCAATATAAAATGTACAGTTTTGAAGAACATTCAGAATTGGTGACAATACAGTGTGTGTGCACGTTTTAAGTTCAAACAAATATCGGGTGTCGGTGTGCTCGAAGTGAACTACGGCATGTGATGTGTTAGTGTTTCCGAGTGGTTCAGTGCAGATACAGCGTGTGCGCACGTTTTGAAGTTCAAACAAACATCAGGTGTCGATGTGCTTACAGTGAACTACAACATGCGATGTGCCAGTGTGTTTGGGCGGTTCAGTGACAATACAGCGTGTGTCCACGTGTTCAGATTCAAACAGACCTCAAGTGTGCAAGCGTGTTCACAGTCAACTATAGGGTGTAATGTATCGATGTATCTGGGCTAAGCAATTAGAGAACAGAGTCAACTATGGTAGTAATGTTCTACATTGCGGAAAATAAAGAGGGAAGACTGTACCTCAGAAGCGCCGAAAGGCAGATGAGACTCTGGCTCGCGCAGAAGCAGCTCTGGTGGCACCCTCCTGTCGAAACTCCGGAACTGGCGGAGACCATCGGGAGGTAACACGTGAATCACCGGCCTGTAGGTCGCCGGGTCGAACCGGTGAATGCTCAGAGGCAAGAGCTCGGCCTCGGGATCCATCTCATGCTCTGGGGGAGTCCCGCCCTATGGAAGATCATCTGCCATCTCAGAGAGAGTGTGAAAATGGCCAGAAATGTGGAAACTAGGCTAGAATATGAAAAGTCAATGAAAAGTCAACCCTGAGAGGACGGAAAATGGCCAGAAAAGCCGGAATGCGGAAGAGGCACGAAGATCAAGAGGAACTCAGGGGAAACAAACCCCAAGAGGCGAAAATCAAGAAAGAGACACCGAAACGAAGTTTCGTTCGGTTCAAAACGTCCGAAACACAAAGGTATTCGCGAATCAAACGACGAAACGGGCATGAAAACCGAAGAAAACGGTGAATAGAAGGGAGGAAAATAACCTAGAGAGGTGGGGGAGCAATTTTTGACCAAGAGGAAGTGAAAAGAATAGGGCTAGAGGCCCTATTTTAAAAGACCCGAGGCCAAAAGACCAAACTACCCCGATTCAGGCACTTTTGGCCGGTCGGCCACATTGTTGGCCGGTCGGCCAAATATTTGGCCGGTGGACTATTTTTGTGGCCGGTGGGCAGCCGGTGACCTCCTCTGATGGCCAGTGAGCCTCCTACAACCTTGTTTGGGTCAGATATGTGGTTTGGGGCCTTCATTGCTCAAGACAGTGCAAGACTGTGCATTTCCGAAGCTTAACCGACCTCCGTTTTGACCTCAGACTATATCTTCTGCACGCAGCACTTGAATATGTGTAGGGTGTATCCTCTTTGTATCCTTTTATCCCTTTCAAGATTTGAAAAGTTGCCCACACGCGTTGTTTTACAACGCTTTGATGTGAACGCGCGCTGAGTCGTGCGTCATTATGCTTGCATCGTCATACAACACGCACGAGACCTTAAATACGCTCGGTCTAGGAGACCTTAAATCCTTCGAAGGAGCGAAACCTTTGGCGTCTGCATTGTCATGCATGATCCTTGTCACGCGTTGCTATACGCACCTTACATGAATTGTTATGTATCTTCCTCACATGCATTGCCATGCATTTCAAGCAACTTGCGTTGTCACGCTTTCCATACAACATGCATCATTTGCATTTCAAAAAACAAAAACAAAAACAAACAACAAAAAAATCTATGCATATGTCATGCACTGTAAATAGCATGCATTATTATGCATTTTCATGCATTTGTCATGCATTTCATCATAAATATTGCATATGTCATGCATTTTATTGTATATATTGCATATGTCATGCATCATTGTATATATTGCATGTGTCATGCATTCAATTGCAAATAGTGCAAATGTCATGCATCATTGTATATAATGCATATGTCATGCATTCCATTGTATAGACTGCATATGTCATGCACCCACTGTATATATTCCATCCATTGCATATTGTAAATATTGCATTGTAGCTTGCATGCATTCACTGCATCACCCCCACCTACGGCTTGCGCCTTTCCAGGTTGAGCTTGGTCTGGTATGTGCCCATACTTTTCGCTTTGAAACACAGATCTGAGACTTTTGTGTACGCGCCTATTCCACGCTGGTATGTTGGTTTGAGGGTTGCGGCACCGTTTCTATGTTAAACGTTGGTTTGTATGTGTGCATGCCTTTCCTAGGCAAAACAAGGTTTGGTCGCGTGCCTTATCCGCTGTGAATACTATATTTGCTTCCATTGCATTCTCCCTGGTAGATCGCATTGTACATAGCATTCATTGTATTTAATGCATTGTACATCCATTCCATCAAGTGCATATTGTATATATTGCATTGTAGCTTGCATGCATCCACTGCATCACATCCATCTATGGCTTGCGCCTTTCCATGTTCAGCTTGGTCTGGTATGTGTCCATACTTTTCGCGTTGAAGCACAGTTCTGCAGGTGTACGCGCCTATTCCACGCTAGTATGTTGGTTTGAGGTTTGCAGCACCTTTTCTGTGTTAGACATGGCTTGTATGTGTACATGCCTTTCCTAGGCAAGATTTGGTTTGGCCCGCACGCCATATCCATTGTATATATTACATTGTAGCATAATTTTTGCATCCCGCATTAAGGTCATGGTCTTTCCTCTGTGAGTCACTTCCCCACTTATGTCATTCCACTTTCCCCACTTATGTCATTGCACCCAATTACTTGTTCTTATGTCCGTCTACATCACTCATAGTTTTGCATGTGTACGTGCCTATTCCACGCTGGTATGTTGGTTTGAGGGTTGCGGCACCTTTTCTATGGTAGACGGACTTTGCATCTCCATCATCCTTTTAACATCTGTGTGGTTTTGAACCACTCATGATTTGATCATGATTCAATTGCATTGCATTCTCACTTGCATTATTATACATTGTTTTGTATATATCACATATCATTTTGCATGTTATACATGTTTCTAACAATGTTGTACCTGTTGAGTTTTCGTTCTCTTTCAGGCACGATATTGTATGTACGGTTCATTTGAAGCTGGTGCAACCAGACGAACCGCACAGGTATTGTATTCTCTGAGTGAGACGTATCAAGAATTGCATAATTCTCTTACATCATTTCTGCATTGTAGTGTAGTTGGATTGATGTATGCTAGCTTAAAACCGTTGCATGTTATGCTTCATTATAGCTTTCTTTGTATGATCATAAGTTATGCTCGGCTTCTTGCATTATCAGTTGCATTTTGCCCCTGCCTTCGGGCGCATATCTTTATTAGCTTGTATGCATTGTCTAAGTCTTCGGCCTTGTCAAAAATGGGCCGTCTCTGGGCTTTGACACTCATTCCCGTCATTCTTATGACTTTCGAGTTCTGTCAAAGAGAGGCAACTGTAGACACCCTATTTTTGACCGCCCTCAAGACTTGGACGTCACCGTTTGAACACTCGGTGATCATCCTTGTTTGTGTTCGTCTTGAGTTCACGAAGGTCTCGGCTGCGCACCTTGCCTCAAGATCTCTCAACTCGACTGTTTTGTGTTTGGTTTTGCACCAAACACTTGTGTTTTTGCTCTTGAGGGTAGGGAATGGCTTGTTGGCCATCCCCATACTCCACCGGCCATGGCTTGAGGCCACCGGCCACTAGTTTGTTGCCACCGGCCAAATGTTTGGCCGACCAGCACTCTTTGTAGTTGACCGGCCATCTATTTTGGTCAAATTGCATTTTTGGCCGGCCGACCACTGTGTATCTGCTTTTGGCAGATATTTTGTGCCAGCTGTGATAGCTGGCACCCACTTTGCTCCCCTCCATACACGTGTATGGAGGGATCTCCCTCTTGACTAGCTTACTTGAGAAGCTTTGCAAGAGTGAGCTCTATAAGAGGGAGCCCCTTCTCCTTCCATTAGGGCCACAACATTTTTCTAGAGGGCTCTGATATTAGGGTTAGGGTTTGCATATCCCCTATCTCTATATCTCTCTCTCTTTTGTGTATAAGTGTGTGTTTGGTCTTATTATTGCACACAAACACCCACCATTACACCTTACCTTGGCTACTGAGGTGCTAGGGAGCTGTTCTTGAAGTTCTTGACTGATTTTAAACTCAAAGAACCAGCTGGAGCATTGTTTGTGAAGGAGGTCTACAAGGGTAACAATCTTACCCCTTTTCTCCCATTTTGCATAGCTTTTTAACCTATCTTGCAACTATTTTCAGACTTTATATATAACTAATAAAAGTCTTGTTTTTGAGTGCTTTAAATAGTTGTTTAAGGTCACTTTGAGCGGGGAAACCGCCGCTTGAGCGTGAAATTCGTGTTCCCAGTATTTTCTGCAGACATGGTGTCCGCTCGAGCGGGGAGCCATGTAGAGAGGCCTTCCGCTTGAGCGCCAGAACTCACGCTTGAGCATAAATTTGATGCACCCAGAACTTTCGCAGGCCTCTTGGGTCCGCTCGAGCGGGGACCCTGTTTTCTGAAATTTTGAAAGTGTATTTTGTGTTTCGTTTTCCGTTCTCTTTCACTTGCAAGCACTCTTAGGCATGCATTAAGCATTGTAATTGAGTTAAAGAGAGAAGAATGAAGCCTAAAAAGGAAAATGTGAATTTAGAATGGATCGAATTGTTTGTGACCCTTTTGTGTTCATGAAATGTGTAGGGTCAAGCTCCAGGGCAAATCCACAAGCCGATCACTGTGAGTAATATCAATATTCA
>NW_021025341.1:2212919-2240087 GCF_004153795.1 Camellia sinensis
TACCAATACTCGATTGGAAGCTATTATTGTAGGAAAACTCCACTAAGGGCAAGTGTCTCTCCCACAACCCCTTAAAGTCAAGAACACAACCCTGAAGCATATCCTCAAGGATATGAATAGTACGCTCGGACTATCTGTTAGTCTGAGGATGGTACGCAGTGTTAAAAGTCAAACTCGTGCCCAAGGCATTCTATAAGTTATTATTTGCTCACTATACTTACAAATAGTAATTGCTTTATAAGAAGATAGTTAATTAGGAGAATACAGAAGACCTCACAACTCATTTACACACACTGTGAACAATATTGTGTTTTCTTTGGATTTTTGTAACAAATGATAAGTGAAAGAAGGTGACTTTAATTTTTACAAATTCAAAAAATTATTGCAGTAAGAATTTATCTATATCTATATCTCTATGTCTATTTGATTTTAACATTATGTGATATTTTTAATCTATCAAATTTAAGATTTTGTTGGAATAACATTTCAGCTAGTTAAAGAAAATATATTCAATACTAAGTAGTGTCTTATTGAGTAGTAAGTCACATCTAATGAAATAGTAAGTGAAGTTTCATTGAGTAGTAGTCAAATTTAATAAAACAGTAAGTAAAGTTCCATTGGGTAGTAACTAAAATCTAATAAAATAGTAAGTGTAGTTTCATTAAGTAGTAAATGAAATCTAATAAAATAGTAAGTGAATTCTTATTGAGTAGTAAGTCAAATCTACTTAATATGAAGTAGTAAGTGTAGTTTTATTAAATAGTACATGGTATTTAATTGACTAGCAAGTCAATTTTTTTTAGAAAAAAAAAAAACAAAAACTATTAAGTAAAGTCTCGTTGAGCGGTAAGTGTAATTTAATTGAATAGTAAGTGAAATTTAATGAAATAGTAAGTGGAGTCTCAATAAGTAGTACATCATGTGTGTTTGAAACAGGTTGGTAACTTGTTTTTCAAACTTTTGTTGCCCAGAATTTTGTTCATTTGCTCGAGCGAAGCTTCTTGCGCTCGAACGGACATTATGAACCTCCAGTACTTTTGTAGGCTTGTAAAACTACTGGGAGTTGGCATTCTTCGCTCTAGCGAAGCCTCTTGCGCTCGAGCGATGATCTTCTGTCTATAAAACTACTGAGAGTTTGTATTCTGTGCTCGAGCGACACTTCTTGTGCTCGAGCAAAACAAGTTATTGTGTTTGGTAGCTCAAGCGACACATCTTGCACTTGAGCGAACTGTGTGTATATCGGTTCATAAAATCACTTTTCTGAGTCACTTTTTCACCTCTCTCTCTCTCTCTCTCTCTAAACATTTCAAAACCCTATTTTCGCTCACTCTCTCTCTCTAAAACTCACATATTTCCCACAAATACACCTAGATCCGTCAATATTTTCACCCGTGTGCCTTTGTTAAAAAGATAGAGTTCGATGTAGGCTTCATTCTAACCGAAGCAAAGTTGGTTTTTGGCGTCTTTGGATTTCTCTCACTCTCTCTCGTGTTCTAGCTTGAGGTATAGATATTTTCCACATTTTTTATGAGTTTTAACTTAGTTATTTGTGATTTCTAAACAATATTGTGAGTTTTGGAAGATTTGGAACAACCTAGGGTTTTGGGTAAAAATTAAAATGGGGAGGGGGGGTTTCAAATAGATTCTTGGAAATGATTTTGATGTTGGAAATAATGTTGAGTTGGATGAAAATGGTTGACTTTGACACTTGGGGTTGATTTTGAAAAGAGTAAGAATTTTGTCCTAAATGCCTCAAACGTTGGTTTTGTATAAATAATGAAATTGATGTTGAAATTATGAAATTAGATGGATATTGATGAGGATGGTGGAGTTGGATATGTATCATTCACCTCTTGAAATTTGGAAAGTTTATCTTTATAGAATATAAATTATCTGTTTGGAAATATCTGTTTTGGGCTATCGGTAGAGAATAGTTATGAGTGTTTTAGAAATTGCATGTGAATTATGAGAATTGAAACTATTTTCTCATTCATTTGAATTGAGTATTATCTCACACTTATACATTGAAAATGTTACTTTTTTGAGAAAATTAGTGAATCTGGGAGATGAATTATTGTTATATCAAATAAGTTGGCCTGTGTGTCCTCGGTGAAAATCTCGAAAACTGCGCATATACATGGGTGCCGATCCCGCGAACGAAATTTTCATGAAATGGTAATAGTAATGCTTGTGTAGCCTACATTTACATGGGTCCTGGTTTAAGGTTTTCTCCCGGCGAAATTTCCAAGAAAGGTTGGATTGTTTTGAAATTCCAGAGTGTGATTCACCACCCTATTTTCTATTGTAATGGAAATGATTTATGAATCAAGACATTAACTTGGCATTACATATTTTTGGAAAGAAGTATAAAAATGTTTTGACACGAGCATTGCATATGTATTCATCCTATAGCGTTGTTAAGATTCATATACCGCGTTGGATTATTTCTACTAGGTTTTGGCTCACCTTATGTGGGAAAAACATTTCAGGTGCTGATGATATGCCTCTGCCAAGACAATAGCATTAGAGGACTATGGAGCTGAAGGCTCATCATTGTTATTTTGTATTTAAATTTTGTGCAAGCCTAGGGCTTTATCTGTATTAAGCATTAAGACTCACTTTTGATGCATCCAAGCATTGATTTGGAAAGATGTAAGCCATTAGGGCACAAGGTTATCTATTAACTTTCATTTCTTTTCACAATTTTGTAACACATTCTGTAGGTTCAGGATGTATTGTTTATGAATGTCTATTTCATGCGTCACCTCTTGTATGTGAAACTCTGATTAATGAAAGCTCACCATTTCACTTATGTTGCTATTTATTAATTGTTATGAGATGGGTATATTGTGTTTATCTCGGGGCGTTACATAATTAGTAGTCATTGGGAAATTTTCAAATTTTCAATCTAGGTAAGAAGACTGAAAATAATTAAATGGTCGTGGAATCTGGTTTTAACTCACCACACCATGCACTCTTTTTGGTCATTTCTCTCTCTTTTCTTACTCTCTTTATTATGCATAACTTTTAATGTATAAATTCATACTTTTTTTAAAAAAAATTAATACCATTACAAAGATATCGATAATATCTTCAAAATAAGATTAATATTAAATACGTAATTTTAAGATTTTAAAAATAATAATTTAAAATAAATAAAAATTATATTGTTTTAAAAAAAGTACACAATGAAAATGAAATGTATAGTTGAAATTGATATGAATAAAATTTAGGGATATTTACCATTAAATCCCATCTCACAAACAAATACTCCAAGTAGTCCCATGTTTTTTCTATTGATTTGTTAAGTCCTATTAGCTGAGAGTTTCTTTTCGTCTGGTCCTATTTTTTATTTTGGTAGTGTTTTGGTGGACAACTATATCCTTTTATTAATGTGACAGGCATGATGTGATATTCTAATATGGCAGGTATTAATGTGACACCCCCAAAAAATTAAAAACTAGTTAGTGTACTTTTTTTAAATGTGACAACGTGATGGGTATGATGTAATACTCTAAAATTTTTACTCCGAAAAAATTAATAATTTCTTAGTGTACTTTTTTCCAAACGTGACAATGTGGTGGGTATGATGTGATACTCTAAAAAAAAATTAAAAACTCCTTAGTGTATTTTTCCCAAACGTGGCAATGTGACGCTTTAAAAAAAAAAAATTAAAAACTCTTTAGTGTATTTTTTCCAAACGTGACAATGTGGCGGGTACAATGTGACACTCTAAAAAAATTAAAAATTCTCTAGTGTACTTTTTCCAAATGTGACAATGTGGCGGGTATGATATGACACTCTAAAAAAAAATTAAAAACTCCTTGGTGTACTTGTCCAAAATGTGACAATGTGACGCGTATGATGTGACACTGTAAAGAAATTAAAAAATCCTTAATGTACTTTTTCCAAACGTGACAATGTGGCGGTATGATGTGACACTTTAAAAAGATTAAAAATTTCTTAGTGTATTTTCCCCAAACGTGACAACGTAGCGAGTATGATGTGACACTCTAATAAAAATTAAAAACTACTTAGTGTACTTTTTCCAAACGTGACAATAATGTGGTGGGTATGATGAGATACTCTAAAAAATTAAAAACTCCTTACTGCACTTTTTCCAAACGTGACAATGTGGCGAGTATTAAAAAACTACTTAGTATACTTTTGCAAAACGTAACAACGTGGCGAGTATGAGCTCTAAAAAAAAAATTTAAAACTCGTTAATGTACTTTTGCCAAATGTGACAACATGGCGGGTATGATGTGGCACTTTAAAAAAAATTAAAAACTTCTTAGTATACTTTTCCCAAACATGACAACATGGCAAGTATGATGTGACACTCTAAACAAAATTTAAAAACTCCTTAGTATACTTTTTTCAAATGTGACATATGACACTCTAACGTGGTGGATACGATGTGACACTGTAAAAAAATTAAAAACTCTTTAATGTACTTTTTTTCAAATGTGACACTTTAACGTGGTGGGTATAATGTGACATTAAAAAAAATTTTAGTGTACTTTTTCTAAATGTGATACTTCAGTGTGACACTCCAATATGGGGGGCAAATGGGTCATTATACATCCAAAACGACTAAATGAATCACAGAAGAAATATGAGACTATATATTACAAGTCCAAAATATGTGATTTATTGGTCAATCTCCCAAAAATTTATAGTATATGGCTAGTAAAATTATCTAAATTTATTTCAAAACAACTTATTTAGTGTCCAATGTAGATATGTAGAGTTTAAAAACATGATTGTTGTGTCGGGCGGGTGTAAGTAAAAAAAAAAAGAAGAAGAAGAAAAAAAGAGAACTCATTATTTTCATATCATTTTTTTTTTATTTAGGAAAAATCACTTATTAGTGGAAAAGGGGGAAAAGAAAAGTAATTACAAATCAGTGGGAGATTTTGTAAAATGTACAACATCAATGAAAAGTGTAAAATAAATAATATAATTTTTAAGGTACTTTTTAAATAAAAATAATAATATTCAAACATAGAAATATTAAAAAAAATATTTTGGTTCATAAAAGATAGAATCATATGAAAATGAAAATGATGTTTTTTTTTTTTTTACCAAACTATTTTTACTTTTAAAAAAAATAAAAGACAATTTAAAAATTCAACCAAACATTTTATATTTCAACTTTAAAAATAGTTACAAAAATTAGTTTAAAAAAATTAATCGCATAGTATATTTTGACTTTATAAATCTACTACTATTATAAAAATGTGAAGAACCTGTTATATTTTCTGTTTTTTTAAATCTCAATTTTACCCTCTAAAATCTAATATATTTTCCTAAAAGTCATTAAGAGTCCAATATAAACCAACTATCTATTTATTTTTAGAGTTGGACACTCAAAACGAGATATTTACATCCAAGAGTCTTATATAGATATAAACAAACTGTCTCCCTTATCCAAAAAAATAAAAAATAGTCTTCCTATTTTTTACATTGGTGATGATTGAAAAATAAAAAATAATTATTCTTTCTTATTTTCTGTGTCTGCTTTTATATTGGTAAACATAATATTTACAATTGTCCATCATGGATTAAATTACTGTGAATAATTTTGGTTGAATCTTAAAATTGTATGCATTCGTTTTAATCTCGACAGAGGAAAATGCATGCGTTTTTAAAACAGATATTTGTGTTGCATCTCAAAACTTTGCAAGTTATTTTCATACACTTTCTTTCTGTTTAAATTATATTTTACGCATTATAATATTTTACATGGTAATTTAATAACCTAGATATGATGTGAAAATTTTAAACAAGAACCGCTTTTGTTGGTTTTAATTTTTTGATTTTTCATATTTTCTCAGTTTTGGTGATTAATGATTCTAGAATTTCATTACATTTAATATTTAAATTGTACATTTACATGAAAATCTAATACCTAATAATCTAAATGAATTAAAAGTAAAATATTAGTAAATTTTTTTTTAAATTCAAACATGTATTGATTTATTATTATTATTTTTTTTTCAAAAAGAATATACAACGAATTATTTTCTAAGTGTATTATATTTACCAATAAATCACATCTCATTAACAAGTACTCTAATTAGTCCCAAGTTTTTTCTATTGATCTGTTAAGTCCTATTAGTTGAGAGTTTCTTTCCGTATAGTCTTATTTTTTTATTTTGGTAGTGTTTTGGTAGACAACCATATCATTTTATTAATGTGACCGGTATGATGTGATACTCCAATGTGGCAGATATTAATGTGACACTCCAATAATGTGACACTCCAAAAAAATTAAAAACTATTTAGTGCACTTTTCTTAAACGTGACGGGTATAATGTAATGCTCCAAAACTTTTACTCCCAAAAAAATAAAAAAAAATTTAGTGTACTTTTCTCAAACATGAAAACATGGTGGGTATGATGTAACACTCTAAGAAAAATTAAAAATTTCTTAGTGTACTTTTTCCTAACGTGACAATGTGACAGATATGATGTCACTCTAAAAAAAATAAAATATTACTTAGTGTACTTTTTCCAACGTGACAATAATGCGGCGGGTATGATGTAACACTCTAAAAAAATGAAAAACTCCTTAGTGTACTTTTTCCAAACGTGATAACGTAGCGAGTATGTTGTGATACTAAAAAAAATTAAAAATCCTTAGTGTATTTTTTTCTAAACGTGACATTCGACACTCTAACGTGATGGGTATAATGTGACACTCCAATGTGACACTTCAATCTGGCAGACAAATGAGTCATTACATATTCAAAACGACTAAATGGATTATAAGAAGAAATATGGGACTATATAGATTACAAATCCAAAATATGGGGCTTATTGGTCAATCTCCCAATAAATTAAGTGAATCGAAATCTAAAAGTAAAATTAAAAAATAAAAAAGTATTAAATTAAGTGAATCTAAAAAGAAAATAAAAGGGTTATTTTAAAAAAATAGTATCAAAGGCAAAAAACATGAAAACCAAAAAATTCAAAACAATAGTTTGAATAAACAAACCAAACCAAAAACTATAAATTTCTCTTTGTTTTTTTTTTTTAAAAAGAAAAAATCGTGCGCTAATATCTAATTTTACATAAATTATTCACCAATTCCTTTTAATTTTTATGTGAATTTAATAATTTAATTAAAAAGTGGTGCATAAACACAAAAGCATAATACTAAACATTTACATTATGACCAACTATTTAATTATGAATAATTAATTTCACATTGTTACCTGTATTATACTGTAACAAAAGATTTTACGTATTACTTTTGTGATATCTTATATATGTCAATGTCTACATATAAAAATATATATTAAAATATAAACGTCAATTTATATGTGTTACTGTATTCATACACTATCAATCTATAATGTTATGTTACTATCGAATACTTTAATTTTCTAATATGTATCACTTTAGTAATATAATTATATTTATTAGGAAAAAATTGTGGAATTGTGTATTGATCTCCTGTCAACTTATGTTCAATACATATATACATACATGTCATACAAACAAGTGTCTACAACAAACACTTTCAATAACAAACCAAGATTTTGTAAAACACCTCCATCATGACAATAATGGTATTTTTTTTTCTTCTCAGAAAAAAATCATATTACTGAGGAAAAATAGATTTTGAAATTCATAACAATATGATATCGTGTCAAACTCTTACTCATCAAAATATTTTTATTATAATGAGCTATAATGGTGAGCAGAAGAAAAATAAGAAGATGGTGGAACAAAAACTATGGAAGATCTATTGCAACGTGCTCTCCAAGCAAAGTTAGATGAGCTGAAGCAGGAATTGTCCTATTTGTTGTGAAATTCAAGAAAAATAATATACCTCATGCACACATTATTGTCAAATTACAAGGGGAAAAAAAAATCAAATGATACCCAGACATTATTGCAGCAAATCAATGATGCAGAAAATAAGTAAATTAAATAAAAAGTTTTGATCAATTTTTGTTATATGCTGATTACTTACAGATGCGATAATAAATTATATAACTTAACAGTTTCATGAAAGTAATTTTGTAAACACTTATAAGCATGAATCTATAAACATTGTGAAAATTATGAAATTCATATATCGATCAAAATATTAAGTTACAATATCATTCTATTTTCTTAAAAAACTATTTCACATTTTCTACATAAATGAAAATAAACTAATGACTAATATTATATTTTTTATTATGCAAGATGGTCGTGGCACAAGAAATCAGATTCAACAACTCTTTATATATAAAAATATATTATATATTGCAATAGTGTGCAAATAATTTGTAATAGTGGGTTTAATGAATTCGTATTATGAGATGAATTATTAAACAAAATTTGTAATTGTGCAATTAATTTCATATCTTCAATTGTATTACATGTATGGATTATAGAAAATTGAAGTGGGAAGTTGATAGAAAAATATTTGTGTAATACTATATATTTAAAGGACTTGCTTTTTATTGTTTAAGATAAGATTGTGGTCTCAACAATCTAGCTATAAATTAATATTTATATTTATAAATTTATTTATTTATCATTTAAATTGTTCAGACTAGTATGTATTCATTTTGTGCTTAATTGTATTTTGGATATAGATCAATTTACATATATAAGTTTCCATACTTTGTATGGATATTACATATCAAATTAAAAGACACACATAATTACAGTACGACAGAAAATCACGTGTCATGTGCAATGCACATGTCTAACCACTAGTAGTTATAAAAATAGAAAAAATTAGTCACAAAAAAGAATTCGCATAATATATTTTAGTTTCAAAAATATTTGAATGAGTTGCAAGTTCAATTTGTGCCGGAATGGAAGTCCAATTTGTGTAGGGTGTAGGTCTAATATGTGTAGGGTGTGTAACGCTTTCAAATAACAACAAATAATCCCATAAGGTACGCTGGTTATGTGGAAACTAATAAGATTTCGTTCTTTCATAAACTCACTTGATAATTACAAAAGGTACCACAAGCATTATACATTTGTAAATCCTAGATTCTGAATCTATAACATGTGACACATGGAGATATATACAAATTGAAAGTAAATTCGGATGAGTTCTTGTTGAATGGTTAGATATTTCCAAGATGATACTTGCTTAGAATAAAAGTGGGTCAAGCCCAAAACAAATAAAAAGCCGAGGCTAGTACAAAAGATATTCACAATACAACAAAAACAAATGAGCCTTCATCTCCAAAATCTTCCCAAGCTAAGTCTTTGGTGGAGACATACCATCAGCATCTGAAAGTTGATTTTCATATAGGGTGAGCTAAAACTCAATAGAGAATGCCATAACACACTGTAAAATGCTTAACAAACTCATATGGTAAATGTATATGCATGTCATATACCAAAGTGTTACACTTTTCTCTTTCCAAACAATATAATGCCATGATTATAAATCAATTTGTAAAACAATACCTTTTTAAATAAGAAAACATGCTAGTAGATACACAACACTGGGAATATCAAGGAACGTGCCTACTAGTAGGCTATACAAGCACTACTAAATCTTTTTTACCAGTACCAACCGGAAGGATCGGCACCAAACTGTGCGGGTTTCTAGACTTTCACTAAATACACACATCCTAACATAGATAATACCATAACCATACCCTCTAACTAGATTCATCAAGATATTCATTTATTTTCTCAAAATGATAAATTTTCAATGTATAAATATGAAACAATATTCAATGCAAGATGTATGAGTAATTGGTTTCAATTAACCTAATCCTCATGCAATTTATTTATCAATCAAAACTATTCTCCACCGATAGCCCAAAACAGATATCTCTATGCGAAAGATAAATCTCCAAACAATAGCTATAAATTCAAAATCTCAATATAGGAGTGATAATACATATTCAATTCCACTCTCATCATCAGTAGATATATTCATATTATCATTTCAAAAGCTCAACATCTTTCCCCTTGTTCTTAGTTCAAAAGCCAATAACTTTCAACAAAATATCTAGTCCTTTCAAAAACACATTTAAAGGAGAGATTTTGAAGATTTCAACCCAACTTATCAATATAATTATCTCCACAACATTTCCCATTAACCCATTTGAAAACTCCTCTTTTATACTCCAAAAACCAAACCCAAATCAAACCCTAAATCAAACCGAAAACTCCCAAATCACTACACTTTCAAAGAACACATAACGAGGCTAAGAATCATACAAAGAGGTTAAAGAAATCCCTACTTCAAGATTAGAAGGAAAGAAGAACAAGACCCAGTTTGACGGAGCCAAAAACTAAAACTTTTCCTATTAGAATGTTCATCTCTACGAGCTCTACACTTTTTCCCAAAGCACTAGGGCGTCAAGACCAATGGATTTGAGTGTATAGGGTGTTTAGGACAAGAACTAGAGAGGGAGATAGAGTAAAGAAATGTAATAAAGTTACCTTTGAGAGAGAGAGAGAGAGAGAGAGAGAGAGAGAGAGATCAAAAAGTGAAAGAAAAAATCTTGCTCCCGTACTGATATACGCACAGGCTGCTCGAGTAACCAAAACACTGATTGAGTGTCAGATACAAAGAATTGCTCAAGTGACCAAATCTTGGCTCGAGCACACAATGACCCCCTCCGAATAGTTTAGAATTGTCAAGAGACCACTCGAGTGTCAGACATAGAATACTGCTCAAGCGACCAACCCATAGCTTGAGCGAAGAATATCCCATTCCCAGAAGTTTAGATTGCAAACACAGATACTGGGATGAACTAAAGACTACTCGAGCGAAGGAAATTCCTTTGAAATTCTAATTCCCAATATGTTCAAAACATGACCAACCACTCCAAACAACTAATCCCACATTACAACAAGACAACAAGGAGTATAAACGATAACCATAAGTACCGGATCCCGGCCAAAGAATATAAAAGGGTCGGGTCTTAAACAGAGTCGCTATATTCTCTCTCCTTAGGGAATTTCATCCTCGAAATTGAACTAATACAACGATAACGCAATAAGCCATCAACAACAATGACAAATCAGACTAACGAACAATATAAAAGACATAACAATCCATCCTAAACATATTGATCTAAAATCGCCAAAAGATTCATAACCAAAAGATTCATAATGTTTATATATTACAACACTAGTGAAATTTTTTATAAAAGGTTCAAATATCAACAAACAGGTCTAGGTACTTCTTACGGACTTCAGCTTAATGCTCCCAAGTCGTTTCTTTGACTCCATTGTATCGCCACAACACCTTAACCAATGGAATAGTCTTACCCCTCAAGACTTGATCTCGAGTATTTAACAGCTAAACCAGTCTTTCTTCATACGAGGCATTCTCATCTACCTTTAAATTGATCCAATGCAACACGTGTGAAGGAACAAGCTCGTACTTCTGAACATATAGATGTAAAACACGTCATAAACCCGAAAAGTTGGGGCAGCAAGGTCAAACGATAAGTTACTTCCCCAATCCGATCTAGAATCTCAAAAGGCCCAATAAATCTTCGAGACAACTTCTTCACTCTTCCCAAACCTCATCAAATCCCGTCTCAACAAGCTTTTAAGAAATACCTGATCCCCCACCTCAAAAGATAAGGTTATCCTCCTTCGGTCGGTATAGCTCTTCTAGCAACTCTGAGCCGAAACCAACCTCTTACAAATAAGTGTGACATTCTTCGTGGTTTTCAAAACTAATTCAGAACCTAACATAAGTGCGTCACTGTAAACACCCCATTTTAACCGACCCAAAGACTTGGGCGATTTCTTTCGACCACCCGATGATGAAAATTCAAATATGTTACTTTGTGAATTTTCAAGTAGAAAAATCAGGTTTAAGATGTAATCACAACCTTCACCATTTTGGCCAAATTGTTTTAAACTGCTAAAATTTATTTTATTAGTTTAGCAGATTGTAATTTTGCATAATTTTATGTGTTTGTTCATATTTTTGGTGTTTTTATATACACTGGTATATATTATATAGTTTAGATATTTTATATATTATCTTATATATATTATAAAAGAAAAATAATAAAAATATTTGATGTTGGTAACCGAATTGAGCAGGTTTTTCCTAAAAATATCCCCGACGGGCCGGTGATGGTATTCAAAAATGAATCTCCAATGATATTTGGGTCGGGGATGGTGATACATTTCTCAGCCCCCCAAACCCGGCTCACGACTCCGCCTCGTTTATCCTCCATTGTAAGATTACTATTATGCCCCTGTTTATATATATGTGTGTGTTTAGGTTTGGTTGACACACACAAACACAACAACAGCTGCTGCTCTCTTTCTCTCACACTGTCACTGTGTAGGTTTCGTCTCCCTCTCTCTCACTCACACACACACACACACACGAGAGGGAAATTAGAAAGGAAAAAAAACAACGAAAAAGAGAGGACAAAATTTGGTAGAGTCATATATATATATAACATATATATATATATTAGATATTTATTATATTATATGTATATAGTTTGTTTGTTTGTGGGAAGAGTTTGGCTATCGATGATGACCTCCCCACCTGCTAGATTCAATTGCATAGATATTATATTATATTTTGTTTGTTTTTGCTTCCTAGTTTTTGCTTATATAAGGCAATCAAAGGGAGACGAACGATGAGGATGAAGGAAAAAAAGAAGAGTTGTGAGAGAGGGAAATCATAAGGGAAAAAAAAAAACAATGAAAAAGAGAGGACAAAAGTTGGGAGACTCAAAAAAAAGTATGGAAAAAAGAGGACAAAGGGAGCTGGAGAAGTTCAACGTGGGAGAGAAAAAAATAAGAAAAGAAAAGAAAAGAAATTGTTTTCAAAAATTCTTAAGGGAATTGATTTTCAAAAATCCAAATTGTTTTAATCAACCTTCCTATCCAACAACTGCATAAAATCTAAAATTTGAAACATATGGCTGAGATTCCAAACCATACAGCATAACCGTAAGGGTGTAAAGAAGAAAGTTTGATAATAAAAAAATTCACCATTTCCTCCAAAGGTGAATTTTTGTAATCTTCTCATTTATCTTCTTGCATTTTCTTTACTGCTTTAAATATGTGATATTTAGGTTGTGGGAGTAGAAGGATGAGCCTCTGATTTCTTTTCATTTGTTTTCTTGTATTTTCTTTATTGTTTTAAGTATATGATATTTACTGTTATACATAAATTGTTGTAATTTATTACTTTAAATAAATTGTTGTAATTTACCGTTTTGAATGGTCGGTGCCACACCACTTGAATAAATTGTTATAATTTATTACTTTAAATGGTTGGTCAAAATCACCTAATTTGTTAAAAATGTGACCCTACCGGATGAATATTGACCGGTGGTGAATAGTAATCTCCGGTGGTGAATAGTGCCTCCGACAGTGAATAGTAACCCCGAAGATGAATAATACCTCCAGCGATGAATAGTACAACAGATGAAAAATTGCCTGGTAAGATAAGTAATGACCAAGGAGGGTGAATAGTAACTGTCGCGGTGAATAGTACTGTTGGTGGTGAATAGTACCGCCAGATGGATAGTACTCCGACCATATGTAATTTCCTGGATGAAACAGAGCAGTGACCCAGCAGCCAGTACAGCAATTTTTGGGCAGATGAATAGTGACTTCTAGATGAATAGTAATTGGCCAATGAATAGTCACATTTTATTACTTTTTTTTATCTTATTCATATGATTTGTTAGATTTGGTTTGTGTTGTAATAATCTCCCAATCCCACATCTTTTATTCAGTTTTGTAATTATTCAGTGTTGTAATAATTTTCAACCCTTGCTTTTTTCTACCCCTTTCTATATATGTCTTTCAACCCCATTTTTTTCTATCCCTTTTATTTACTCATTTTCCATATTTGTACATAGTATCATATTTTATTTTTTATCATATCCATGCTTGGTATCCATATTCCATGCACTTTGATTAAGCTCATTTGCACTTGTGAATTTAATTAATTTCATATGTGATTTTGTGTGCTATCTCATGTCTTGAGATGACACACATGTCATGTTTTATTAGCTAAATCTTTAGTCGCATTTTGTGTATGTATTGCATTAGGATTTTGTGTATAAAATCATGCATATTTTACTAACTTTAGCATCATGTTTGTGTATGTTTTTCTTATTATGACAAGCATTCTACCATGTGTCTACTTGCTTATGTGACATATCTCTATGAATGCCAGTAGATGGAAGTTGTGTCATTTAATATGGAAAGGTATTGATTTTTCTTGTTTGTGGGCTCAATTTAATTATGAGTTATACAAATCTCAAAACCCTTTCAAAATACATAAAATAAAATGGTTCCAAAATGAATGACACGGTCTATATTGGTTTACTTCATATAGTAAATTTTAGCATCTATTTTAAATAATTGGAATATGAACATATGAAGTAAATAAAAATCATATCATGGCTTGGTAAAGGCTGATTTTTTGATCAGGTGAGCGGGGGTGCTCAATTAATGACCTTCCCCCCTCATACCTAAGGTTACGAGCCAAGCATCCTTGGTTACAACAAACAATGACCTTGGTACGCATCACGGGTTTTCTAATTTTTTCAAAATATCAGGTGGTGATTCTGAGATTTGATGACGCAGCCTATTTTCAGCAAATATTTTGTAATAAAATGGATTTTCTGTAAAAGTTGCCTAATCTGGACTCTCATTTCCATTTCACATTGTACTCATGAGACTAGATCAAAAAAATCGAGGGTTCGAACTATTTAACGAGCTTGGGTACCCCCCAAGCATGCTACGATTTCTGGCGACTCTACTGGGGATATTAGGAAACCTTGACTCTAACTACATATATGAATTTTATTTTTAATTATATGTTCATCGCAATGCATGCATTGGTGCGCTTAACTTTTGTGCTCATCACCTATTATCCTGGACAGCTATTCAGCTTCGAGCGGATAGATGAATATGGGTTCTAATATGGTAGGAGCACAAACCTTGGAATCAAATTCACCATCTATCGATTGATCTGTCAGATTGAGTAGGTATATCGATATCTTGCTGAGGTACCATTTTTGACCAAGACTGACCTAGTGCATGTAGCAAGCTCTAGTAACTTCCAACTTAGGACATAATGCTCTCCCATTTCTAGGATGTATGATACCACTTGTTTGTATAGTGAAGCTGTAGATCATTTCAAAGCTAAGACAAGGAAACCTTACCCCCCACAGGGACGTTTATTCTCTTTGCTGCTCTGTGCTATGTATTGAAATCTGTATAGAGGTTCTCAAATACAGATCGGTGGTTTAGGCATGTTAGTTTGTGGGGTTCAATTTTTTTGGTGGGGTATATAATGATTAGTTGTGCACATTAAGTCGAAGCACTGCTAGAATTATGATCAGGGGTAATGTTTTTGGTTTTCGTTTTGCTAAGTTGTTGTAACACCACAGCTCCAGAAAAGTTTGATAACCCACAAAGTCTATCAATGTAAATAAATAGAACTTGTGGGATATCCGACCATTTCTGTGACTGGGGATTGACCACCTATTGATTGCACGAGATTGCATGAGCTTTATTTTGAATGTGGTGGATGGCCCACACTTTAACTAGCAATTTGAGGATAGTTTTATTCTGAGTTCTGAATTGAGTATTGAGTCTAAGTTTGATTCCATCAAGTTTGTAGAGTTAGGATCAGGCTTGAGTCATTATAGCACGTTTGAGTTTGGTGATTTCGGAGGTGGTAACCTAGACATTGTTGTCTTTTCTGTGTTTGTCTTTTCTTTTCCTTTCGAGTCTGTTTCGACCATTGAGGTAGAAGTTCTAAATGAAAATAAAGTAATTTTCACCTACTTCTCTATGCCTTTAAATCATTTCATTGACCAAAATTTTCAAAACTTTGATAAATATGAAGAGGAAGGAATTCCTCAGGATTTGTAAAATTTGATTGACTAGGAGGAAAAGAGCTGTGCTAAGCCCTTAATAGATGAGATCATTTTAGTTAATGTGAGTACTGAGAAGGATCATGGCTCAGTCAAGATTGGTTCTACATTGTCTTCAAAATAGCACAAGCAATTAGTCACTTTATTAAAAGATTTCAAAAAATATTTTTGCGTGGTCCTATGAAAACGTGCCTGGAATTGATCTTGAGATTGTACAGCATAGGATCTTGACCTTGAGACCTGACCCCCTAGCTTTCAAATCTTGAGTCAGAATGTTCAATGATCAACCAAAGTGTAAAGCTTACATAGCTGGATTGGAAGCAGCCCTTGAACCGGGGGAAAAAAGTCAGCTGTGATAGAAGATTCAAATTAGATCGTTTCTCAAGTCAGTGGAGACCGGCAATAAAATCAAATCTCGAAATTAGAGAGAAGAAAATTTATTACTGAAGGACAATCAAACTTCTAACCACGACCTAGGGGCGAATTTCGACCCAATTAGATGAGTCCCTACATCATCAAGTCTCTTTGGTCAAGATGAATAGTCATTGTCATGGATTTGGATGGCTTAGAATTCTTAAAATCAATCAACATAGACAAACTACAAAAATACTATCCTTGAGAGGCTCGCTGGGCTGAAAACCCGAAAGGGTGACCCAAGCAAAAGTTAGAGCATAAAAACAAAAAGTAGAAAATGAAAAAAAATTTAAAAAAAAAGTGAAAAATGAAAAGAAAATAAAATTGAAAATTTGAAAAAAAGCTCGCAAGGTAAAAGTCAGAAGGGCGGCTTTAGTAAAAATTAAAGCACAAAATTACAGTGTTAATACCCAAGTGAGCCTTATCCCCATGAACTACATAAAGTCTGTTTCCCATCTCTGGGACATGTAGGCAGCTTTATCTTGAAGTTCGACCCCAACCATTTTTAACTTGCATGTTCCGTCCATGTTTGGTTGGTATATTTTACTTGACTCGACTGTCTTGTCCATGTTCAACTAGGATATCTTTGTTCGGTTCGATTGTCCAATCTCTTCTTTATGGCAGATTTAGTTGTGCATCTCAAGGATTGATTCCATGTTGGTCGGGTAGTGGCCATTTGCGAAAACGGGTTTTGAGGACTTTTAATGAAGTTCATCAATTCTCTTGAAAATTATTCTATTTTTGCAAAACTAGACCATTTCTTGGACCCAAAAAAGGAAAAATTTTCAGTGCTTATAGCTTAACTTATATGATTTGAAAATAGAGAGTGGAACAAGCATGTTAATCTAACTCTCATGTTGATCAAAATCTTTTTGCAGAAAACCAACAAAAACTCAAAGCAATGAATTTGAGGCATAGTTGAGTAAGGAATTATGTCCTCCCCCTGCACTCTCGAATCTCCTGTTGCGTGTGTCAGCCGGCCGACTAACCATTCAGTCGGTCGTCTAAGTTTTGAGTTGACTCCAGGTGTGCTTCTTGATTGTCTTAGTCAGTCGGCCACTTGCTTAGCCAACCGGCCATTTGTTTAGCCAATTCATCAGTTCATTCAGCCGGGTGGTTCGTAAATCAGCTAGCCCAACATTTTTTCAGCTGGTCAGCCACTCCATTAGTCGGCCGGTCAACTTATGAATCTAGAATAAAAAACTACAGACGTTGCATAAGCTCAATGTCCAATTCAGAGTTTGTTATAATTCAATCATTCTCAAATTTAAATTCAAAACAAAATGGTTTTACTCCTCAAATGTTGTGCCATTCACACCATGATGTGCAAAAACGAAACTCATTTTATTTAAACTTTAGGGTGAAGCCCCTGATCAGCATTACCAAAAAAAAAAAAAATGAGAGAAGAAATTTTGAAAAACAACAAAAGAGGAAATTCTGAAGCATTAGTGCTCCTTCCTAACTATAATAAAAAAAAAGAGAAGAAAAAAAAAATGAAAAAAAAAGAAAAATTTGAAAATACAAAAAACAAAGGGAGGGACCATTTTCTCGGATTCTGGCAGCAGCCCGGCGGCAAAGATTACAAACCGACTTCATTTGCAGATAGTTTTTTTTCTCGACTATATTGACGATTGCCACACCACATCTTCACTCTTGGGAAGCTTTTGAAGACTCTGCCTCGACATTGGCAGAGCTAATGAAAGAAATTACTCCCCGCTAGCCATCAAATATGAAGTACGAAGGAACTCCAAATTGGGCCACAGCCAATTTATGAATCCAGAATGAAAAACTGCAGACATTGCATAGGCTCAATGGTTTATCCTTTCAAGTCATGTTTTGAGTCTCCTTCATTCAAACAAGTGTAAATATGTGTGTTTGGATTACTTTTGCTTTGTTTTTCTTTCATTGTGCCTTTTTTTTTTTTTTTTTTTAAATTTAGGGTTTTTTTTAAATTTCGGGTTAGTTAAGGGCTCAATGTGCAATTTAGAGTTTGTTACAATTCAATCATTCTCAAATTCACATTCGAAACAAACTGGTTTTACTGCTTAGATGTTGTGCCATTCAAGCCATGATGTGCAAAAACGAAACTCTTTTTATTTAAACTTCAAGGTGAAGCCCCTGATCAGCATTACCAAAAAAAAAAAATATATTCGAAAAACAACAAAAGGAGAAATTCTGAAGCATTGGTGCTCCTTTCTAACTATTGAAAAAAAAAAAAAAAAGAAAAGAAAAGGGAAGAACAAAAAAAAGAAAAAAAAAGGAAAAATTTGAAAATACAAAAAATAGAGGGAGGGACCATTTTCTTGAATTCTGGCAGCAGCCTAGTGACAAAGATTACAAACCGACTTCATTTGCAAATAGTTTCATCGCTCGACTCTATTGACGATTGCCTCGCCACATCTTCACTCTTGGGAAGCTTTTGAAGACTTTGCCTCGATATTGGCAGAGCTAATGAAAGAAATTACTCCCTACCAGCCATCAAATACGAAGTACGAAGGAACTCCAAATCAGGCAACATAGGTTGCTTGCCGTTTCAGCTCATTGTTTTGTTTTTTCAAGTTGCTAATCTCTTCTCAAGCATCCTTATACATATGCTGAAGCAAGGAGAGTTCGGCGTTTAATCGATGTACCTCACTTGTCCTATTCTATAGCCGGTGGGATAAATTGGAGATTGCGGTCACCGTCTCCACACAAGACTTCAATGTGAAGTGATTAGCATTGATATTAGACTATGCTACCATCAGTTGATCAACTGATAGCGCAGGAAAACTAAGAACAAGGGCAGGGGTAGGGGCACTATATCGAGGCTTAGAGGAGACGGTGTCAACATTTGCAATCGGGGAAGTGTTAAGGTTAGGGAAGAGAGTGAGGGGACGGCGAAAAGAAGCCATGACTGGGGAGTGTAATGCCAAAAAGGGAAAAGTTGCAGAGTAATGCCAGAGGGAGTTTGCAGCTCTCTTCTGTACTCTCTCACAGGCCTTGGTTTAAGAAGAGAATGGAAAAGAAGAATAACCCAAGAGAAGAGGGATTGTCGAGGCAATCTTTGACCAACGAGGCCGTCCAGCTGTTGTCGGTCAGGTACATCGTGATTGTTGAAATCGCGCGCTAGACATGGCGCTCGACGAAGACGAATGGGGCACAAAGAGAGAGACAAAAATAGAGGAGTGTATATATATGTGTATATATGTATATAATTTGTAGAAATTATGTCTATGTATATGTATCCGTATGTCTGTCCATATATATATATGTATGTATGTACGTATTCGTATGTGTCCGTCTATATATGTATATGTATGAAACACATATTTTTGTATCCGTATACATATATATGGTATGTATAAATTTCAAATCAAAAAAACAAAAAATCGAAAAAAAAAGTTTTAAAAAAAAATCATCAAAATGAATTTAGAAAAAAAAAAGGAAATTAAAAAGAAGAAGAAGAAAAAAATAAAATTTTGGAAAAGAGGAAAAAAAAAATCATTTTTGTGTATTCATCTGTTTTGCATTTGTAGACTTGACTTTCTTCGCGCGCCTTCCTTTCGGAGAGGCGTGAATTGGTCTCCTATAGTTTGGACTCCTGTCACGGTTCCGAATCTAATCTCACAAAGTGCAATGTGAGACTAATAAACATCAAAGAGTTCAATCCGGCAAATCATTTTGGAAAATTAGATTTTAAACCAAATAATGCCAAAACTGGACTACTTTGCCAAATTACAGAGTCGCCACCTAAATATTTTACTTTAGGAAAATTTAGGAAACCTTGACTTGTGCCAAAGGTCACGTGTCCGTCATTACCAAAGTTGCCTCAGCTCAGGAACTTGGATACGAGAGGGGAAGGTCATGAAATGAGCACCCCCGCTCGCCCGATCAAAGGATCGGCCTCTACCACCATGATATGATGTTTTATAAACCTCATGTGTTCCTATCCAGTCATTAGCTAACTTAACTATGTGACGCACACATACAAGTATAGACTCAATCACGAGAATTGAAACAAAACAATTCATGTTTGCTTTTGAAAATGGTTTGAAAGTGCTATTTGCAAGTAGGCTAAAGCGCGAATTTGACACTCTCAAGGTGGGCTTAAAAACATGATTTTGCCACTTCGCAAAGTGGGTTTAAAACTCACAATCATCGAGTTGTTCCAATTCAGGAAATCAAGCCTCCACCCACAGGCATTAATGCAGTTAGTCACTTAAGCAAGTAGCCTCGTGGCAAGTATGCTATCATGGCAACACTCACACTCATACAAGTATGCTAAAGCGTAACACTTACAGTGTACTCCAAGCCAAAACAAAAGCTACTTAGAAATATGCATGATCCTAACTATACAAGATGCCTAATGCAACACATGCAATAATGCAACTAATAGGCTCGGCCATCTAAGATGGCATATGAATGCAACAATTGATACATGTATTCAAAAAAGTATTGAAATACGATGCAGTTTGAATGATGCGTCGAGCCTGGTGCATGCAATACAAATGAGTGAATGCAAACATGCACAACATAAGGTATGCTAATTGAAACGTGCCCTAAAACTAACCATCGAAAGCGGTAAGTAAAAGAGAGAAAGAAGTGGGGTTGGAAGACATGCACACACACACGCACCCTTATTACAACATTCCGCCCTCTCGAAGGAGGGTCCGGATGAGCTAAGCTAATCTAATCTAATTAAACTAATTAGACTAATTATTACACAAGAAACGAATAACTAGCAAACTACTTACTAATTATTACAACACTTTAACTAATCAACAAATTCATTAAATTACAAATCAAATGCTAGCTAGCAAATAAAGCACTAAACTATGCTGCCTCAGCTCTATTTGAAGAAGATGCATGCATGCATTCGGTTTCTCGCCACAAAACGCCTTCCGGTTTGCTCTTGAGAGGCTTTGTTTGTAGGGTGTCTCCAAGACCTTTCTATTCTACCTTACCAAATCACTGCTGGGGAGTGCACCAGTGGTCTGCTGGACATGGGAAGCTGCTATCGGCCACCTGTCGGCCAAGGATGTGTACTGCCGGCCAAGGATGAAGCAATGTCGGCCATCAGTGAGGCACTGCCGGCCACTGGTGTGCTGCATCACCATTCTACAATAGAGCACAAACTAGAGGAAAATGGAGGGTCTTCCAAGGGTATGTATGTATTGTGTCACTCCTTATCATCTCAAAACATCAAGGGAGAGGCACCATTGAATCCAAGACCACCAATTAAGTATTTTGAATGCATGATGGTCAAAGATCCAACTTGTACACATTCAATAAATGGAAAACCAACAAGACTCTAAGACCACTACCTTAACATCGATGATCAAAGATAATGGCGACAAAGGGGATTGGTTCATTTTCATCACTTTGAGTATGAAATGGGCCAATCCACCTTGTGTTCAATATAACGTCCGATTGAACACAATGCAATGCAAACAACAATGCTTATCTTGGCACGTCTTACTTGGTTCATTTTAATTACACATTTTAGCATTACCAAGCCATTCATTAACCAATTTGTCCAATGTGAAAGTCCTCTAATGAGAAAGAGGTCAATCAAAAAGATGATTTAAGACATAAGAGAAACCATGCCTTTGACTAGGAGGAACCCTCAAAAGAGGGTTAAAGCCATTTAAGCAAAAGCCTCAATCTCAAGCTTAAACACAACTTTAAGACCAACCAACCCTCAAAGAAAATCAAAAGTGAAGAAATGAGGGAGATGACAGATATTTCAATGCTGATATGACATGAAAAACAAGACTCTAACATGCAAACAACTCATGTATAACATGTTAGGAGACTTGCATTAAAGTTAGTGAAGAGCTTTGCACTAGAACCATGCAACATCAAACTTAAATGGCCAAACCAGCCCTAGACAGACCTCAAACATGCCAAAACAGAGGTTAACATATGCTGAGAAGGTAGCATGAAAAGCAAGAAATGAATGCTCATGTATTGGCTCACAAACAAGGCACAAAGCACACCTCTCAAGAGTGATGGAAGAGTGGAGTATGTGAGAGTGTGACAAGGCCACATGCACTGAAATCATGTGTGAAATGATGCTATGACATGCAAACAACTCAAGCATAGCATGTTAAAGACTTTGAAACTCAAAGCTAGTCAAGGCCATTTACACTATAACTATACAAAGCAAGCCTCCTATGATCAAGACCACCCAAAACAGAGTTAAGCGTGCTAAAACATGAGAAAAAACATGCTGAGATGGAGCGAACACCACCTAAAATGTAGGTGTATACACCCCATTTTTGACTGACCTTAAGACTCAGACGTCATCAATTGAGCGCTTGGTGATGGTGCATGTTGTGCTCGTTTCGAGTCTCCGGAGTTTTGGCTGAGAGCCTTACCTCTAGGCCTCTAAACTCTTTGTGCTTTGGCTTGGTTTGCGGACCAAGCCTTGCTTCCCTTTTCGGAGGGAGGGAGAGGTCTTGTAGACCATCTCTCTGTGGTCGTAGACTACTGTAGAAACCCCATTTTTGACCGTCCTCAAGACTTGGATGTCACTGTTGGAACACTCGGTGATCATCCGTGCTTGTGTTCGTCTCGAGTTTCCGGAGGTCTCGGCTGCGCGCCTCACCTCAGGATCTCTCGACTCGACTTTTTGGTGTCTGGTTTTGCACCAAACACTTGTGTTTTTGCCTTGAGAGGCAGGGAATAGCTTGTTGGCCATTCCTACACCCCACCGGCTGTCCCCTCACATCACCGGCAGTTTATTGGTGCCACCGACAGTGGTTTCTTAAAACCAATGGCCGGTCGGCACTATATTTTGCCGACCGGCACTTTGTTCTGGCCGATGACCTTTTTTTGCTGGCCGGTGTGACTCTTTTGCACCCTTCAGACTTGGTGCATGCCAGCTGTGCCAGCTGGAATGCACCAACACTCCTTCTCGTGCATGTAGTGGCTGTTTTGCCCCTTTTGCCCCCTTTTGGTCAAAGTTTCTTAAGGAAGCTTGACCCTTTGTCAAAGCTTCCTCAAGAAGCTTGGCTAGCTATCTTAGCTTCCTCAAGAAGCCTTGACTCCTTTGCCCCCTTTGCCCTTTTCATTTAGCTTCTTTGAGAAGCTTAAATCATTTCCCTATGCCTATTTAAGCACCTCTCTTCTTCCATTGTGGTGGTTGGAGTTTTGAACATAAAAAACCAGAGCTTATATACATATACATCTGATATATACACACTCTCTCTCTATATTTCCCTCTCTCTCCTCCCTTGTGTGTGTTTTCTTGGCCTAAAAGTGCATTTTGACCTTACTTTTGCACTAATACACACACCATTACACCTTGCTCCGAGATTGAGAGGCATTGAGGGTTGATTCTTGAGATTTTGGACTGATTTTGCTCAGTAGAGTGTGGCTGGACCAACTGTTCTTGAAGTGTTCTTCAAGGGTAAGACTTTCACTTTAGTTTCCACAATAGTTTCCCAATCTGCATTGGGCTTTTGACCTATCTTGCATATCGATTTGAGCTTTGTGTATAACTAAAAAAGTCTTATATTTTTCATGCTTAAGAACTGTCATTGAGGGTGTTTTGGCATTGGGGGTCGAAATCCGCCTCTTAGGTCTCTTTTGGCCCCTTTTGGTGTCTTTTTCTTTAAGCCTTACTTGCTTTGTTGTATTAGCCTTCTCATCACTGAAATCCAGTGGATTTCAGTGGGGAAGAAGATGGTTTGAAGTCTTGTATTGGGGAGGGACACCCCTCTCCTTTGTGTCTCATTTGTGCATGTTTTGGGCTCATAAGGGTAGCATATATGCTTGGTTGTTTTTGGCTCCATATCAGATGTTTTTGGTGCTATTTAGGTCACATGTTATCTCTGTTTTTGGGTCAGATTGGTGGCCTTTTCATGCTTAACATACTTGCTTTGTATTCTTTGTTTGTGCCTAGAAATGCATTATGACTTTTGACTACCATGCTCTCATATTTTGGCTTCACTTTGTGAAGTTTTTTTGACCATATTTTGCCATGTATGAGGTCTGTTGGCCACTGATTTGGTCTTGTTTAGCATGCTTGATATAGTTGCTTTGCATTTTGGATCACGAGCCTTAGGGTATGGGTCACGAACATGCATTGGATAGGCTATTTCGTTGACTTGGAATCACTTAGCATATCATTTCAGTCCTTAACCATTCTTGTATACTTGCATTCATCGCTCCTCTCATGCTTTGAAGTTGTACCCTCTTATGCCTTGAAACGTGCATTATGTATGCCTAGGTGTTTGTTTCATTTGGGATGCCATATGTGTGGGTTTTTGGAGCTCTTTTGCATGCTAAAATTCTGTTTTTGGTTGTATAGTTCATGCCATGTTTGTTTGGGTTAGTGTGGTAGAATGCCCTTTGTTATGCCTTAGCTTTGACCCTTTTTGGCTTGCATGTTTGTAGTGCATTTTGTCCATCACTTGAGGCACTTTTAGCCACTGTTTTGGGGGTGTTTGAGGCCTCCCATTTCAGTCTAAGTCCCTTCTTGACATGGTCGTATGTTTGACTTGTTGCTTCTAATTGCATGTGTGCATTGTACCATATTAGCATTACGTGATGAGTTGCATTGTAGCATTGCATATTTAGGAACATTGTATGCTTGCCATGATATGTTGCATTACATTTGGCATGCCTTGTTCTTTTTGTGATATGTTGCATTTTCGAGCCATGTTTGCATAACATGCATTGCATTACTTGGTTTGGGGTGTCAAACCAAGTGTGAGGGATAAGAAGTGTTCATACTACAAGTGATGTAACGCGTCTCAACTCTCGGTCACCGAGGCCCTTGACTTTGGCATGATTGGGTCTTGGCCTTCATTTATATGTTGCATCATTTTCATTAAATTGCAACCTTGGCTCCTTAGGCCATCACGCATCAAAATGCATGATTGATGGCCTGAGGGTCGAGGGTCATGCTCCTTAAGTCCCTTGCATGATAGGGAGTGCGCCCGCGCATACTTTGCTTAAAATTTCATGCCATACACCTGTCTGTCCTTGCTGCTGTCAAAAACCAGTTTCTGCCGGGGGTTTCTGCCGACAGGCACTGTAGAGTGCCGACGGCCATGTATTGGTGGCCGATAATGTGAAAACCCAGCCGATGGATAAGTTCCATGGCCGGTGGGTATTCCTTCAGCCGATGGCGTCCTATAGGTTCAGGGAACTTGTCCCAGGATTTGGCAGTTTTCAGAGAAACAGGGCAGTGTAGACAGAGGCAGCAGTGGTATGGTACGGGCTTTCGGGGCAAGTTAAATCCGAGCATGCATCATTCACGCATCCCGAGGCGGGGGGCTGCGGCCATCTTCTCTTTGCATTTAATTTGTTAATTAGGTTAGAATTTTGTAATATTTATTTAGTATTATTTATTCGGACTATAATATTTATTCGGACCCTCCGAGCGAGGGCAATGTGTAATAAGTCTGCGTGAGTGTGTGTATGTCTTCCAACCCCACGTCTTTCTTCCCTTTTATTTACCCACTTATGATGGTAGACCAGGGCATATTTAAATTAGCATACCTTATGCTTAGCATATGTGCATCCATTCATTTCTCTTACATGCACCAGGCTCGGTACATCATGCTAACTGCACTCTTATTTCAATTCCAAGTAGAGCATTTGTTAGTTGCAGCATTTCACATGCAATGTTTAGGATAGCCGAGCCTGTTTGGATTGCATCTTTGCATGTGTTGCATTAGCCATTTCAAATATGAACTTGGATCATGCATGTGATTACTAACTGGTTTCTGTTTTGGCTTGGAGTACTAGGTGAGCGTTTATGCTTTAGCATGCTGCATGTGCGTGTGAGTGTTGCCATAATTGCATGATTACCATGAGGCTAGCTGCTTATGTGATATAACTGCTTGAATGCCTGTGGATGGAGGTCGAATTGCTTAAATTGGGATAACGCATTAAACTGTGATTTTTAAGCCCACTAGACAGTGGCAAAACCATCTTTCTAAAAGCCCACTTGAGGGTGGCAAAACCTGCATTTTAGCCTACTTGCGAGTAGCAAACCATTTTCAAAACAAACATGAAATGTTTTGTTCCAATTTAGGCGATTTGGTCTATACTTGTTGCTGTGCGCATAACATAGTAATTCTAGGCTAATAACTGGAATAAGAACACGTAATGTTTTCAAAACAAGATATCACAGTTAGTAGAGGCCGATTTTTGATCGGGCGAGAGGGGGTGCTCATAGCTGACCTTCCCAATCGTACCCAAGTTCCCGAGCCGAGGCAACTTTGGTGATGACGGACACGTGGCCTTTGGCACGAGTCAGGGTTTCTCTAAATTCCCAAAATAAAATATTTAGGTGGCGACTCTTGTATCTGGCAAGCAGTCCATGACTGGCACTTCTTTTTCTAAAATCTGTTTTCTCAAACGATTTGCCAGATTTGGACTCTTTGGTTCAGATTAAGAACCGTGACACAAATCGAGTCCGAACTGTAGCGGGGTCCCTCGCGGACGTGTTACAGTTTCTCTGGCGACTCTGCTGGGGAGTTTAGAGAGCTTGACTCGAACTCGTGATATCCTGTTTGATTTCATTTATGTGTTTCTTTGCATTGCATGTGCATTGGTGCGCCTAGGAACACAGTGTTTGCCATCTGCCATTCCTGAACGGTTTGCTGGAGGCTTGTCTTGTCAAGGCATGACCATAAGGCTGACAGTTGTGGGCTCTGACAGTATGGGAACACAAACCCCGGTTTTTACGGGGGCACCCTTTTTGACCATTCGACCTAGTGCATATCGAAATCCATAGTGACCATTCCAAGCCAGGACAGGTTAATTACCCGACAGCTTCACTATGTTTTCTAATGTCGCTTTTTTTTGATTTCGTATTTTGATTGGTTGATCTTATATATAATCTGTTCTTACTATCTTCACTGATTTGGTTTTTATCGCAATGT
>NW_021025341.1:2255849-2271129 GCF_004153795.1 Camellia sinensis
GACCGCATGTTTTGTTTGCGTAGACCGCATGTTTTGTTTGCGTAGACCGCATGTTTTGTTTGCGTAGACCGCATGTTTTGTTTGCGTAGACCGCATGTTTTGTTTGCGTAGACCGCATGTTTTGTTTGCGTAGACCGCATGTTTTGTTTGCGTAGACCGCATGTTTTGTTTGCGTAGACCGCATGTTTTGTTTGCGTAGACCGCATGTTTTGTTTGCGTAGACCGCATGTTTTGTTTGCGTAGACCGCATGTTTTGTTTGCGTAGACCGCATGTTTTGTTTGCGTAGACCGCATGTTTTGTTTGCGTAGACCGCATGTTTTGTTTGCGTAGACCGCATGTTTTGTTTGCGTAGACCGCATGTTTTGTTTGCGTAGACCGCATGTTTTGTTTGCGTAGACCGCATGTTTTGTTTGCGTAGACCGCATGTTTTGTTTGCGTAGACCGCATGTTTTCATGTTTGTAATCAATTTCATTACTTGCGTAGACCGCATGTTCTGCTTGCGTGGACCGCATTCTTATGTTCAAATTCATCACTTGCATAGACAGCATGTTCTACTTGCGTAGACCGCACGTTTGAAACCAATTTCATTGCTTGCGTAGACCGCGTGCTTATGATCAATTTCGTTGCCTGTGTAGACCACGTGCTCCACTTATATGTCTGTGCCTTCACAACATTGTTAAGCTCTTGCCCTCCTTCAAGCCTTGGGCAACCTCGGTCAGCCGGACACTAGACCCTCCAGAGCCTGAGACAAATAGAAAATGAGATAGCATGCACAAACAGAGGGCGTGTCGCTGGAATCCTTGCCAATGATGGTTGTTGCAATCACTGGCATCAGAAAACCAATCGATCAAACTCGGAATATCCAGCATCCCGTCACAAATCAGAGACCGAGCGTCATGCATAATGAGTCCACACATTTGCCCTAAGGATTGGGCATTGCCAAAATTAAGTTGGGGCAGGAGCTCCTCGTCGCGCTCGGACTCCATTAAGGCTCGGAAGTCTTCGAAGGTAGGACATATCTCTTGCCCAGCGAAGCTGAAGACATGCGTCACCGGATTCCAAAACCTCGCCGCGGCATGGAGAAACGGAAGGTGCAACGGGGTACGACCCAGAGTGAATAGTGCATTTATGCCGAAGCCCCGGAAATTCAACTTTTTCGAGCCATCCAAGCTAGGAATCCAAGCCGTAAGATTTTGAGCAAGAAACTCTTCCATTAGAGCAAATCAGTGTGGAATTGAGAAAAACTACGAAGCTGAGGTCTTTTGTAGGAGATAAGGTTGGGTGGAGGACAGGTGTCAACATTCTGGTGATTCCTTCATTCATGGACGGCCGGCCAAATATTGTGCCGACAGGCCATCACCTTTTGCCGACCGAACAAATTTCTGGCCGATGGCCATTTCTTGTGGCCGATGGCCTCTACTCCCTGGCTGATGGTCTTCCTCCTTGTTCCCTGAGCTATTTATGCTAGGGATTGGGGAACTCCACCACCTCCAATCCCCCCCCCGGTGATCGATTCTTGCGGAGTCACACCTGTCTGCTTATCGAGTTATTGTACATTTTCTTATCGAGTTGTATTTCACTCTCTTTAAGTCTTTGATTTGTTTATCGAGTTGCACTCACACTTGATTGGTTATATCATGCCTTTGTTTTACTTATCGAGTTGTAAGTTGGTTCACTACCTGATTATTACGATGCAAGTTCTCAATGTTCAAAGCAGGTTCAATTTCGTGCACATTGTGGTGTGATACCTTGCGATGCAACGCATAGAAAATTTACAAATGCAACATCTTTTGAACAAAATGGTCGTTTCATTCCCATCACGTGTTTTGCAAAATATGTAATTTTGAGAAAGAATAAAACCTGCCCGAGGCAGTGCAATGTGCTCAAACTACCAGTAAAAAGGAAAGTAAAGCATAGAATGGCAGGGTAGCGAAGTGTCGGAATTGATACCAGTAAAACTCCCCTTGCGGTCAACGCACCTTCCGCACCTTTGTTCGGGTCAACTACATGGTTTGGCACATTCATCACTCGAGACAATGCGGGAAAGCACACTTTTGAAACGTGAACCTTCGAGTTGACCTCAGGCCACAACTACTACGAGCGATGCTCGGTACGTACGAAGAATGTCCCTTCCCATTGTGGGTTCCACAAATCGTTTCAATTATGCTGTGTTACAGTACTTTACATTCCAGTATCGTGAATAACATGTTTTTACTTACGTGTGTACATTCAACTCTTCTCATACATGTTGCTTGCGTAGACCGCATGTTTATAATTAATTACGTTACTTGCGTAGACCGCATGTTTGTAATCAATTTCACTACTTGCGTAGACCGCATGTTTTGCTTGCATAGACCGCATGTTCTGCTTGCGTAGACCGCATGTTTTGCCTGCGTAGACCGCATGTTTTGCTTGCGTAGACCGCATGTTTATAATTAATTACGTTACTTGCATAGACCACATGTTCGTAATCAATTTCACTACTTGCGTAGACCGCATGTTCTACTTGCGTAGACCACACGTTTGAAACCAATTTCATTGCTTGCGTAGACCGCATGCTTATGATCAATTTCGTTGCCTGCGTAGACCGCGTGCTCCACTTAAATGTCTGTGCCTTCACAACATTGTTATGCTTCCCACTTACTTTGCGTTGTCACGCATTTTCAAGTACATTAATATGCATGTTGCTAACGATATTGTACCAGTTAAGTTTGCTTTCTTTTCAGACACGATATTGTATGTACGGTTCATTTGAGGCTAGTGTAGTCAGACGAACCGGATAGGTATTGTATCCTCTACATGAGACGTATCGAGAATTACATAATTCTCTTACATCCTTTCTGCATTATAGTGTAGTTTGGTGTATGCTAGCTTAAGATTGTCGCATGTTATGCTTCGTTACAGCTTTCTTTACATGATCATAAGTTATGTTTGGCTTTGTGCATCGTCTTGCATTTTGCCCCTGCCTTCGGGCACATTTCCTGCTTGTCTTGCATGTCTGTCTAAGTCTTCAGCCTTGTCAAAAATGGGTCGTCTCTGGGCTTTGACATTTACTTTCGTCATTGTTATGACTTTCGAGTTCTATCAAAGAGGGGCAACTGTAGACACCCCATTTTTGACCGTCTTCAAGAATTGGACGTCACCGTTGGATCACTCGGTGATCATCCGTGCTTGTGTTCGTCTCGAGTTCCCGGAGGTCTCGGCTGCGCGCCTTGCCTCAGGATCTCTCGACTCGACTTTTCGGTGTCTGGTTATGCACCAAACACTTGTGTTTTTGCCTTGAGAGGCAGGGAATAGCTTGTTGGCCATTCCTATACCCCACCGGTTGTCCCCTCACATCACCAGCCGTTTATTGGTGCCACCAGCAGTGGTTTCTTAAAACCAATGGCCGGTCGGCACTATATTTTGCCAACTGGCACTTTGTTCTGGCCGGTGACCTTTTTTTGCTGGACGGTGTGACTCTTTTGCACCCTTCAAACTTGGTGCATGCCAGCTGTGCCAGCTGGACTGCACCAACACTCCTCCCCGTGCATGTAGTGGTTGTTTTGCCCCTTTTGCCCCCTTTTGGACAAAGCTTCTTGAGGAAGCTTGACCCTTTGTCAAAGCTTCCTCAAGAAGCTTGGCCAGCTGTCTTAGCTTCCTCAAGAAGCCTTCACTCCTTTGCCCCCTTTGCCCCTTTCATTTAGCTTCTTTGAGAAGCTTAAATCATTTCCCTTTGCCTATTTAAGCACCTCTCTTCTTCCATTGTGGTGGTTGGAGTTTTGAACATAAAAAACCAGAGCTTATATACATATACTTCTGATATATACACACTCTCTCTCTATATTTCCCTCTCTCTCCTCCCTTGTGTGTGTTTTCTTGGCCAAAAAGTGCATTTTGACCTTACTTTTGCACTAATACACACACCATTACACCTTGCTCCAAGATTGGGAGGTTTTGAGGGTTGTTTTTTGAGGTTTTGGACTGATTTTGCTCAGTAGAGTGTGGTTGGACCAACTGTTCTTGAAGTGTTCTTCAAGGGTAAGACTTTCACTTTAGTTTCCCCAATCTTACATTGGCTTTTGACCTATCTTGCATATCGATTTGAGCTTTGTTCATAACTAAAAAAGGTTTTATATTTTCATGCTTAAGAACTGTCATTGAGGGTGTTTTGACATTGGTGGTCGAAATCCCCCTCTTAGGTCTCTTTTGGACCCTTTTGGTGTCTTTTTCTTTAAGCCTTACTTGCTTTGTTGTATTAGCCTTCTCACCACTGAAATGCAGTGGATTTTCAGTGGTGAAGAAAATAGTTTGAAGTCTTGTATAGGGGAGGGACACCCCTCTCCCTTTGTGTCTCATTTGTGTATGTTTTGGGCTCATAAGGGTAGCATATATGCTTGGTTGTTTTTGGCTCCATATCAGATGTTTTTGGTGCTATTTAGGTCACATGTTATCTCTGTTTTGGGTCAGATTGGTGGCCCTTTTCATGCTTAACATACTTGCTTTGTATTCCTTTGTTTGTGCCTAGAAATGCATTATGACTTTTGACTACCATGCTCTCATATTTTGGCTTCACTTTGTGAAGTTTTTTTGACCATATTTTGCCATGTATGAGGTCTGTTGGCCACTGATTTGGTCTTGTTTAGCATGCTTGATATAGTTGCTTTGCATTTTGGATCACGAGCCTTAAGGGTATGGGTCACGAACATGCATTGGTTAGGCTATTTCGTTGATTTGGAATCACTTAGCATATCATTTCAGTCCCTAAACCATGCTTGTATACTTGCATTCATCGCTCCTCTCATGCTTTGAAGTTGTACCCTCTTATGCCTTGAAACGTGCATTGTGTATGCCTAGGTGTTTGTTTCATTTGGGATGCCATATGTGTGGGTTTTTGGAGCTCTTTTGCATGCTAAAATTCTGTTTTTGGTTGTATAGTTCATGCCATGTTTGTTTGGGTTAGTGGTGGTAGAATGCCCTTTGTTATGCCTTAGCTTTGACCCCTCTTTTGGCTTGCATGTTTGTAGTGCATTTTGTCCATCACTTGAGGCACTTTTAGCCACTGTTTTTGGGGGTGTTTGAGGCCTCCCATTTCAGTCTAAGTCCCTTCGTGGACATGGTCGTATGTTTGACTTTTTGCCTCTAATTGCATGCGTGCATTGTACCATATTAGCATTACGTGATGAGTTGCATTGTAGCATTGCATATTAGGAACATTGTATGCTTGCCATGATATGTTGCATTACATTTGGCATGCCTTGTTCTTTTTGTGATATGTTGCATTTTCGAGCCATGTTTACATAACATGCATTGCATTACTTGGTTTGGGGTGTCAAACCAAGTGTGAGGGTTAAGAAGTGTTCATACTACAAGTGATGTAACGCGTCTTAACTCTCGGTCACCGAGGCCCTTGACTTTGGCATGATTGGGTCTTGGTCTTCATTTATATGTTGCATGCATTTTCATTGAATTGCAACCTTGGCTCCTTAGGCCATCACGCATCAAAATGCATGATTGATTGCCCGAGGGTCGCGGGTCATGCTCCCTTGAGTCCCTTGCATGATAGGAAGTGCGCCCGCGCATACATTTGCTTGAAATTTCATGCCATACACTGTCTGTCCTTGTTGCTGTCAAAACCCAGTTTCTACAGGGAGTTTCTGCCAACCGACACTGTAGAGTGCCGACCGGCCATGTATTGGTGGCCGATAATGTGAAACCCCAGCTGATGGATAAGATCCATGTCCGGTGGGTATTCCCTTCAGCCGATGGCGTCCTACAGGGTTCAGGGAACCTGTCCCAGGATTTTGGCAGTTTTCAGAGAAGCAGGGCAGTGTAAACAGAGGCAGTAGTGGTACGGTACGGGCTTTCGGGGCAAGTTAAATCCGAGCATGCATCATTCACGCTTCCCGAGACGGGGGGCTGCGGCCATCTTCTCTTTGCATTTAATTTGTTAATTAGATTAGAAATTTTGTAATATTTAATTTAGTATTATTTATTCGGACTGTAATATTTATTCGGACCCTCCGAGCGAGGGCAATTGTGTAATAAGTGTGCGTGAGTGTGTGTATGTCTTCCAACCCCACGTCTTTCTTCCCTTTTATTTACCCGCTTATGATGGTAAACTAGGGCATATTTAAATTAGCATACCTTATGCTTAGCATGCGTGCATCCATACATTTGTCTTACATGCACCAGGCTCGGTACATCATGCTAACTGCACTCGTATTTCAATTCCAAGTTGAGTATTTGTTAGTTACAGCATTTCACATGCCATGTTTAGGATAGCCGAGCCTGTTTGGATTGCATATTTGCATGTGTTGCATTAGCCATTTCAAATATGAATTAAGATCATGCATGTGATTACTAACTGGTTTCTATTTTGGCTTGGAGTACTAGGTGAGCTTTTATGCTTTAGCATGCCGCATGCGTGTGAGTGTTGCCATAATTGCATGATTCCCATGAAGCTAGCTGCTTATGTGATATAACCGCTTGAATGCCTGTGGATGGAGGTCGAATTGCTTAAATTGGGATAACGCATTAAAACTGTGAATTTTAAGCCCACTAGACAGTGGCAAAACCATCTTTTCTAAAAGCCCACTTGAGGGTGGCAAAACTTGCATTTTAGCCTACTTTCGAGTAGCAAGCCATTTTCAAAACAAACATGAAATGTTTTGTTCCAATTTAGGCGATTTGGTCTATACTTGTTTGCTCTGCGCATAACATTGTAATTCTAGGCTAATAACTGGAATAAGAACACGTAATGTTTTCAAAACAAGATATCACGGTTAGTAGAGGCCGATCTTTGATCGGGCGAGAGGGGGTGCTCATAGCTAACATTCCCCAATCGTACCCAAGTTCCCGAGCTGAGGCAACTTTGGTGATGACGGACACGTGGCCTTTGGCACCGAGTCAGGGTTTCCTAAATTCCCCAAAATAAAATATTTAGGTGGCGACTCTGTATCTGGCAAAGCAGTCCATGACTGGCACTTCTTTTTGCCTTGCCTCGAGACCGCTTAACGTTCTCCGTTTGGCTTGGTTTTTGAACCACACCTTGCTTCCTCTCCCTAGAGGGACACTGTGGTCCGGGAGACCACTTTTGTGGCTGTACGCCACTTTTGGTGCTCAACAGCCAGTTTTCGGGGCACCCGGCCGCGCGCTTTGCCCCTCGAACTCTCGTTTTGCATTCGTGTTGGTTCTTTTTTGGCATGAACCTTGTTTTCCTTGTTTGGGAGGTGGTACAAGGGTGGGAGACCACCTTTTCTCCTTGGAGACCACTTTGTCCCCGCCAGCCGGTTTTCTTGTCGGGAAGCTGGTTTTCATGGTCTTTGGGCCACATTTGCTGGTCTCCCACCACACCACTAGCTTGCTTTCAAAGTAGAGACCACCAAATGGAGCCACCGACCACTTTTTTGTGTGGGAGACCACCTACCCTAGTCGGCCGACCACCTTTTCTGGTTGGCCAGCTCCCTCCTGTTTTGTTTGTTTGAGTGGGTGCTAGCTGTGCCAGCGGGAAAGCACAGACTGTATCCTCCATACACATGTATGGAGGATCTTGAGCCTTGTTCGAGCTTCTTGAAGAAGCTTTGCCCTTGTTTTTCTATAAGAGAGGCCCTCCCGCTCCTTAAAGCAAGTTCAGAATTTCTCTAAGCAAAATAATACATATCTCTCTATATCTCTATATTTTGGCTCATAAGGTGCATTGTTCTTGACCCTTTTACACTACACCTCATAGCCATACACTTCCACCATTGATTTGAGGTTCTTGGAGGTTGTTTTCAGAGGTTAAAGAGCTGGTTTTTGGTCCCAAAGTTTGCTGGTTTTGCCGAGCTTCAAGGGTAATCACTTTTCCCTCTTTTAAGCATTATTTTGATCCTTCTCTTAGCCTCATTTGCATGCTTATTTGAGCTTTGTTGTCAATTGAAAAAAGGTTCATATTTAAGTGATTTTCATGTTTGTTTAAGGCTCTTTTGGTGTTGGGGGTCATCTACCCTCTTGCATGCTCTATTTAGCCTTGTTTTGAGCCATGCCATGAGACCTTTGTATTAAGCTTTGCTTGGCCCTTTAGCCACTGAAATCCAATAGATTTTCTGTGGTTGGCATGTAGTTTTGAGGGCCAAAATCAGAGAGGGGTGACCCACTCTCTTCTGGCCTTGTTTGCTTGCATTTTTGGCTTTCCAAGGGAGCATATATTTCCACACTTCCTAGCCTTGGTTCAGGCCCTTTATAGTGACTTTTAGGACCTGTCTAAACTCTATCTATGGCTGGTTTGGTCACCTTTTGTTTGCCTCTTACATGTGTAGAACAATCCCTTGCATAGCCTATCAAAGTAACACCTCATTCTTGCATGTATTGGTCATGTTTCAGTGGGTTTTTGGCCATCATTTGGCATGCCATGATTCTTTTTTTGGCTGGTTTGGTAGCCTCTCATATGCTTCACATGCTTGTAGTGTAAATCATGTTCACTGGCTTATAATGCATGTTGTTTTGGCCTTCTATGCTAGCATATTTTGGCCATGATCTAAACTGATTTTGTTCATATTTAGGCTGCCTTAGCTCTGTTTTGAGGTCCCTTGGTCGAATGGTGCTTGCCATGTATGGTTGTAGTGTAATAGCCTTGCTTAGCCTTGAGTTTTGAATCCCCTTGCATGCTTAACTTGAGGTGTTTGCATGTTTTAGCATCATTGAGCATGATATTTCAAAGTTTATTTCTTGGCCATATTCTCATGTTTGTCATTCTTTCAATGTGTTTGAGAGTTGCATCATTATACCCCATTTATGAGCCTTTGCATTGAGCTTCATTCTTATGCCTTTCAAGCCACCATCTTGGCTCATTTTGCCACTATTTTGGGCCTGCTTAAGGTTTGTTTGGAGTTAGTTTTGTCATTTGAGCATCGCTAGTCATATCTAAAAAGAGCACAAAAAGTCGAGCTACAGTTTCTGACGACTCTGCTGGGGATTTAGAGAACTTGACTTGAAATTCATGATGTGAAATTTTATCTACACTTACATGTTATTTGCATTGCATTTGCATTGGTACTCTTAAGTCACTGTGTTTGCCATCTGTTATTCCTGGACGGCTTACCAGAGGCTTGCCCAAAAGCTTGCCAAAAGGCCGACCGGTCGTGGGCTCTGCCATGTTGGGAATACAACCATTGGATCTGGACTGTATCGTTTGATCCTCCTTTCACTTCTCGGTGTTAGATGTGAGAGGTATATTATGTAGTCTTGCTGAGGTATCTCCTTTGACCATTCGGCCTAGCTGCATGTAGTAAAGCCCTAGTGACTGTTTCAAATTAGGACAGGATGCTCACCAGAATGCAGGATTGCGTGAAACCACTTGATTGAAGTAGTGAAACCCTAGTTCATGAAAAAACTAGGACATGGTAACCCTACCCCCTCATAGAAGTGATTTGGCTCTCTTATAATTGGTATGTTCTTTACAGTGAAACTGTACAGGGGTGCTTCATGTCAGTGGTACAGTTGGTATTAGTTTGTGGGGTAGAATTCAGCAGAGAGTACATTCATTCAGCTGTGATCATATATGTTCTAAGTGAAATTGGGCTGAGGTGCTGTCTGTTTTCTCTTTTACAAGGTAGTCCTAGAGCCATAGCTTTAGAAGGCTCTGATATCCCCCAAGTACTCTGGACTCGTTTCGATAGACTTTGTTAGGTCAGAAATTTAGTTTAGGAGCAGCCAGTGTTTGCTTCACTGTCACCGGTTACAAGGCAAATAATGGAAAAACAAAATTCACCAGTCCAGTTCCCACAACAGTCACCCCTCGGCTCACCTGTGTCCAGCCCGGTTCAAGAATAGTCATCTACTTATAGTCAAGCACAAGACAAGTCACCTATTCCAATGACACAGCATCCCCCGGCCAGTATGGAAGAACTGATACACCATTTGCAACAAACAGTTGAGACACTACAGCATGACGTAGTTCGTCAAGCCGAGGTTATGACCCGTCAGGCCGAGGTTATAACCAGGCTACAGCAACAGTAACTGCAGCCAACAATGGCCTCTGTATCATATGTACCCACCGCAGCTATCCTTGTGCCCGGTTCCACTACTAATATTGCCAATGTCTAAGAAAACCAGGGTAATCTAACAGAGTCAATCCCAGCACAAGTTTCCAAAGCACCGATTTATCAGACCGAGGCATCATTTGAATTCGAAGTCAATCCAACTGCGCTCAAAGTCAACAAAGTAGAGAAATTGTTCAAGAGAGCACAAGGGGTTAACTCCATCCTGAACATAGAGGATGGATACACTGATTCTGCAGTTACATTGCCGAATCGGTTTAAGATGCCGCACATGGATCTTTTTGACAGCTCTGGGGATCCGTTGGTCCACTTGCGATTGTTTTCTGATATCTTGCGACCGATGGGCTTGACTAGACCACAGAAGCTATCTCTCTTTGGTCGCAACAGGTATAGCGGCCATTTGGTATGCTAAGTTGGAAGATTTCGTCAAATAGAATTAGGAGAAGATGGTCGAAGCCTTCATTACTCAGTACTCTTACAATACATAGATTGAGATCACAACTCGTGATCTCGGGGCAACCCATCAAAAGCCGAATGAGGATTTCTCTAAGTTTGTGACAAGATTGAGGGCCAAAGCCTCGATGATGACCACAAGACCTTCCGAGAAGGATTAGACAAGAATGATTGCTCGGAATCTGCATGGAAAGTTACTACAGAAGATGATTGTTCTACCTCTATTTTCCTTTACAGAGCTTCATAAAATGGGGGTTCAAATCGAGAATGCCATCAGACAAGGGATTATTGTGGAAGATAATGAGCCTTTGAAGAAGAATGTTGTTCGCAGTTTGAATGCTACTACCAGTGGTAGCACAGCTGCAAAATGCTCAGAAGTAAACACTGTCACCAATCCAATAACCACTTCAACTTGGCCCCAAGCCCGAAATTTTCATCCTCTTTACATAAGTCTCTGTCAAGCCTTGAAGATGCTGCTAGAAAAAGGGCACCTAAAGTTCCTAGAACCCCGACCCCTTCCAAATCCTCTTCCACCAAGACATGACCCTGCTAAATACTATGTCTATCATCAACAGCACGGTCATGATACAAACCACTGCATCCGCCTCCGTCATAAGATTCAGGATCTTATTGACAAAGAGATCATACCTCCACCGAAAAGACCTCAGGCCACCACTAACCCATTACCTTCACACTTCAACCTAATCCATACATTACCATCCACCTACAACCCCAGCATACACATCACCCCGGCCCATTTATCTAAGCCTGAGGTGTTCATTCCAGAAAGCACGGACTTGTGTATGATGGATGCACCTGAACCCCAATCATCTCAAATTTATGAACCCACTACTTCTGAGCTAATGAGCATGATTGAAGATCTTCAGAGAACTGTGACAGATTTAGCCTTTGGGATATTAGCTCTATCATCGACCACATCACATACTAGAAATTTCAAGTCAAAAAGCTCCCCAATCTTGGGACGGGCTGCATTTGAAGAAGGCTAACCCGAAGCCATTTCAAGTCTGGGTAATGACATGTCAACAATGAATAGGCCTCGCTTCGATATAGCCACCCAATCCCTTGGCAAAGCTGAAGCAAGTGGCAAGAACAAGGTCGGGGCAAACATTGATCCCTATGAACATCTTCACTGGGCTATTGAGGCTTTGAAGGTCAAAGGGATAAACAAGCAACAAGTGCTTGTAATTGTTGCAAAAACTGTGGATGACACCTTTGTCGCTCAGGTTGGGAGCATTCTGAATCAAGAGGCAAGCCAGGAAAAGGGTTGTTGTACCAGAAACACCCACTTCAGCTCCAATCCTACACTCGTAAGGGATCTCTAAACCCAGTCAACACCTGTCAAGCCCTTTGTCAATCTTGTCAGGATTGGTAACCATACCTTTAATCTCCTTTTCATGACTTTATCCAAAGCTCTCCAAATCCTCATAGGACAAGGCCATCTCAAACCCCTTGACCCTCGACCTCTTCCTGATCCCCTTCCAACCAAGTATAATGCTGCAAAGTTCTGCGCCTTCCATCAACAAACTGGCCATGACACTGACATTTGTTTTCGTATTCGCCATGAAGTTCAAGATCTAATTGACAATAAGGTCATCACTCCACCACGTCCTACAAAGTCAATCGGTGCTGGATCGATGAACTTGGGAGATAATGCGACTATGTGATCGGGGATGAACCAGCTACTAATGTCGCTCATTTTACTCCAGATGTGGTGGATAGCATGTACTTTTTAGCACTTTGAAAATGCTGTTTATTTTACTTTTGGACTTGGGTATTGAGTCAGTCTTGTTGTATTGAGTTAGTCTTGTTGTGTTAGAGTCAAGTGATTTCGGGCGTATTAACTTGGACATCACATCACTGTTTTGTTTTGTTTGCCTTTTGCACCATTTCTTTTGCGTCTGTTTCTATCAGTTAAGCCAGAAGATTTGAATGAAACGGCAAGACTTTTCACCTACTTCCCTGTGCCTTTAAATCATTGCATTGACTAAAGTTTTTCAAAACTATTTCCAAAACTGTGGTGAAAACAAAGAAGAATGAATTCCTCGAGATTTGTAAAAATTTGATCAACTGAGAGGAAAATTGACATACTAAGCCCTTAATGAATGAAATCATATATGTTAATGTGAGTATTGAGGAGGATCTTGGCTTAATCCAGATTGGTTCTACATTATCTTCAAAAGAGCACGAATGACTAGTCGATTTATTAAAAGCTTTCAAAAAATGTTTTCAAAAAATGTTTTGCTTGGTCCTACAAAGACATGCCTGGAATTGATCTTGAAATTGTACAGCATAGGATCACTCTCAGCCTCGAGACTCGACCCATTTTCTTTCAAATCTTGAACCTTTCAGAATGTTCAATGATCAACCAAAATATAAGGCTTGCATGGTCGGATTGGAAGCAACCCTTGAACTAGGGGCAAGAAGGTCAGATGTGATCAAAGGAAGCTTGCATGGCTAGATGAGAAACAACCCTTAAACTAGGGACAAAAAGGTCAGATATGCTCGAAGATTCAAAAGTGGGTCATTTCTCAAACCAATGGAAATTGGCAAGAAAGCCAAATCCCAGAATCTGAGAGAAGAAAACTTTTGCTGAATCAAGTTTTTATCCACGACACTAGAGGCAAATTTAGACCCAGTTGGATGGTTGTAGACACCCCATTTTTGACCCCCTTAAGACTTGGGTGCTTTATTCCAAACACCCGATTATGAAAGTTATACTGTGCAATCTTTCGAATTCTCAATGAAGAAATTTGGATTCAAGCTCTAATCCCAAACCTTGCACCCTATTTTGGCCAAACTATTTAAGACCTTAAAACCCTCTTTTTCGAAATATTTTTCCAAATGCTTCTATGATATTCCGAGGCTCGCATTTCGTTCAAAATATTGCACTTTTCGGTAAACCGAGTAAGGACAAAATGGAAATAAATGAAATGGAGGTGAACTCTTTGAAAAATCTTTAAAACCTCTTATTTATAGGTTTGGAGTTGAAGAAAATAGGAGGAGAGGGAAGAAAACTAGTTTAGGAAGAAGTTAAGCATCAATCCGTTAGGATAGAAATGGGCAGTCTTCACTAAAATAGGCATATCTCTTTCTACACTTATAATTTAGATGTGAGGCTATTACCATTGAAAAGTAAACTTCTAAGGCTTCAATTTAGACTCAAGAATCACCTAAAACCGAGTCTGAATGAAGTAGATATGCCCATTTAAAGTTAGGCCTGAATGCAGATTTTTAAAACCCGGCCAGGTCCATTTAGAATCTCAATGAAAACTTTTCCTGGGTTGCTTTTTAGGCCCGGCCGTGGGTTTTGAGGCCTGGCCGGGTCTCGATGGCGCTAGACAGACAGCTGGCGAGAATTGAACAAATATCTTTGTTTGAAGATATTTTTGATCTTTTTTGGCTCAAACTCTATAAATAGGACCTCCCACTTCAGATTTTAAGGTTAGAAAAAGCTTCCAAGAGGGTTAGGCATTGATATAACATCCATTTTCCTTTCAAAGGCTTCTTTGACCTCATATCATCTTTTAGCTATACATACACAATACATACACCATTAGAGCTTGTCCTTGGAGCTTTTTGTTGAGATTTCAACCTAAGTTTCACAAACTTGAAGGTGTTTATGATCAAGTTTGTTTAACTACAAGCATCCTCTCTTTCAAAAGGTATAACTTTTGCATATTCTTCCTTACCTCTCTCACTCTTTTCCTCTTTTTTCCCTGATTTATACAATGTTTTAGGACTGTTTTGTGGGCTGAAACTTGTGATTTAAAAGCTACCAAGGGTGGAGGGGTTAACCACCATTCCTTGAACCTTATTCCAAGTTTATATCCTTGTGTTTTCCACTTATTTTTCTAATTTTAGCTACTATTTTTGGGCTCTTTTTGGATTGATTTTGGACTATTTTCAGAGGCTAAAATATGTGATCTGAAGTTGTAAAAAGTGGAGGGGTTAGCCACCCTTCCTTTGGCTTGCTTACTAACTTTGTTCTCTTTAATCTTTGCTTAATTTTCTAACTTTTCAAACTATTTTCGACTTGTTTTTGGGGCTGTTTTGTCACTGATTTTTTTTGGTTTTAGGGGCTGTTTGACTCATTTAATTAATTTATGCTTTGAATATTATTCTTGAAGTGCAAGCTTGCTTGTCTAGCTAGTCCTCTCCTATTTGTGTTCACTTTCTTCCCCTTTTTAAAATAGTTTTGTCACTGTTTTTTGTATATTAGGGGTTGTTTTAGTGCTGTCCTAATTTATTTAATTTGTTCATGCTTTGATTAGTTTTCTTGTTGTATCATAAGTATGCCTACATAGCATGTTGTATATTGTTCTAAGCTTTTCTTCAATTCATTTCCATGTTTAAGAACCCCATTTTAATAATCAACTTGCCATTCATCTCTTTCATTTGAGAGTTGTTTCAATCGGTTGACGGTTATTCAAAACGTGAACTAGCGATTTACGCTTAATGGCTTAATCTTTACGGAGGTTCATTGCCAACAGTGTAATCTCTTTTTCATGTTGAGAATCACCTCCCATTTGACACACTTAGTGGACGTAATCTTTAGTGGACGTAACAATCATCTTGGACTTAATGGATTAAATGATGTCAAAGACTAATGAATTTGGTTTAAAATGAACCAACTCACATAAAGAAAATAAGTTATCTTGCTTGGGGTTCGGCTGGACGTTATGTCGGATCCATTGTGTCAAGGGTCGTCTAAAATCAATTCATGATGTTTTGATGGGTCTTGAAGCATCTCTACCCCCCCTTTTGAGTTCACTCCATGATAGAAGG
>NW_021025341.1:2273037-2333949 GCF_004153795.1 Camellia sinensis
TTATCGAAAACCGGCGGTTCGGTTGGCAAATAATGGCGGATTTGCCTTGGCGGTTCGGGCGGATTGGCGGGTTATAAAAAATATAATTCAAATTACAAAACTTAAATCAAAGAGTAAAAAAAAGACGAGAGACATCGTGATGTTAAGCATCTTGCGAAGCTTTCTTCTGATGCAGCAAGTGTAGCAACAACATGATAATATTAACGACTATGCCATCGGTTCATTACAAGTATCTGTGGAAGCTACAATGATCAAATACAATACATAAAATTAATATCATTCAGGGTTTACAATATATTGAAAATGTTTACTATTGAAAAGTATTTAGATTGAAAAGTGAGCTGATGCAAGTTTGCAACATGGCCAGAAAAAAAAAGAAAAATTGAAAAGTGAATTGGAATCCAACTTTATTTTGGATTACTGACATCTTGAATTCCCCTCGAGCAGTAATATAATACTATATTCTAAGGTATAGAACAACAAGCAAACTTAAGTAAAAAAGAATTTTTAGAATCTTATAAAACATGATTTAATAGCGGTGCGGGTTGGTGCGGTTTGGAAGAAAAATAGAAACCGGCGGATTGATAAAAGTGTCACTAGAATTTGCCATTTTTCTTACCAAAAGCCGGCGGTTCGATTGGCAAATAATAACGAATTTGCCTTGGCGGGGCGGTTCGGTGCGATTTTGGCAATTTCCGCGGTATTATGCACACCCCTAAGTAGGCCAAAAAAAGCATACAAGGGTGGCCAAACCAATGTATAAAATATAAGCTTAAAAGGGGTAACTCCTCAACCTTGAAGCACAGCAGCAAATTAGCAACAAAGACAAGCCAAAACCAAGCTAAAACCCTCTTCTAGGACTCAAACAAGATCTCAAGCAACCTCCACACCAAGATGATCAAGTTTGATCAAGAACACCCAAGTAAAAGTGTAGAGATTTCAAGCTTCAAGGCAATATATTTAGAGAGAGAGAATTCTAGAGAGAAAAATTTGCTCACAAATTTTTGTAACCCCTTCCATGCAAGAGGGGGCTTTTATATATAGACGATGCAAAATCCTCTTGAAGAGATCCATCCATCCACGTGGGTACAGATGGTCCATCCTGCAAATAGCTGGCTTAAAAATATCAAAAAAATATATGTTGAAATATTGGTGGCCGGCCGACCATCAGTGATGGCTGGCAAGCCTCATCAATGGGCGGCAGACCAAAGTGCATGGCTGGCAGTGCACCAAGAGAAAGCATTCGGGAGGGACCAAAGCATGGTCCAAAAATGGGGCAGAAAGGATACAGGGTTTGGAAAGCTCAAACCTGTGACGTTCCGCCACGAAATTCGAGTACTCGACGAGCCACGAAACTTGTCACTGGATGTACCTGCAAGAACATCCAAATCTTGAGGACGGTCAAAAATGGGGTGTCTGCAGCATCCATCATATTATTTTTGCATTGAACATATCACATTGCATATTGTATGTGTCACATTGCCCCTTTGTATTTTTGCATTCACCATCACACTTACACTATGTTTTACAGCTATCATGCATGGTTACAATTGTCATAGCTGTTGCATCTCTTGGTTACAATCCATTAACACAACTTGTCTACAATTGTCCAAATATTTGGTTACAACATTTCTTCTTTACCCGGTTGAAACCCATCCCCTATTTCGTATTGAGGTACGGTCTAGGTCTCGCTTGTTGGTTAAGATCAATTTATCCTTTATCCAGTTGAAACCCATCCCCTATTTCGTATTGAGATACGGTCCGGCTCTCGCATGTTGGCTAAGACCCATTTCTCCTTTATCGGGTTGAACCCATCTCCTATTTCATATTGAGGTACGGTCTAGGTCTCCCATGTTGGTTACTCCTTTACGCAGTTAAAACCTTTCTCTTCTCTGTATGAGATACGGTTATGCTTGTTGGTTACACTATCTCTCCTCCTTTCATTTGAAACACGTTAGGAAGTTTACTCGGTGAAAACCTTTCCCCTTTCCGAATGAAATACGATTAGGTATGCTTGTTGGTTATACCACATTTTCTCTTTCGCGTGAAATGTGTTACCATTTCAAGTTCACTTGGTTAAAACCTTCCCCCTCTCCGTATGAAATACAGTTAGGTACGCTTGTTGGTTACACCACTTTTCCTCCTTTCTTGTGAAACGTGTTAGGATTTCAAGTTTACTTGGTTAAAACCTTCACACTCTCCGTATGAAACACTGCTAAGTATGACTGTTGGTTACACCACCTTTCCTCCTTTCCCGTGAAACATGTTAAGGTTTGAAGTTTATCTGGTTTAAACCTTCTCCCTCTTCGTATGAAATACGGTTAGGTACACCTGTTGGTTACACCACCTTTCCGCATTTCGTGTGAAATGTGTTAGGATTTCAAGTTTACTTGGTTAAAACCTTCACACTCTCCGTATGAAACACTGCTAAGTATGACTGTTGGTTACACCACCTTTCCTCCTTTCCCGTGAAACATGTTAAGGTTTGAAGTTTATCTGGTTTAAACCTTCTCCCTCTTCGTATGAAATACGGTTAGGTACACCTGTTGGTTACACCACCTTTCCGCATTTCGTGTGAAATGTGTTAGGATTTCAAGTTTACTTGGTTAAAACCTTCACACTCTCCGTATGAAACACTGCTAAGTATGACTGTTGGTTACACCACCTTTCCTCCTTTCCCGTGAAACATGTTAAGGTTTGAAGTTTATCTGGTTTAAACCTTCTCCCTCTTCGTATGAAATACGGTTAGGTACACCTGTTGGTTACACCACCTTTCCGCATTTCGTGTGAAATGTGTTAGGATTTCAAGTTTACTTGGTTAAAACCTTCACACTCTCCGTATGAAACACTGCTAAGTATGACTGTTGGTTACACCACCTTTCCTCCTTTCCCGTGAAACATGTTAAGGTTTGAAGTTTATCTGGTTTAAACCTTCTCCCTCTTCGTATGAAATACGGTTAGGTACACCTGTTGGTTACACCACCTTTCCGCATTTCGTGTGAAATGTGTTAGGATTTCAAGTTTACTTGGTTAAAACCTTCACACTCTCCGTATGAAACACTGCTAAGTATGACTGTTGGTTACACCACCTTTCCTCCTTTCCCGTGAAACATGTTAAGGTTTGAAGTTTATCTGGTTTAAACCTTCTCCCTCTTCGTATGAAATACGGTTAGGTACACCTGTTGGTTACACCACCTTTCCGCATTTCGTGTGAAATGTGTTAGGATTTCAAGTTTACTTGGTTAAAACCTTCACACTCTCCGTATGAAACACTGCTAAGTATGACTGTTGGTTACACCACCTTTCCTCCTTTCCCGTGAAACATGTTAAGGTTTGAAGTTTATCTGGTTTAAACCTTCTCCCTCTTCGTATGAAATACGGTTAGGTACACCTGTTGGTTACACCACCTTTCCGCATTTCGTGTGAAATGTGTTAGGATTTCAAGTTTACTTGGTTAAAACCTTCACACTCTCCGTATGAAACACTGCTAAGTATGACTGTTGGTTACACCACCTTTCCTCCTTTCCCGTGAAACATGTTAAGGTTTGAAGTTTATCTGGTTTAAACCTTCTCCCTCTTCGTATGAAATACGGTTAGGTACACCTGTTGGTTACACCACCTTTCCGCATTTCGTGTGAAATGTGTTAGGATTTCAAGTTTACTTGGTTAAAACCTTCACACTCTCCGTATGAAACACTGCTAAGTATGACTGTTGGTTACACCACCTTTCCTCCTTTCCCGTGAAACATGTTAAGGTTTGAAGTTTATCTGGTTTAAACCTTCTCCCTCTTCGTATGAAATACGGTTAGGTACACCTGTTGGTTACACCACCTTTCCGCATTTCGTGTGAAATGTGTTAGGATTTCAAGTTTACTTGGTTAAAACCTTCACACTCTCCGTATGAAACACTGCTAAGTATGACTGTTGGTTACACCACCTTTCCTCCTTTCCCGTGAAACATGTTAAGGTTTGAAGTTTATCTGGTTTAAACCTTCTCCCTCTTCGTATGAAATACGGTTAGGTACACCTGTTGGTTACACCACCTTTCCGCATTTCGTGTGAAATGTGTTAGGATTTCAAGTTTACTTGGTTAAAACCTTCACACTCTCCGTATGAAACACTGCTAAGTATGACTGTTGGTTACACCACCTTTCCTCCTTTCCCGTGAAACATGTTAAGGTTTGAAGTTTATCTGGTTTAAACCTTCTCCCTCTTCGTATGAAATACGGTTAGGTACACCTGTTGGTTACACCACCTTTCCGCATTTCGTGTGAAATGTGTTAGGATTTCAAGTTTACTTGGTTAAAACCTTCACACTCTCCGTATGAAACACTGCTAAGTATGACTGTTGGTTACACCACCTTTCCTCCTTTCCCGTGAAACATGTTAAGGTTTGAAGTTTATCTGGTTTAAACCTTCTCCCTCTTCGTATGAAATACGGTTAGGTACACCTGTTGGTTACACCACCTTTCCGCATTTCGTGTGAAATGTGTTAGGATTTCAAGTTTACTTGGTTAAAACCTTCACACTCTCCGTATGAAACACTGCTAAGTATGACTGTTGGTTACACCACCTTTCCTCCTTTCCCGTGAAACATGTTAAGGTTTGAAGTTTATCTGGTTTAAACCTTCTCCCTCTTCGTATGAAATACGGTTAGGTACACCTGTTGGTTACACCACCTTTCCGCATTTCGTGTGAAATGTGTTAGGATTTCAAGTTTACTTGGTTAAAACCTTCACACTCTCCGTATGAAACACTGCTAAGTATGACTGTTGGTTACACCACCTTTCCTCCTTTCCCGTGAAACATGTTAAGGTTTGAAGTTTATCTGGTTTAAACCTTCTCCCTCTTCGTATGAAATACGGTTAGGTACACCTGTTGGTTACACCACCTTTCCGCATTTCGTGTGAAATGTGTTAGGATTTCAAGTTTACTTGGTTAAAACCTTCACACTCTCCGTATGAAACACTGCTAAGTATGACTGTTGGTTACACCACCTTTCCTCCTTTCCCGTGAAACATGTTAAGGTTTGAAGTTTATCTGGTTTAAACCTTCTCCCTCTTCGTATGAAATACGGTTAGGTACACCTGTTGGTTACACCACCTTTCCGCATTTCGTGTGAAATGTGTTAGGATTTCAAGTTTACTTGGTTAAAACCTTCACACTCTCCGTATGAAACACTGCTAAGTATGACTGTTGGTTACACCACCTTTCCTCCTTTCCCGTGAAACATGTTAAGGTTTGAAGTTTATCTGGTTTAAACCTTCTCCCTCTTCGTATGAAATACGGTTAGGTACACCTGTTGGTTACACCACCTTTCCGCATTTCGTGTGAAATGTGTTAGGATTTCAAGTTTACTTGGTTAAAACCTTCACACTCTCCGTATGAAACACTGCTAAGTATGACTGTTGGTTACACCACCTTTCCTCCTTTCCCGTGAAACATGTTAAGGTTTGAAGTTTATCTGGTTTAAACCTTCTCCCTCTTCGTATGAAATACGGTTAGGTACACCTGTTGGTTACACCACCTTTCCGCATTTCGTGTGAAATGTGTTAGGATTTCAAGTTTACTTGGTTAAAACCTTCACACTCTCCGTATGAAACACTGCTAAGTATGACTGTTGGTTACACCACCTTTCCTCCTTTCCCGTGAAACATGTTAAGGTTTGAAGTTTATCTGGTTTAAACCTTCTCCCTCTTCGTATGAAATACGGTTAGGTACACCTGTTGGTTACACCACCTTTCCGCATTTCGTGTGAAATGTGTTAGGATTTCAAGTTTACTTGGTTAAAACCTTCACACTCTCCGTATGAAACACTGCTAAGTATGACTGTTGGTTACACCACCTTTCCTCCTTTCCCGTGAAACATGTTAAGGTTTGAAGTTTATCTGGTTTAAACCTTCTCCCTCTTCGTATGAAATACGGTTAGGTACACCTGTTGGTTACACCACCTTTCCGCATTTCGTGTGAAATGTGTTAGGATTTCAAGTTTACTTGGTTAAAACCTTCACACTCTCCGTATGAAACACTGCTAAGTATGACTGTTGGTTACACCACCTTTCCTCCTTTCCCGTGAAACATGTTAAGGTTTGAAGTTTATCTGGTTTAAACCTTCTCCCTCTTCGTATGAAATACGGTTAGGTACACCTGTTGGTTACACCACCTTTCCGCATTTCGTGTGAAATGTGTTAGGATTTCAAGTTTACTTGGTTAAAACCTTCACACTCTCCGTATGAAACACTGCTAAGTATGACTGTTGGTTACACCACCTTTCCTCCTTTCCCGTGAAACATGTTAAGGTTTGAAGTTTATCTGGTTTAAACCTTCTCCCTCTTCGTATGAAATACGGTTAGGTACACCTGTTGGTTACACCACCTTTCCGCATTTCGTGTGAAATGTGTTAGGATTTCAAGTTTACTTGGTTAAAACCTTCACACTCTCCGTATGAAACACTGCTAAGTATGACTGTTGGTTACACCACCTTTCCTCCTTTCCCGTGAAACATGTTAAGGTTTGAAGTTTATCTGGTTTAAACCTTCTCCCTCTTCGTATGAAATACGGTTAGGTACACCTGTTGGTTACACCACCTTTCCGCATTTCGTGTGAAATGTGTTAGGATTTCAAGTTTACTTGGTTAAAACCTTCACACTCTCCGTATGAAACACTGCTAAGTATGACTGTTGGTTACACCACCTTTCCTCCTTTCCCGTGAAACATGTTAAGGTTTGAAGTTTATCTGGTTTAAACCTTCTCCCTCTTCGTATGAAATACGGTTAGGTACACCTGTTGGTTACACCACCTTTCCGCATTTCGTGTGAAATGTGTTAGGATTTCAAGTTTACTTGGTTAAAACCTTCACACTCTCCGTATGAAACACTGCTAAGTATGACTGTTGGTTACACCACCTTTCCTCCTTTCCCGTGAAACATGTTAAGGTTTGAAGTTTATCTGGTTTAAACCTTCTCCCTCTTCGTATGAAATACGGTTAGGTACACCTGTTGGTTACACCACCTTTCCGCATTTCGTGTGAAATGTGTTAGGATTTCAAGTTTACTTGGTTAAAACCTTCACACTCTCCGTATGAAACACTGCTAAGTATGACTGTTGGTTACACCACCTTTCCTCCTTTCCCGTGAAACATGTTAAGGTTTGAAGTTTATCTGGTTTAAACCTTCTCCCTCTTCGTATGAAATACGGTTAGGTACACCTGTTGGTTACACCACCTTTCCGCATTTCGTGTGAAATGTGTTAGGATTTCAAGTTTACTTGGTTAAAACCTTCACACTCTCCGTATGAAACACTGCTAAGTATGACTGTTGGTTACACCACCTTTCCTCCTTTCCCGTGAAACATGTTAAGGTTTGAAGTTTATCTGGTTTAAACCTTCTCCCTCTTCGTATGAAATACGGTTAGGTACACCTGTTGGTTACACCACCTTTCCGCATTTCGTGTGAAATGTGTTAGGATTTCAAGTTTACTTGGTTAAAACCTTCACACTCTCCGTATGAAACACTGCTAAGTATGACTGTTGGTTACACCACCTTTCCTCCTTTCCCGTGAAACATGTTAAGGTTTGAAGTTTATCTGGTTTAAACCTTCTCCCTCTTCGTATGAAATACGGTTAGGTACACCTGTTGGTTACACCACCTTTCCGCATTTCGTGTGAAATGTGTTAGGATTTCAAGTTTACTTGGTTAAAACCTTCACACTCTCCGTATGAAACACTGCTAAGTATGACTGTTGGTTACACCACCTTTCCTCCTTTCCCGTGAAACATGTTAAGGTTTGAAGTTTATCTGGTTTAAACCTTCTCCCTCTTCGTATGAAATACGGTTAGGTACACCTGTTGGTTACACCACCTTTCCGCATTTCGTGTGAAATGTGTTAGGATTTCAAGTTTACTTGGTTAAAACCTTCACACTCTCCGTATGAAACACTGCTAAGTATGACTGTTGGTTACACCACCTTTCCTCCTTTCCCGTGAAACATGTTAAGGTTTGAAGTTTATCTGGTTTAAACCTTCTCCCTCTTCGTATGAAATACGGTTAGGTACACCTGTTGGTTACACCACCTTTCCGCATTTCGTGTGAAATGTGTTAGGATTTCAAGTTTACTTGGTTAAAACCTTCACACTCTCCGTATGAAACACTGCTAAGTATGACTGTTGGTTACACCACCTTTCCTCCTTTCCCGTGAAACATGTTAAGGTTTGAAGTTTATCTGGTTTAAACCTTCTCCCTCTTCGTATGAAATACGGTTAGGTACACCTGTTGGTTACACCACCTTTCCGCATTTCGTGTGAAATGTGTTAGGATTTCAAGTTTACTTGGTTAAAACCTTCACACTCTCCGTATGAAACACTGCTAAGTATGACTGTTGGTTACACCACCTTTCCTCCTTTCCCGTGAAACATGTTAAGGTTTGAAGTTTATCTGGTTTAAACCTTCTCCCTCTTCGTATGAAATACGGTTAGGTACACCTGTTGGTTACACCACCTTTCCGCATTTCGTGTGAAATAAACAATAGCTCCACCTCAAGAACCCAATGTTACCATCAACCCACCTTCCATCCATGACCAATCACCTTAACCTCATCCATACATTACCCCATTCCTTCGACCCCAGCATATACATCATCCCAGCCCATCTACCCAAGCCAAAGGTGTTTATTGTTGAAAGTACCGATTTGTGCATGATAGATGCACCCAATCTGATTCGAGTACATCAAAAGCGCCAAATGGCCGAACCCACTACTGCCAAGATATTAAGAATGATTAAAGACCTTCAAGGAACGGTGGCTGATTTAACCTTTGGGGTTCTGACCCCTTCAAAGAATTCTCTAATCTTGGGACAAACTAAAAGTGGAATGGGCCAATCAAAAGCGAACATGGTCGAAACAAGTAGCAAGAATGAGTCTGGGGTAACTATTGATCCCTATGCACAACTTCGGTGGGCTATCGAAACTTTAAAGGTCAAAGGGTTGAACAAGCAGTAAGTGCTCGTAGTTGTTGCAAAGACTGTGGATGACACTTTTGTCACTCAAGTTGGGAGCATTTTGAATCAGAGGTCAAACAATTGAAAGGGATGTTTTACCAGAAACACCCATCCTAATTCCAATCCCAAGCCCATGAATACCCAGCCAACACCTGCCAATCCGTTTGCCAATGTTTCTAAACCTAATGCTTCCTCCTCTCAAAAACAAACCTTCAATCATCTCTATATGAGCCCAACCCTTGCCTTGAAGGTACTGATGGAGAAAGGGCATCTCAAACCACTCAATCCTCGACCCCTCCCTAATCCTCTCCCACCTAAACACGACTCTACCCAATATTGCATATTTTATCAGCAATATGGTCACCATACTGACCATTTTTTTCGCTTTCACCATGAAATTCAAGACGTGATTAACAATAAGGTCATCACCGCTCTTGAAAATCCCAAAGCTGTCAATAAACCTCTCCCTAACTGCAATAGATTGCCACCCCATAACAAAAATCCCATCTATGGTTTTCCAACAACCCCCAGCCAGCACAACCAAGGAGATGTGTGGGGACAACTAGGATAATTGTAAGGCTCAATCTGTGAGACCCAATTTCAAAGTCTAAAATCAATCCTACGGGGTGTGGATGTGAGTATTGCTGAATGGAAGGCTGGTTTAAACCCTTCTGTGGGCTACTCGAAGTTGTTTTTGAAGTCTACAGATGGACTTTGAGAGTGAAAATCCCTTTTGTCTCAAGGGTGCTGAATTCATTTTGGGTTGTGTCTTGTAAATAGTTGAGTCGTGTATTTTATTTTCGTTTTCTTTTCTTGTGTTGTTGCGTCAGTTGAGTCTTTTCCTTTGAGTTGCTCTTGTGTACCCTCAGGTCTTCATTTTTCTAAATAGTGGAAGTCAAGTTTTTGATCATTTTATTGTGCCTATAGTAATGCATGTGTGACCTTTTTGAAAATGGAAAAAGCTCTGATTTTTGTTTTTGAATGAGATTCTATTAATAAGCTCGAGTATTGAAAAGGATCCTCTGAATAGTTTGAGTGGATTCTGACTTATCGGTGCAAAGTCCTTTATGATTTTCAAATTTTAAACTATTTCTTTTGCAAAACTTACGAAGATAGATTCAGAATTGTGCATGGTATTCTATACTGTCCTAGGGATTCTCTTCACCTTTGGACGATCATTTTGGCAATCACAAGACGGCTTTCAGCCCTCACAATCATAGAATTTCTTCCTCTGGTGTTTTCATTACGTCAAAAGGAAATGGATAAAAGAAACCAAAAAGAAAAACCAAAAAGAGAAACTGAGAAAAAAAAAAAGAAAGAAAGAAAGAAAGAAAGAAAGAAAGAAGAAAACAAAGAAAGAAAATAAAGAAGTCAACCATTAAGCCAAGAGCATCCATTGGAATGAAATCCAATCAACTGTGAGGAAGGAAACTTTTTTTTGAATTCGGTAAAGCCAATGCGAGGAAGTACCACATTGCAAGAAGAATCAACTCTAAAAATGGAGCAAAAGAAAAGAAGAAGACATGCATAAAAGAATGGAGAACCAATTTCAAATAAAGGTGAAGCCAATTCCCGTGTCGGGGCAAGGACGACTATTGATCAAATTCACTGCAAACTGGCTAAACTAGCCAAGGGCATCGTCAACGGATGTCAGTTACAGATCTGCTCACAACCCCTCTATGGGAAAGCTCACTAGTTATGAGCGAAAGAAGTATAATTTAGCAGAATGCTAGGGGCAAGGGTCCACAATTTTCAGCTTATCCATCAACCACACCTGGGAAGGGATAAAAAAATAAGAGAGATTAAAGAATAGAGAGATGTGTGCTGAGAGAAAGAGTGAGGAAATGGCTTTTCAGATAAAAAGAGATTGAGGACCAAAGTGATGTAAGATCCATGAATAAGAAAAGAGTGGGAAACAATACCTGGAGAAGCAAGCTCTCCATGAACCGAGAGGTCTCTCACTATTGGAAAACATCCAAGTGTTGTGTTTGGTGGTTTTGTTTGTTTTGATTATTGTTTTAAGTCATTTTGATTTCGGTGAGTGTCAATAGTTGTGTTGCTCTTACTTTGTTTTTCCTTTGTTGAGTTCTAGTGTACTGTGGTCAGTCGTAGGCTCAATACCCGGTTAAGAACTCATTCTCGGTTTGCAAAAATAAATCGTTTTGTGCTTAAAGTGTCGTGCTATGCCCAACATGATCTGCAAAACATGATTCGTTCCTTCATAAAACTGCAGGGTCCAACCCAAGTCAAAAGAGAGAGCAATAGAACAAGTCCCTATCGGAAGCTACATAGGTCCCGGATTACAAAGCAAATGAAAAGAGAAAAAATTTGGAGCATCTTAGTGTGTTTTAACTTCAACAAATTCCGAGATTGTGTTCCAGGTGCACCTTTTCAGGCCTCGCCATTTCTCTGGAGTATAAGTGTACCTTGACCTCGAGTTTAAGCCTACTTCAAATCAGAATGGTGATTAGAGCGTCATCTGTGGCTTCTACGTGTAGATGTTACCCCTTGTCAAATATTTGAGGACCTTTGAACTGTGAGTTGAAGGTAAGAGTTCGAAGAACACAAGAGGGAGATCCCTGTCAGAGTAGAGCGATTCATCGCCACTCACCCCATGAGGTGCTTTCTAAAGCACCGCTTTATTTGTTTATTGCATTCTTTAAACATCAAGCACTACATTGTTTGTAACATGTATCATATCATCGCACTTATTGCATTTATTTGCATCTTGTGTTATCTTGTATCATTTATCCTTTTACGCTGAGCATTATTTAGGATCATTGTTCCTCAAGGCTTTTGTCAGAACACAGGATGGAGATCCCTGAGCAGTTTTTCTCTTCTCACAGTTTTAGCGTGATTGGAGTATCTTAGGACACGTGCAACGCGACCCTGAGCGATTTTCTCAAGACCTCTTCTCACGATTTCAGCGTGGTTTGAGTGTTCTTTTCCTCACATGATTTCAACATGTTTGGAATTTATCTCAGGACGCATGGAACGCGACCCTGAGTGGTTTTCTCAAGACCTCTTCTTGCGATTTCAGCGTGGTTTGAGTGTTCCTTTCCTCACACGATTTCAGCGTGTTTGGAATTTATCTCAAGATTCATGGAACGTGACCCTGAGTGGTTTTCTTAGGACCTCTTCTCATGATTTTAGCGTGGTTAGAGTGTTCCTTTCCTCACACGATTTCAACGTGTTTGGGATTTATTCTTCATCTTCTCATGATTTCAGTGTGGTTAGAGTGTTCCTGTCCTCACACGATTTTAGCGTGTTTGGGATTTGTTCTTCTCCTCCAGTGTGGTTGGAGTATGTCATCCTATTCATTTACTACATTATCTATTGCACTGTTTTGTGTACCTTACATGGCACTATCTTGTGCACCTTGCATCGCACTGTCTTGTGAACCTCACATCGCACTATTGTGTGCATTCTACTTGTATCGCACTGTCTTGTGCACCCCATATCGCACTATCTTGTGCACCCCATATCGCACTATCTTGTGCAACTTGTGTCATACTGTCTTGTGCATTCACCCTACATCGCACTGTCTTGTGCATTCACCCTACATCGCACTGTCTTGTGCACCAGTATCGCACTGTTTTGTGCACCCATATCGCACTATCTTGTGCACCCATATTGCACTGTTTTGTGCACCTTGAGTTCGCACTATTTTGTGCACCTGCATCGCACGGTCTTGTGCATTCCACATGTATCACGCTGTTTTGTGCATTCATCTTGCATTGCATAATTTTTGTGGCTTGTACTGCACTATTTTGTGCATTCAATCACCCCGCACTATTTTGTGCACCTCACTCACACTATCTTGTGCACTCATTGGGTCTAAGAGATCTTAAATCCTCTAGAAGTGCAATTCCTTTGGTATTTTTCATGCCCGAACGACTTCAGGCGGTCTCGTATAGCCACCTGACTGTGTTTGTAATGAGTTCTTAGGAGATTAACTGAGACGGTAAAAACTAGAATTCGAATGGCTGAGGCCTAAAATGCAAAGGTTTGGGATTTTCAACACTAAAGTCTAGTTTAAATACCCAGGGGTATATTCTCAGCTTGAAATCTGTATGGCAGCCCCATAGGTTGAGGTAGCTTGTATGCACCTCAATTCTAGATACTAAACCAATCTAGTCTGTCACCCTGTTGGAGAATAGGAAAACATGGCCAGAAAGAAAAGTAGTACCTGTGGTTTGGAAGCGCAACCAAGAAGAAAAGAATGATCCACAGTAGTATAAGGTAAGTCATCGCCAATTGCCCTTGTAAGGTACTTTCACTTTCTAGCTACTACATCGTATTTATTATCTATTACATCACCTCTATCACATTGCATATAGAATTTATTGCATGCATCTATGGTATCATACCATTTTATCGCTTGCATCTTTTCCATGTTAAGTTTAGCTTGGCATGTGCTCATATCTTTCCCTCGTTGAAACATAGTTCTGTCGTGTGTAAGTACCCATGCTACACTGAGGCCAGTATGGAGGGTGTCAACACCTTTTCTGTGTTAGGCGTGGTTTGTTTTGTGTCCATGCCCTTTCTAGGTAAGATGTGGTTCGGCTTGCGCCCCTTATTCACTACATCCACTTCATCCATTGCATTCATTACATTGTACTTTGTCTTGTTGCATTCAGCATTTAGGATCATCATCTTTCATCAACAGATCATTCCTCACTTATATCATATTAGGCAATTACTTGTACCCTTTTTATAAAAAACATAGTTCTACATGTGCTCGCATCCCTTTCACGTTGAAACATGGTTCTGTTATGTGTAAGCATCCATGCTGCGCTGAGGCCAGTATTGAGGATGTAGGCACTTAGCCTGTGTTAGACGTCGTTTGGCTATGCCTACTTCTTTTCTATATGAAACGTAGTTTGATTTGCATCTCCATTCCTTTATGGTATTTGTGTGTTTTGCACTGCTCGTGGTTTAATTATATTATTGCATTGGGTTGTATAATATTTGCATCCTGTCTCTGAACTATGCTGATTTGATTCCTTACAATGGGATACGTATGCAACCCTCGGGTTCAACCAACTGCATCTGCATTTTGTTTGTTTGCCCAAGACTTACGGCCTTGTCAAAATGGGTCGTCTTCGGGCTTTGACATTCATTTACGTCATTTCATGACTTCGAGCTCTGTCAAAGAGAGGCAACAATAGACACCCCATTTTTTACTGCCCTTAAAACTTGGGCACCACAGGTTGATCACTTGATAATGAAATTTATGTTGTACAAACGTTCAATTTCTTTAGCAAGAAAAGCTTCTAAATCCCAACCTTACACCCCATTTTTTACCAAAACTATTTTAGACCTTAAAACCCTTTTTTTCAAAATGCTTTTATGATGTTTCGAGGCTCTCATTTCGTTTAAAATATTGCACTTTTCGATAAACCGAGTAAGGAAAAAGTGGAGATAAATGAAAGGGAGGTGAACCCTTTCAAAAATCTATATAAACATCTTATTTAAAGGTTTGGAGTTGAAGAAAATAGGAGGGAAGGGAAGAAAACTAGTTAGGGGAAAAGTGGGGCATCAAACCGTTAGGATGAAACTGAATAGCCTTCACTAAAATAGGCATATCTCTTTTATACACCTAGAATTTAGACGTGAGGCCACCACTATTGGAAAGTAGCCTTCCGGGGCTTTAATTTAGACTTAAGAATGACCTAAAATCGAGTTCGGATGAAGGAGATATACCCGTTTGAAGTCGGGCTTGGAAACGAATTTTTCTTTGGCCAGCCACTTCTATAAAATGCCAGATTTTTGTAGATATTTGTTGCCAGTTGTTCCCATGCTGCACCAACTGTTCCTATACAAATATTTTCGAGATAGACACACGTTTTTCTATATATACAAGGCCAACCCTCATGTTTTTAGGTTACAAAAATTTCCAAAAGCCCCAAAACTTGAAATTCTCTCTCTATCTCTATCTTGCAACACACACACCTTCCCCAAACACTTCTTAAACCAATATTGGAGCTCTCCTTACTGAGATTATTGAGTCCAAATTTTAGCCCTTGAGAGTGAGAACTTGTGGGTTTGTTAACAAAAGAGTTGCCTTGCTTCAAGACGTATAAATTTGAGCATCTTTACACTACTTATTTTCTATCTTTTCTTACCGATTTTGAACTTCTTTTACACTATTTTTATGTGCTAAAACTTGTGGTTTAAAGCTACCAAAGGTGGAGGGGTTAACCACCATTCTTTGAACTTTGTTCTCTAAGCCCTTGTGTTTCCCATTCTTTTCTCAACTTTTTTTGAGCTTTTTACCACTGGTTTTTAGAGTTTTCCAGAGGGTAAAAATCATGTTTTGAAGTCCCAAAAATGGAGGGGGTTAGCCTTCCCTCCTTGTGCTTGTTTCCTAGCTTAATTGCTCTATGTTTTTAGCTTACTTTTTTAGCTATTTTTCCTTTAATTCCAGCACTGTTTTAGTGTAAATTAAGACTGTTTTTAAGAGTTAGCTTCATTTATACTTTGTATTGCATACTTGTAGTGTAATGGTCCACGTAGGTTTGGTGTTTTAGGCATTAGACACCAACCTATTTGAGTTGATAGTGTTTATTTTTTGCTTTCCATACTTGTATTCATCTCTAATCACCTCTGCAACCTCTCTCCTTTTTTGGCTTTTTCTTTGTTTTGAAAGTTGTTTCAAACTAATTGTTTGTTTAAGCTTGAGATAGAGGTATCATGCTTAATAGTTTAATCCCTTTGGGGTTCATTACCAACGACATGGTGTCTCTCTCATGCCTAAAACAACTCTTTGTTTGATGCTCCTTTCCATTAGAGGACTTAAAGCCCATTATTGGACTTAAATGAACTAATGAATGAATGGTAATTGCAATGAAGTAATAAAATTGAAACTAAAAGTGATATAAGATAATAAAGCAAGTTAGTGTTCAATCGGACGTTAATTGAACACGTGGAAACTTGGGTCATTTCATACTTGCTAGTGATGAAATGGTTCAAGTTTCCAAGGTCAACCACTTCCCTTGATCAATCCATGATAGGGAGGAGGTTTTGGTTGCTCTCTTATTACCATTTATTGAAATTGTGTTCCTTGGTTCATAAGTCGTCACGCAATGAAATTGCGTCGATTTATGGCTTGCGAACTAAGGATACTTCTCATTTGACCTTTTTGTTGATAATGAGAGGCAAGATAGACAAACATCCCCTGAGGATGCTCTGGTTATGCTCTGTTTGTCCTCTGTTGCTGTCGGAAAAAAATAACATTAGTGGCCAGCAGGCCATTTGTACTGGACGGCAACCCACTTTTAATGGGTGGCCGGCTACTACTTCTAGGTTGCCGGCCACTTTTCCAAGCAAGCAGTGTCCTTTTTCCAGCAGAGCCTAAGGTGGAAAACATGTGCAATTTTCTAACTGTGCAACAGAGGCATTCCAATAGCAAAACGGAAAGCTTTTTCGGGTGAAAATCCACATCCATGCATGAGCCATCCCTTGATTCTCGAGATCCGTGAAGTGATGTTGTAATATTAGTATGTAATGCTTGAAGTAGCGGATTTGTAGCTAATTAGTTAGAATAGCTAGTTAGTTTCTTGTTGTACTTATTTAATTAGTTAGAATAATTAGTTAAATTTGTTGTTGTAATAATTAGTTAAATAGCCTAGCTAATTTATTTCATTTGAGTTTGTAATAGTTAGTTAATTAGGTAATTAGTTAACTAGTCCATTTATTCGGACCCTCTTGTGCAAGAGCCAATATGTAATAATGTGTATGTCTTCTAAACCCACATCTTTTTCCCTTTTATTTATTTTCTTATAATGGGTAGTTTAGAACATCGTGTTTCATTTAGCATATTTCATAATTCGCATCCACTTGTCTTGCATGCATCGAGGCTCGGTTCATCATTCTAACAAAAACATAGTAGTTTACATACTTTTTTGAATACGTGTTTAAACGCATACTATCAAATTGACTCACATGACATAATTAGTAACTGAGCCTATTAGTTACATATTGCATGTGTTGCATTAGTCGTGTTGCATTAGTTACGAGCATGCATGTTTTCTAGCTCTTTTGTTTCTTTTGGCTTGCCTCAGAGTACTGGGGGAACATTTATTTGCTTTAGCATATCGCATGCGTGTGATTGTTGCCATGTCTAGCATGCTTGCCATGAGGCTAAGTGCTTAATTGATAAATCGCTTGAATGCCTATGGATGAAGGCTAATTGCTTGAATTGGAATAATTTGATCAAATGTACATATGCGATCACTTTTTCAAGTGGTACATATTCGAAACAATTTTCAAAACAAACATGAGTCAAAGTGTTCTAATTTTTGCAAATTAGTCTATACTTGTGTGCGCATCACATAGTAAGTTAGCCTAATAATAAAAACAAGAGCATATAATGTAAATAAAATCACATCATGATTAGTAGAGGTCGATTTTTGATCGGGCGAGTGGGGTGCTTAATTTACGACCTTCCCCTCTTGTACCTAAGTTCCTAAGCCGAGACAATCTTGGTGATGATAGACACGTGGCCTTTGGCACGAGTCATGGGTTTCCTAAATTTTTCAAAAATATTTAGGTGGCGACTCTGTATCTGGAAAAGTAGTCTATTTTTGGCATTTTGATTCAAAATCAATTTTTCAAAAAATTTGCCGGTTTTGGACTCTTTGTGATTATCTATTTCACATTGCACTTGTGAGATCAGATTTAGAATCACGGGAGTCCAAACTGTAGGGCTAGTTGTATCCGAAAGGAGCACGAAAAGTCGAGCTATAATCGCCAATGGACGCCATGTGTCACGACCCAAACCCGCACCTATAGGTTTAGCGTCATAACCGGCCAGTAATCCGAAGATTACCTACGGCCTCAAAGACGAAATTTAAAATATTTAAGTATAATTGGGGCCTAAAGTGGAAGCAAAACAAAAATAATGTTGTCTATCGAGCTGTGCGTACATGATCACCTGTAGTAATTAAAACACTTTTAATACACTCGTATATACATGTATGAAGACATATTTTATAACATATTTCACACACTTCATGAAGGACTTTTAACAAAATACAAAGACCAACTCAAGCTCGACAAAATAAAATAAAGCCTCTAAACAGAGGTACTTCTGGGATGGCTTGACAAGGAGACAGACTCCGAGGCAAACTCTAACGTTGATCCTCCAATTGCTCACCTACATATATATATATATATAAAGAGTGAGCTAACGCCCAGTGAATAATACCAAAGTAAAGAGGCTGTATGGATGAGATTCTTCATCAAGTAAATCACATTAATACATATTACATGTAAATCAAATTAGAACGACCTCAGGTCCATTATTTCCATATTCATATCTATGCGTATATTCATATTCATGTTCGTGAGCACCTTTTCATTCAAACGGCCTTTGGCCCATCATAATATTCAAACGGCCTTAGGCCCAATTCATTCACATCAAACAGCCTCGGGCCCAATCATATCAAATGGCCTCGAGCCCAACCATCATGTCAAACGACCTCTAGTCCAATCATATCAAACGGCCTCAGATCCAATCATATCAAACGGCCTCGGGCCTAATCATATCAAACGGCCTCGAGCCTAAACATATCAAACGGCCTCAGGCCCAACCATTATATCAAACGGCCTCGGGCCCAACCATCATATCAAACGGTCTCGGGCCCAATCATATCAAACGGCCACAGGCCCAATCATATCAAACGGCCTCGGGCCCAAACGTATTAAGTGGCAAACGGCCTTAGGCCCAATTCAGACATATCAAACATATCAAACGGCCTTAACGGCCTTAGGCCCAATTTATACACTTATCAGACGTGTCAAGTGGCCTCAAGCCCAATTCATACTCTTATTAGACGTATCAAACAGCTTCAGGCCCAATTCATACTCTTATCACATATTAAATGGCCTCAAGCCCAAATCATGTTCTTCACATAGTCTTATGCAAAAATTAGGCATATAGAATATTCATTCATAATTCAAATCAACAAATCCATGAAACTTATACAGAAGTAGCATTTGGAAAATAACATACTTGAAAATATCTTTACTAAGATATTACTCACAGTGTTCAGATGTCTGGCTCACCCTTGTAGTTGACCCTACACAATTCATTCATAACACACATAGAAATCGGGTCACAATACAATTCATTCTAGTCTTTAATCCTTTAATTCTATCAGGCTCTTTCTAACTCTTTAGTTCATTCATAATGCTCAATACATACCTAAGAGTGCTTAGAAGTGAAAGAAAACGAAAATCGAAACATGAAACAGCTTTTCAAAATTTTCTGAAACGGGACTCTACGCTCAAGCGCAACATTAGTCGCTCGAGCGGACCCCTTGGTCTGTAAAAATACTGGTTGTTTGAATTTTACGCTCAAGCAACAACTTCTTCGCTCGTGCGATGATAACGAATTTTGAGTTTTCTAGAATGTTGTTTCAACTTCAAAACACATTACCAAGGCTCCAAATTCAGACATGACACACTCGAATATGCAAAAATATTCCCAATTACATATATTTAAAATTAATTCCACTTATACTTCAAAATTCCATGATTTTGAATTCAAATTTAAACCTTGGATTTCATGTTTAAAAATCATATTTCAATTCTTTCTTTATTTTATGAAATACAAAATGGAAGCTATAAGCCTTTTCAAAAATATTTGCATGTATGAAATTTAAATCAAAATCAAACTAATTTTTTATTCTCAAATATAAATTATAATTTATTCCCAAATTTGTCCAAATTTAGATTTAACTCATTTTCTTTATTTCAAACCCACAAATTTTAAAACATGAATTAAACTTTCGAAACTCTTGAAAATTTCATGATGTATGTAAAAATGGAATCCAATTTCATTATTAATAACAAAAATCAGACTCAAATAATGAATTACAAAACCAATTTTTTAGAATTTCAACTTAACTTAATTTTTAACCAAAAACTTAATTTATAATCATAGATGTTTCAAAATGTATTTAAATTGAATAAAACTTTGAAATTCAATTACACGCATGGATCAAACAAATTCCTAATTTTCATAATAAAATCAAAACTTTGTCTTACTTTAAGATTAATTCTAAATTTCCATAAATTTGATTCTTCTAAAGCTTTTCCTTTTTCTCTTCACAATATGAGATTAAATTAGTTCAAATTCTTCAAAATCCATGATGCATGTATAATTAGAGTATTTAACTTGTAGAATTTACTCATGCATGTAATAATGAGACTTAATTTCATGTAAGATCACAACATCAAACCCAAAATAATTAAATTAATTCTAAATTTTCATAAATTTGATTCTTCTAAAGCTTTTCCTTTTTCTCTTCACAATATGAGATTAAATTAGTTCAAATTCTTCAAAATCCATGATGCATGTATAATTAGAGTATTTAACTTGTAGAATTTACTCATGCATGTAACAATGAGGCTTAATTTCATGTAAGATCACAACATCAAACCCAAAATAATTAATTTCTAAATTTATTCCATAACCAAAAACCTAGATCAATTTCTTCATCAATTTGCTAATTTCTTCCACTTACACGATGTTGATTCCAAACTCATCTTTAATTTCAAGGGTAATATAAATTTTCTCCAAAAATCAAGCATGATTTCATAACTTAAACTTTTATTGCAAGCAATTTAGTTGATTTCCCTCTAATTCCTTTATTCTTCCTTCAATTTCCAGCCCAAATGTGGGTTCTCTTACTCCTTTTCAGCTCTTGAACTCTTTCGCTCTAAGTTTCTTTCTCAACAATACACGGCAATGAGCTCCAGCAATTAAAGAAAGTAACCCACTTCTTGACTTAGCAAAATTCTCTCACTTTCTCTATCTAGAACTTGGACTCTCATTCTAACTTTTCAGCACAAAGTAAATGAGCGATGAAGCTACACTCTTAACCCATCAGAATAAAACATACTCACACACACTTCACTTGTTCATCATATACCACGTGTGCACACACTGGCACATTTCTTTGAGCTCGACCTCAACATTTACATGCGCGCACACACCATTGCTCAATACGCCAACACCCACAATTCTAAATTTTTCCATAATTCAATTTATGATTAAGATTAATTTAATTAAGCAACACTTAATCTTAATAAATCTTGATTAGCATATAATTAAATTGATCATAACTAATCACAAATCCTACATAATTTAGTCAGTCTAATTTGACTTTCATTATAGCCCAATTAATTATATTTAAATTTATCATCCTGAATCAGATTTTTAATCAAATTCTCAAAAGGTTCAAAATATTAAATTAAACTTATTTTCATCCTCAATTTTGGTTTCTTAAATCATTTAAGCCTTCAATTTCTGATCAGACTAAAAATTTCGTCAATAAATTACATATTCAAATTAGGCACCTCATAAATGAATTTAATTCATAATCATCTTAATTCTCAATCTTCATAACTTAATCAACTCAATTCAGACCCAATTAATAAAATCTTAGTTTTACTAAACCAAATAGAATATTTAATTAAACTTTCATATGGTCCAACATTCCCCCACCATTTTCAAAATATCAGATGATGATTCTTGGTTCACTTGGTCGCCTTATGCATAGGTGAAAATATCTTGCGATTTGAATCATTCACTTAGTGAAGACATCTCAAAGTTAGTCAAGATGGCATAGTAGACTTGTCTTTGAACTAGCAATCTTATGCGGCTAACCGGACATGTCTCACACACAGTACAGGTTACCCCAAGTAGTCAAACAAACCGACACGTAGATTGGCCTTGTGTCTATATCCTGTTTCATGAGCACTCTAGAGTCAAGCCCTTGGACTCATTGGAAGGGGCACCACCTCCTACACTCACATATGTAAGCTTACTAAGAGTACCCCTATAATTTACAATACCCTAACAATTCAGTTGTAAGCTTATTAAGAGTTTGCTAACTTATTCTCTTCTTTTCATATTACAAGTACCAAGCACTTCAACCTTGGAATGAAAATGAAATAAAACTAAGTGCTTGCAATCACGACATATGGTGTACTTGGGCTCATTAAACTCAAGACTTGATGTTTCTTCAAGCGTTGAGTCGAGTTTCCACTAGGAGTGATTATGTTAAGTGGGCTTAAGACCCATCCCTTTTGATATTTTCCACACCAAACCCCTTGGAAGTCCCTTTGTTAAGAGGTCAACCAAGTTTTCACTTGACTTTACATAACTAATGGTAATCACACCTTCTGTGATTAACTGTCTAACACAGCTATGTCTTAGTCCTACATACCTGGACTTTCCATTATAGACATAGCTATAGGCCCGTGATAAAGTTGCTTCACTATCACAATGTAAAGATATTGATGGCATAGGTTTTGGCCATATCTTAATCTCTAACAAAAGATTCCTTAGCCACTCTGCCTCTTTACTACAAGAAGCCAATGCTATAAATTCTGACATCATGGTTGAGTCTGTTATGCATGTTTGCTTCTTAGAACCCCAGGAGATAGCTCATCCTCCAAGAGTAAAAATCCAACCACTAGTGGACGAGTGATCTTCACGGTTAGTTATCCAACTAGTATTTGTGAATCCTTCCAACATTGCTGGATAGCCATTATAGACTATTCCATAGTCTATTGTCGTCCTCAAGTACATAAGTATTCGGTTAACCGCATGCCAATGCACACTATTGGGATTACTAGTATATCTACTAAGTTTTCCCACTGCAAAAGCAATATCAGGTCTAGTGCAAGTCATGGCATACATCAGGCTACCTATTATGCTTGAGTGTTCTAGCTGATCAACAGCTCTTCCAGTATTAGGATACAATTTCAAATTTGAATCAAAAGGTGTAGACATGGGTGTATAATTATATTGATTAAATTTCTTAAGAATTTTCTCAATATAGTGCAATTGGGTTATAATCAAATTATTGTCCTCTCGTTTTATCTTAATACCTAAAATTACATTAGCCAAGCCCATGTCTTTCATATTAAAGCTAGACGACAAGAAACTTTTTGTACTTTCAATGACATCATTGTCAGTACCAAAAATAAGCATGTCATCTACATATAGACATATGATTACACCTTTATTGCTAGTATACTTATTGTATACACACTTATCAGATTCATGTATCCTAAAACCATTTGACACTATTACCTTGTCAAATTTCTCATGCCACTGTTTTGGAGCTTGTTTCAGTCCACATAGTGACTTCACGAGTTTACACACTTCGTGTTTTTGACCCTGTACAACAAATCCTTCCGATTGTTGTATGTAGATTTCCTCATCTAACTCTTTATTTAGGAAAGCGGTCTTAACATCCATTTGATGGATTTCAAGCTTATAGATTGAGGCTAAGGAAATCAACACTCGAATGGTGGCAATCCTGGCCACCGGAGCATATGTATCAAAATAATCACTACCCCCTTTTTAAGTAAAACCCTTAGTAACTAATCTTGCTTTGAACTTGTCAATTATGCCATCAACTTTCATTTTCCTTTTGAAAATCCATTTACAACCAATTGGTTTAGATCCATGTGGCAAATCAGCAAGTATCCAGGTATTGTTACCCATGATAAAATCCATCTCATCGTTTATTACTTCTTTCTAGAAAGAAACATCTTGAGACTTCATAGTCTCCTCAAAAGTTAATGGATCTGAATCCATATTCAAAGAAATCATTGTTTGCTTACAATAAGCTTTCCTAGTTCTTTCTACAAGGTAAACAATGAAATCAAGGCCAAATGACTTCTCAGTCCTAGCCCTCTTACTCCTCCTTAGCTTAACAGGCTCATTTGGTTCATTAGGCTCAATGTGTTCATGTCGTTCACTTACCTCTGTAGACATCAAAGGAGTTGATTCATTTTCTTGATTAGAATCCAACCTTGGAATGCTTGTGAAACAATTCTCATAAAATACCGCACCACGTAATTCAATGATGGTGTTTGTTTCCACTGAACCATTGGGCTCTACTACCAGAAACCTATATGCTTTGCTATGTATAGCATAGCCAAGGAATATGCATTCAATTCCTTTTTCACCTAATTTCTTCCTTTTAGGTTCAGGCAATCTGACTATTGCTCTATAGTCCCATGTTTTCAGGTAACCTAGATTAGGTTTCTTGTTTTTCCAAAGTTCATAAGGAGTAGCATTTCTTTCCTTGAGAGGAATTCTATTGAGTATGTGACAAGCAGTGAGCAATGCTTCACCCCAAAAATTAGAAACTTAAACTGGAGTAAGAATGCATAGCATTAATTATTCCTGTTAATGTCCTATTGTTTCTTTCAGCTACTCCATTTTGTTGTGGTGTGTAGGGTGCAGACTTCTCATGAATAATACCAACATTTTCACAGTATTCTGGAAAATGGTATTCACTGCCTCTATCAAACCTAAGTCTCTTTATTTTGACATTACACTGATTTTCCACTTCTGTCTTAAAAATCTTGAATTTATCAAGTACCTCATCTTTTGAATGCAAAAGATAGATATGACAGTACTTAGAAAAATTATCAATGAATGTTACAAAATATCTCTTAGCACCTCTAGTGAGGTTACTTTGCATGTCACATACATCACTATGCACAAGTTCAAGTAGAGATATGATTTTATCTACTTTAGGAAATGAAATGCAAGTACTTTTAGATTACACACAAAATTTACATTTTTCAAAGATATCAATGTCATACTTAGGAATTAAATATAATTAACCATATCATGTATTTTCCTAGTATTAACATGACATAAACGAGCATGCCATAAAGAAAGAGAATCGACAATATAAGCAGAAACAGATGTATTATTGATAACATTAAGTTTGAACATTCCTTGATACATGTAGCCCTTCCCAACAAAAATCCCACCCTTAGACAAGACAAATTTGTCCGACTCAAATACTAACTTGAAACCATGCTTATCTAAGCAAGCTTCTAGATACAAGGTTTTTCTTGACATCAGGTACATGATAAACATCACTAAGACTTAAGACTTTTCCAGATGTGAACTCTAAATCCACCATTCCTTTGCATTTGATAGCAGCGGTTGAAGAGTTGCCCATGTAGAGAACTGTTCCATCACTCACTTGTTCATAAGTAGTGAAATGGCTCTTGTCGTTGCAGACATGCCTTGTTGCTCCTGAGTCAATCCACTAGTCACCAGCATCTTCGAGCATGTTCACCTCGGACATAACAGCCAAGAACTTGTTCTTAGCATTTAATGCTTCTGGCTTCTTCTTGTATGACCACCATTCATTTCTGAAGTGCCTAGCTTGCCACAGTGCCAGCAAGCGCCTTTCAGCTTCTTAGCATCTTTCTCGGGTTGGGGTTCACGCTTACGCTTCTTTTTGTTAAACCTCTTGCCATCATCTACTATGTGGTTTTGGAAGTCTGAGCCAATTGGTTATCTTTACCTTCAAGAAGCCTTGACTCTTCCTTAACTCAAAGGTGTTGAGCCAATTCCTCTAAAGTAAGATCTTCCTTTTTGTGTTTTAGAGTTTTCTTAAAATCCTTCCAAGAAGATGGCAATTTTTCTATTATAGATGCAACTACAATTGATTCATCCATGTTCATATTCTTTCTTTGGTTCAGACTTAGAACCGTGACAAATTTGAGAGTCCTGAGCTGTAGTGACCCCAAAATGAACAGAACGGGAGCTCGTTCCTCCCGGGGCGTTCGGGGACGTCTACAGTATCAATCATAGTAAAACGCATAAAATTACTAACAAGAAATTTCTTACTAGTGGCATCCTCGGTGAGGTCCTTTGACTGTAATATGCCTCAGAGTTGCTTTGTCGTTTCCAGATGTTAATACACATTGAACAGAGAGTCTGACAGCACATTCAGAATATGTCCTCGGCAAATGTAGTCGTCACTCTCCCATTTAGTTCTAGTACGGGTTTGCTCCATAGTCTTGTCTTCTTGCTCCACTGGATAGGGGGTAGTTAGCACATAGACCACTTTGAGAATGGTGAGCAAAAAGTGCATCTTCTTTTGCCAGTGTCGGAAATTTCCTCCATCAAAACAGTCAAGCTTCATGAAATCTTGAGTCATTTTCTGAATCGACATCGCCAAATCTAAGTATTGTCTTTAGATTATTAGAACAAATTGTCTTGAATTCTTCAATTAGTGGTCTTCGGGTCTTCAAAACTTGGCGATGAACTTGTCTATGTAGAACAGAAATATGATGCTTCAAGTCATATTACTTAGTCGCTTTCTTAAAAACAATATTTGCACCCATCAAAAGGTGTTACAGCAAATTCGCCTCCAAGATACAATGTAGCCAGATCTAAAGATCAAGTCTACTGGCGTCTGCACTGACGACAATAGATCAGAATACTCTTAATATAATCAAGAAAACCAAGACACTGATAATCAAATCTGCAGAATTTGATTACCAGTAAGAAAAGCAAGAATTTGCTTAAGAAACTCTTGATCGAAAACTCAAAATCAAGAGGAAGAGAGAGAAAGAGAGAGAATTGCAGAAATGCTTCTAAGTTTTTGAATGGAATGAAATGGTTGATTTCACAGCCTATTTATAGGCCTTGATGGATCTGATCGAATGGTCATGTCCCTTGATCACATCCGATCAAATCTGATTGTTGGATCGACGATCTATGGTGCAGATCATTCTCACACCGAATAGCTGCCTTGACAGATCACACCTGATGACGATTGGGTGCCTTCTCATCCATACAATCACGCGTATCTCCAATCAACGGCTATGATCAAATTGCTCTAGATCAGATACGCAACTGTTCGACCGGTTGGTTGACTCATCGCCAATGGACGCCACGTCACTGCCACGTAGAGCTGACTGTATTCCACGTCACCCATGCCACGCGCCACGCGCATATACGTGTGCAGATGGTGTGAAGCACCATCCTTGCGATGTGGGTGCATGCACATTAGCTTTCACCTAATAATTCCATATTCAAAGGAATATTCTATGTAGTACTTTATTAAGTTCTCCATGTTTTCCTCTCTTTCCGATGTGGGACAAAGTCCCCAAGCTTATTTCAAGCTTTCCAAAGAAAAACAATGAAGGTTTTGAAAATTAAACTATACATTTTAAAAAACCATTTTGAAAAATTCCCTAACAGACTTATTGTGGCGGCAACTGTAATCCTTCTATCTTTAATTTTCTTTTAAAATTTTTAATTCAATAACTTTTTTTTAATAAATAACATTATTTTTGGTAATGTTTTCAAATTTTATTTTTTTTAAATTAGAAAATAGTTTGAACTAAACCTGCACAATGACTTGCGGGCTTTTAAATTTCTTGAAAGTCAAGCCCCAGTCTTAGGAAATAGGGATGGCAATTTGAAACCGGCCCGACGGGGATCCCCGACCTCGGATAGGGGGTAGTTAGCACATAGACCACTTTGAGAATATTGAGCAAAAAGTGCATCTTCTTTTGCCAGCGTCGGAAATTTCCTCTATCAAAACAGTCAAGCTTCATGAAATCTTGAGTCATTTTCTGAATCGACATCGCCAAATCTAAGTATTGTCTTTAGATTATTAGAACAAATTGTCTTGAATTCTTCAATTGGTGGTCTTCGGGTCTTCAAAACTTGGTGATGAACTTGTCTATGTAGAACAGAAATATGATGCTTCAAGTCATATTACTTAGTCGCTTTCTTAAAAACAATATTTGCACCCATCAAAAGGTGTTACAGCAAATTCGCCTCCAAGATACAATGTAGCCAGATCTAAAGATCAAGTCTACTAGCGTCTGCACTGACGACAATAGATCAGAATACTCTTAATATAATCAAGAAAACCAAGACACTGATAATCAAATCTACAGAACTTGATTACCAGTAAGAAAAGCAAGAATTTGCTTAAGAAACTCTTGATCGAAAACTCAAAATCAAGAGGGAGAGAGAGAAAGAGAGAAAGAGAGAGAGAGAGAGAGCTCAAAATCAAGAGGAAGAGAGAGAAAGAGAGAGAATTGCAGAAATGCTTCTGAATTTTTGGATGGAATGAAATGGCTGATTTCACAGCCTATTTATAGGCCTTGATGGATCTGATCGAATGGTCATGTCCCTTGGGATCACATCCGATCAAATCTAATCATTGGATCGATGATCTATGGTGTAGATCATTCTCACACCGAATAGCTGCCTTGACAGATCACACCTGATGACAATTGGGTGCCTTCTCATCCATACGATCACGCGTATCTCCAATCAACGGCTATGATCAAATTGCTCTAGATCGGATACGCAACTGTTCGATCGGTTGGTTGACTCATCGCCAATGGATGCCGCGTTACTGCTACGTGGAGCTGACTGTATTCCGCGTCACCCATGCCACGTTGGGTCCACGTCATCGCTTCAACCTATCCGATGCAAATAGGAAACTACCCTCATAGCGCCGATGCGAAGTGCAAAGTGCGCCATCAAACACCACACAGCCCACGCCACGCGCATATGCGTGTGCAAATTGTGCAAAGCACCATCCTTGCGATGTGGGTGCATGCACATTAGCTTTCACCTAACAATTCCATATTCAAAGGAATATTCTATGTAGCACTTTATTAAGTGCTCCATGTTTTCCTCTCTTTCCGATGTAGGACAAAGTCCCCAAGCTTATTTCAAGCTTTCCAAAGAAAAACAATGAAGGTTTTGAAAATTAAACTATACATTTTAAAAAACCATTTTGAAAAATTCCCTAACAGACTTATTGTGGCGACAACTGTAATCCTTCTATCTTTAATTTTCTTTTAAAAATTTTAATTCAATAACTTTTTTTTAATAAATAACGTTATTTTTTTGAAATGTTTTTAGATTTTATTTTTTTTAAAATTAGAAAATAGTTTGAACTAAACCTGCACAATGACTTGCGGGCTTTTAAAATTCTTGAAAGTCAAGACCCAGTCTTAGGAAAGCCTAATAAACACGCCGCATTTAGAAGTTCTTAAATAATTTTGGCCTTTGTAATATTATTTGATTAAAAAAAGCCCAGTCCAACTATGTATCAGTGAGTCCTATTTGAAAGTTGTGTACTCTATTTAATCCAAAAACCTTTTATTTATATCCAAAAATTCTGTGCACATTTTTCTTCTTCTCTTTCTCTACTCCTTTGTTCTTCTCTCTTTTTCTCTTCCTGATTTCCGACGATGGGCTACCACGCCAACCTTCTTCTCTTTCTTTTACTAATATACAGTCATCGACGACCGTCGACCACCATCGATTGGGATTTACCGGTAACCATTGACCACTGACTCCTTACTTTACTCTCACCGACGGCAAAAGGGATGAGTTCTCGGAAAAAAACGATGAATAGATCTACTCAGATCTACATCAGATTTGAGTAGATCTATATCAGATCCAGCTAGATCTAAACCAGAAATAGTTGTCGGAGTACAATCTTCTTTCTGTATTTGTCTCTCTCCTTCGATCTCTCAGTTTTTTTACCTTTTCTCTTCTACACACTTCTCTTTCCTATTTTAATGAAGAAAGTTTTCAAGTTCTGAACAAATTGTTTTCAAGTTTTAGTTACAGACAGTGAAAACTGTAAAATTTTGCAATTTTAATTTTTTTGGTGCTAAAATAAATCATGCTTTAAAACTGCAAAAAATTACAGTTTCATAACATGCTTTTCAATTTGATTAATAAAAATAAATGCTTAATAGAATCATATTTTGAAACTGTAACAATTTTACAATTTCAAAGCTTACTTTTAGTTTGATCAATATTAGAGATTATTTACTTAAAACCCTACAAAAATTAAAAAATAACATATATTTTTTCTCATTATTGTTGTTTGTTGTTGTTACATTTTTTTTCAAGTTTATCAATATTTAACACATTTTGCTATACTTTTTCGCTCTAATTGCTCCATTTATTCTCTTTTTTTTCTTGACAATATTCTGGACATTCCGATGAGTCTCCGATGATGTTCTTGATGTCCAGTGAATGTTCTAAATATTCCAGTGACTTCCAGTGAGGTTCAGAACACCCCAACGATACTTCAGCGCATTTTCGGCGATCCTCTGGCAACTTTCCGGTGACGTTGAACAATTCGATGAGCCTCCAGTGACCATCTAATAGAAGTTCAACGATGGTAGGATGAAGTAACGTCTTTAATTTTAAAAATAAAAATAAAAATTATAACAATTAAAAATATATAAAACTAATTGGTACAAATATTTTGTTTTGAAATTAGATAGGTTTTGAACTTTGCATGTAGGACCTACCAATAAGTTTCCTAAAAGAATAGGTATGATAGATAAGTTAGATTGTTGCTTGATTAATAGTTTCGTATTTAAAATTTTGAGAATGGTAAATATTAGTTGATAGTTGGTTCAAATCTGATTTGATATTACAATTTAAAAAAAAAAAAAAAATTGGTTGCAAATTGAATTTTGTTAAACTATAAAATATGTGACACAGAGAACTCTGCTTTCCCAAAATAATTACAATAAAAAAAATACTGTACATCTCTTATGCTGTATTTAGCTCTTGGATTTGTGGATGGAATGTCCAATCCATTCTCCTTCCTTTTCTTTTCCCTCCACTAATTTCTTCACAAATTCAAAGTCCAAACAAAAAAGTCTTACCAGACCCACAATTCAGCATATACTCTTCTCATTGGAGAGGGAAAGAAAAGCATTCAATGTTGTTTTACAAATCACAAATCCTTTGAGTCCATTATTCAACAGGAATGGGTTTTTTTCTTATTTTTTTCAGTATACAAAGATAATCTATCGCAAACATTTATTCATGGAATTCAGTGTATTTAATTTGGCCCTTCAGTACTATCAATGCTTAATGCATATGTAATGTATTATTTAAAATAAATAAAAAAATACATGTTATTCTTTCAGAATAATTGCCATAATAATACAACTCTCAACCTCAAAAAAATAATAGTAATAAAATAAAAAAACTGCTGCAACAACTGCAATCTCAAAGACTTTTGTGACACAGAAAAAATTATGATCTAAATTAAGGAAATGTACAACTTGCCAGAAACAAATGTTACATTGTTGGGAAAAATTACTCACCAAAGTAGCCACAACAAACCTTTTCAATCTTGAACAATCAAAGCCAATCACTTTTGACAATTTGATCCAACCAGACAACCAAATCAGACATAACAGGACGCTCACTGGGATTTTCCTTCAAAGCAAGCTCGGCGATTTCAGAAAGCTTGAGCAGTGGTTCCACATTTTTTAGTAAAGCCACGTTCACATCGATTATAGCGGCTGCCTTTCCATGTCTTATTAAAGGCAGTGCCCACTCGATAATACATGGAGGCGAGTAATCCCTATCATGAGCTTTCCTTCCACTCAAAATCTCTAGCAAAACGATACCAAAATTATAGACATCGTTCACCATGCCTTCATTAAAATCTCTGTCGTTTACACTCAGGACCCCAAAATCTGAAATTCTTGCATCCCAGTTAGAATCCAGAAGAATATTCGATGTCTTCACATCCCGATGAACAATGGGAGGGTTGGCTATTTTATGAAGGTACTCAAGTCCTTTCACAATCTGCAATGAAATCTTTAACCTGAGATTCCAAACCAAAGGAGAGAGTTCCCCGTGGAGATGATCATGAAGTGTACCATGTGGCATGAACTCATAAACTAACAATCTCTCCCCCATTTCAGCGCAATATCCAAGTAAGTTCACGATATTGTTGTGCCGAATATTGCAAAGAATTTCAACCTCTGCTTCAAAATCCCGGTTGTTGGTGTGAATGATGGTGGCAGCATTAGCCCTTTTGACTGCAACTTGGGAACCATCCGAAAGTGTTGCTTTGTAAACAAACCCATAGCTTCCCCGACCAAGCTCATTAAACTCCTTGAACCCGTTTGTAGCATCTTTTAGTTCAGAGAGCCGGAAAACCTGTGCTGTTCCAATACACATGGTTACAGAGACGGGTTGTGGCATGCTCGGGTCAGGCTCAGCCTCCACCACTGGTTTTCGTAGGCAAGAAGTTCCCCGGGTTTTATCCCTCCTTTCAGTTTTAGATTTGATCAATCGAGGAATAAGACACCACCCACTTACAACTAGTATGAATCCCAACACACAAGATCCAAGGATAACAATCGGTTTCTTGATCTCTTGAAACTCTGATGAAGAAGGAAATCCACAAACCACCCAACAAGAGCTGTTCTGGCAAAGGGAACAATCAGTGCAAATTCTATCTGCGTTCTTGCTGCACATACTAGAAGGGAAAAAGCCTTGAGAACAATTTGACCCACAAGGCAAGCAAATATTCAGATCCTTTTGAACACACAAGCTTGTCAATTCTGGTTCATGTAGAAGACTCGCATTGAATGCAAAACTCCCATTAGGGCATGAACCTGGCAAACAAACACCCGGACTACATAACTGCAAAGGAGGACTGAAATCAAGTGGGGATTGTGATTGCCCACTTGCACCCCAGCAATCAAGAACTAAGTCAACTTCTCTAACCCCACAAGTAGTAAACTCGGATGAAGCAATAGCAGTAAACCCGGGACCTTTAGGAACTGAGGAGTCATCATCGATGCTTCCCCAACATTCAATTCCATGGTCATCTTTGCGTATGCCACAAAATTGACGAGCACTAGCTGATAATGCCACGAATTGAATACCTGTTGGCGGAACACCAAACTCATTGGCATCACCCCAACATTTCACTTCTCCAGATAAACTAGAAATCCCACAAATAGATCCCCTCCCTGAAGCCAATGTTTCAAAATCCCCAAATTCAGCTGAAACTCCCAAATCACCCGGTTTCGGTCCCCAACAAACAACACCCCCATCTTTCACAACACCACAGCTAAAATTACCCCCAGAAACAATACTCTTAAAAGTCAAATTATTCACAGACGGGTCATGAAATGAAGAACCATTTACAGGAAACAGAGCACTATTACTAGAATCATATGGTGTTTCACTAAATTCCCAACAATCTACTGTGCCATAACCAATAGTTGAATTATAAGATCCTCTAATTGCACAAACATGACTCGATCCAGCGGCGATTTGGGAATAAGAAAAGTACTTAAAAACAGGTGGGACGAGATCTGTACCTGGGTTTGACAATTGCCAGCAATACGCTTGCGAAGTGTTCGATGAAATGCCGCACATAAATCCCTCGCCACCCGAAAGAGAGGCCATTGGAGGAAGAGAATCAAAATACAACGACGATGATGATGTTGTTGATTTGTTGTTGTTGTTGTTTTGCCAACATATGATTTCTTGATTGCCAGCGGCATCAATGGCGCAGAAGAACTCGTTGTCACCGAATGTGGCGGCAATTGGACCGGTTAAGCCGAACCCAAATGCAGGGATTGACATGAATGGTGGAAGGAGGAGGAGGAGGAGGAGTAGAAGAAGGAGGTGAAGAGGAGAGGGACATGGTTGGGGGTTCATGTGATCTGGGTTTTGTGAGGTTTGAGTCAGTTTGTTTGTGTCATGGATTGATTGATAGTTGATTCTGAGTGTTTTGGCAATGGTGGATAGGTTGTGATGGTGGCGATTGTTGAAGTTGAAGTTGGATCATAGGGAGTCCAGAGACAGTTATATGAAGTCAAACAAGAGTTGCGAAGTTGTCACTCCAAGCAACTGACCACTCTTCCAGTATGCATAATATCACATGGTTTGTTCTCTTTTTTTCTTTTTCTTTTTTTTTTCTTTTTTTGCTATTTTTAATAGACAATCATATGTCCACTAAAATTATATATAAACACATTTCTTATTAGATTTTGTTAGTTTTTTAACTACTAAACAAAAAATCCACCCTTTTCTGTAAGTTATAACAAATATGATTAAGAAAAAATCATTTATTTATGTAATTTTTCAAGCTGTAAAGTTGTATTACTTGCTTCAGCTAAATTATTTGGACGGTGTTGTTTAACTCTGTGGAGTTCACCACGGATTATGTTTTAATTATTCGAGTTATTCATGTTTTATGACATTTTGTATAAATCATTAACAGAAAAAATTAAAGTGATCTGATATATGCAATTATATAATTTTATTATATTTATTTTCATAAAAAAAAATATGATATATTTTTGAAATTAATCTTGTGCTTCGTTTTTTCAAAAATTATGTAAGTATACATATCAAATCGAGTGTCACAAAACATAAACAATTTAAATAATCAAAACGAGATTTGTAATGAACCCCATGATTTCAAATAATATCGTCCAAACAACCACGCTCTCCTCATTAATTTGTCATGTTGAAGAAGCATATCAGAGTACAGAGTACTGCAATGTTGGATCGTCCAACTTGTATAAGTTATTTTTTATTCCTATATAATTATGGTTTAGAAAGTAATTAAGTAGTGCCTCAAAGTCAAACCATGGACAAGGAAGAAGAAGCAGAACAAGTTGGAGCCAACACAGGCTGTATCAGGGTGAGAGGACACCAGCTTAATGTTGGACCCTACTTGAGCCTGATCTGATCTATTTGTCTTTTTGTCTATTCTTACTAGCCAACAAATTGCACATCAACACAATTTTTATTTTACATTTGATACTAGTAATCTTTTCAAGAATCATGTGCTCTTCTATTCTCCTACCAGCAATGCTATAAATATATTATTTTTAAAATTATTTATAAAACAAAAAGTGCAAATATTGTAATATTAAGATTTGATACTCTCTAATAGATGGCAATGGTTTTCTGCAAAAGAGAAAGAAGAGAGAGAGGGTGCGTGCAAAAGAGGGAAAAGAGAGAGACCGGTTTGGGGACGGAAATTCGGGTTGATTTGAAGGTACATTTTGGGGCTTTATAAAGATATTGTTGCTAATATCATAATTTCTTTTGTTAATTGTCCTAATAATGAAGTAATGGACGGCGAAAATTATAATGTAATTTAATAGAATAATGCTTGGGACCCCTTTTGGGGGTCACCCCCTCACCCCCCCTTTGCCACGTGGCGGGTGGTGATTGGAGGAGCAGGAAAAAAAAGAAAAAGAAAAAGAAAATGTAACCAATGAGAAAGAGAGGGGGTCAAAGGGGGTGGGGGGAAAAGGGGGGATAAATCATTGTTGAATTTAATATTACACGAGTAGAGTGTATTTTTTAAAATCATATATAATCGAATATATATTTGTAATTTATTAAAAAAAATACACTACTAAGCTATTTAGATTTAAAAGTTAGTTTTTAAGATTCAGTGATATATTAAAAAAATTATTGAAATAATTATAGAATCTAAAAAGTGAGCTAATGGGTTTGTTTGGAATATGGGTTGACTTTTTTACTATTTTAGCCTAGGCTAAAAAGTATCGTTTGAGATAAATTTTTTTGAATTCTTTGACTTTTATGAGAAAAAAAATTATTATGGTTTGGATGTAATATTTAGTTTTATTGAGCTAAAAAGTCTATTTTGTTTTATTATAGCTAAAATAATCAAAAACCTGACATGCCAAACGAAAGCTATATATAATTTTTCATACATAATATATTAAATTATCTTACACAACAAGTGTGATTCACTTCCAATTTAAGAGAAGAGCTATGAAATAAGAGTAATTTTACACCATCAATCACATAAAAGAAAATGTTTGGTGGTCACAAATTCTATGGCTCAAATGGCCCGAAAATGTCAAAACGAGTGGTCACAAATTTTATGGCTCAAATGGCTCGAAAATGTCAAAACGACATCGTTTTGGCATTTTCGGAGTTGTTTTGTATCCAAAACGACGTCGTTTTGACATTATCGGGCCATTTGAGCCACAGAATTTGTAGCCACCAATCATTACCCTCACATAAAATATAACAATAATGATTGAGACTCTTTTTTTTAGACTCTCACAACTCCTTTTGGATCTCAATCATTGATAGTGTGAGTGCTACACATACATGAGTAGATCCCACATATATATATCAATAATTGAGATCTAAAAAGAATGAGTGCTGCTACAGACCCCCACTGGGGGTCGACCCCCAGTGACGTGGCGGGCCGCCATTGGCCAGTTTTCTGTTTTTTTTTTTTTTCTTTTCTTCCAATCCCGCAGTGCCACGTGGCACTGGGGGTCGGTGGGGGTGGCATTTACTGGGGGTCCGGCGCATTTTTGAAAAAGAATTATATGGATTAGAAAAAAGGATCCCAAATATTTTTGAAAGTATAATGTGTTTAAAAAAAAAATCACATAAAATATAAGTAGAATAATATGAGTGAAACACTAGGGGCCTTACCACCTGGGTGGATAGTTATCATTATATATTTGGTGATTAATTCTGGGGAAAGTTACCCATAAATCCTAAATATTGATCTTGTGTTCCATCTAGTCCTAATTTTTTTCTTGTGATCCATTTGATCCTCTCTATTGTGGAAAAGACACAAGTGCCATGGGGTAAATCAATGGTTACTTTATGTAAGGTTTTTATTCGGTGTATGCTTAAAACTTGCCACGTTATGTGTGTGGTTGGGTGATACACAACACAAAGTACATTAAGGCTTTTTATATTTGTTGCTTCGTGGGTTGATGCATTACACGTGACACACAGACCGTTCTCCCCTTTCATTACTTGATCCATCATGTTAGAGTGTTACATTTGAGAAAAGTACATTAAAGAGTTTCAAATTTTTTTTAAAATGTCACATCATTCCCACCACATTGAAGTGTCACATGTCACATTTGAGAAAAGTACACCAAAGAATTTTTAATTTTTTTAGAGTGTCACATCATACCTACCACGTTGTCACATTTGAGAAAAGCACACTAAGAAGTTCTTATTTTTTTTTAAGTGTTACATCATACCTGTCACATTGTCACACTAGAGAAAAATACACTAAAAAGTTTTTTTTTTTGAAGTGTCACACCATATCTATCATGTTGTCACATTAAGGAAAAAGTACACTAAATAGTTTTTATTTTTTTGAGAGTAAAAGTTTTTGAGTGTTACATCATACCCCGTCACATTGTCACATTTAGGAAAAATACACTAAGGAATTTTTAATTTTTTTTGAGTGCCACATCGTTGGAGTGTCACATTAATACCTACCACATTGGAGTATATTTTTTTTAGAGTGTCACATTATACCCGCCACGTTGTCACGTTTGAGAAAAGTACACTAAGGAGTTTTTATTTTTTTGAAGTGTAACATCATACCCGCCATGTTGTCACATTAGGAAAAAGTACATTAAAGAGTTTTTTTATTTTTTTTAAATGTCACATCATACTTGTCACGTTGTCACATTTAGAAAAAGTATACTAAAGAGTTTTTAATTTTTTTTGGAGTGTCACATTAATACCTGCCACATTGGAGTATCACATCATACTTGCCTGTGGAGAAGTGGTTTGGAAATACTCTTTGGATCTAATAAGACGCTCGTGATCCTCAGTTAGTCGCCTGAAAAAGAATGAACACTCCGGTCGGGGGTGCCGAAATTAGCACTCCGACGGATAAGTCAGTGTATACTCTCTTGGTTGCTTGTATCTTAAGTTTTTCTTACTTGTTCTCACATATCTCACTCTTATCTGATGTTCTTCCTATTTATAGTCGCCCTTGATGTTGATGGTTGGGCCCACCTGTCGTCCAATGAATAATCCCTCATTCGACTAACTATTCGTACTCGGCCCGGTCTACAGCTGATTCTTCGACCGATCCGCTTATTCGGCTCTGTCCCTCCGGGAGAGAGCCGTATAGTGCATAACTTGGTTTCTTTCCTCAAGTTACTCGGCCTCTGTGCGTAATAGTTTTATTCGACCCCCACAATTGCCCCCCAAACATCCTATTAACGTCAGTTAGTCGGCATGTTTGGTCTTGGACTTAGAGGGTTAGAAAATACGGCGGTGTCCCTTATTTTAATGCAAGCGTTAGAGTGTCTACTCCTTTTAGGCATTATTACAATCTCCCGCCCCTTCATACGCTTCATTCATTTAATATGATTTGAAACTGTGTTGTCTTTTCATCTGTATGTTTTTTTGAATGTTCAAGATTTCTTGTTGTTTGTCAATTTACCTCCCTCGTTTGTCGCCCTCTGCAACTTCTTTTCATTCTTCATTGTCCTCTTCATTCTTTGTAAGTTTCTCTCTCTCTTCCATTTCAATTCCCTTTTCCTTGTTTATTTGTTGTGTAAAGTGTCCATTTTTCCTGCTGCGATGGCGAAACATTTGAGAGCCCTTCTTTCTATGGATCGAGTCTCTGGTTTCCGTCACCATTTTTCTATCCCTAACGACGTTCATCTGTCACTCTTGGCAGAGAACGTGATTGACATAGAGGAGGCTGATGAGAGTATAATCATCTTTCCTCTCTTATCAATCGTGAAGGGCAGAGTCCGTTTCCCCCTTCATCTACTTTTGAGGGTTGTTCTTCGCCATTGGGGTTTAATCCCTTCTCAGCTGAACGTAAATTTTTACCGAATAATAATGGGAATTGTAGAACTAAACCGGCGCCTGAGGCTTAACCTTCGAATCCCTGCCATTCGGCATTACTATGCCTTGGCCAAATCCTCTGGCCAACAGGGGCGCTACTTTCTCAAAGCCAAGGACACTGACCATCATTTGGTCACTATGCTTGCCAGTTATGGCAAGCGTGTTGATGATGTCATGGTCGTTGTCTGTAGCAACTAGGAATTCGGCGAGGGCGAAAATCATCAAGATCCAGTGCCCAGGCGAAGGGGCGAACCAGGTGGCCGTTTAACCCTCATGGATTTTTATTAAATATTTCTGGTTCAAATTCTACGTATTTACCGTTTTATTTGTGCAGGAAACGACTTGAAGAAAGTCTTGGTTTCGGCCGACGACGCTATACTTAGGCAGATCAGAATTGTACTCCAGTTCGTTAGCCATCCAAATCTCCAAAAGCAATGGAGGGTGACCCACATTCATCTGAGATACGAGCCGACCTACACTACTTTTTCAGCTGCGAATAATATTCTGATTCCGATGGGTGAATAACACCTTACGACACTTGTTTTTCCGAGCTTCAAGAACCTTAGGCAGATCGATTTTAAGGCCTCAGACTCAGAGCCAGCGGACGAACAAGCAACTGAAGGAGTCATTGAGCAACCGAATCAACCATCCTTGGACGGATCCAACGAACTAGAGGAGGAGGTTGACGCGATACTAAATTTGGCTTTTGAAGAAGCCAACCTCAATCCTCCATCCACTTCCGGCCAAGCAGACGTATCTTTCGAAGATATTTTCACCAACTTAGGGGACCTACCCGGCTCGTATCCTGACAACATGGCTGGTGAGGCGCTCACTCAATTGGCTAAACGGAAAAACGCCGAGAGGATAGCTGCCGGTAAGAGAGCCGAAGCCGAGTGAAATGAACCTCCGCCCCCTCCACCCGACGCTAGGGAAGAAACTCCACCTGCTCCTATTGAAGAGGTGGGTTAGACTGAAGTGGCCAAAATGGAACCTGTTGTCGATCAACAGGAGAATCAAGTGACGGAGTAGAGGGGGGAAAAACGTCCGACCGAACATGCAGCCAATTATTCGGAAGACCTAGTGGATAAACAGCCACGCATGAAAGAATCGAACTTGGTTGTGCCGTTTATAATACAACCAAGGATAAAGAGCATGTCGGTCGCCTCTGATGCATCAGCTATAAGAGACCTAGCTGTGGCCTTGAGCTTGGCCTCCTTCATTTCTTTTCCGGTTAACAGAGCAACTTTTAGGGCAGAGGCCGATCTGCTAGCCATCGCATTGGTCGCTTAATCGGCGATATTAGTAAGTGATCCTTTATAATTTTGCAAGGTTAACCAAAAGAAAAGTTTCTATATTAGCTTACAGATCCCTTGTTTTGTAGGCGGCGGGAAGGATAACTAAAATTGGTCGTCGCCAACATGACGCTATCGAACAGATCGACTTTCTTACAGCCAAGTTGGAAAACAAGAAGGGGAAGGTAGCAGAAGCTTCTCTTAGAGCTGAGTTTGAGGCCATGAAAGCGGTGGCAGAGGGAGCTAGGGCCGATGCCGAAGCAGATAAGGCCAAGACTATTGACAATTTGAGAATGGCCGTTGAGGAAATGGTGAATGCCAACGAAGAAGCACTCAGATTGGCCAACGAAATGATTGCCAAGCTGGAAGCCGACTTGGAAGAGTCGAAGAGGGCGATGGCAAACGCCGAGTCTGAGATTTCCAAGTCATTCCAGGCTGGCAAGGATGCGGCCTTGGCGGACTACGTAGAAGAAGTGCCGAAGTTCGAAAATAGCTGGCTCAAAGCCTTGGCTGCCGCTAATGTGGTATCGAAGCAGTCTATTCCATACGAGCAGGTAGACATTGAGCCGCTGAAGTCTGACCCCGAAGACTGGCCTAGAATCGAATATTTTCCATTTTGTTTTTGGTATTGTGTGTATGTAGGTTTTGTTAAATTTATTAGGTTTTTTACTGTTCATTTTTGTGAGAAGCTAACGTAGGGTAATTTTCATTTGTAAAATGACTTCTGTTTGTACTTAGTTTATGAATGAAAATTACTTTTGCCTTTCTGCCTGATGAATTTGCTTGTTAACGGCTAAGTAAGATGTAAAATCATGAAATGAATGGAACAAACTACTGAATTAATCCAGCGCAAAAATAACTGTATAGCACTGCAACTTAGTCGAATATGTTAGTGAACATGCCCTTGCTCCAGCAAGTTGATGAACAGGACCGCCGAAAAATGGCAGTACAGGGATTTGCTAGGGCATAGTAACATCTTAACACATAGCACTGATATATAGGCCGAATAGATTGATAAATCTGCCCTTGCCTCAGCAAAATTAAACAGGACCGCCTAAAAAGGGCATCTCGAAAATTTGCTGGGGCACCATGACAATTCGGCTGTGAGTTCTGATATTTAGGCCGAATATATTGATGAATCTGCCCTTGCCCCTGCAAATTGATGAACAAGATCACCTAAAAACGGCAGTTCAGGAGTTTGTGGGGGCACAATGAAAATTCGGTTATGAGCACTGATATTTAGGCCGAATAGATTGATGAGTCTGCCCTTACCCTAGCAAATTTGAATAGGACCGCCTAAAAACGGCAGTTCGAAAATTTGCTGGGGCACCATGACAATTCGGCTATGAGCTCTGATATTTAGGCCGAATAGATTAATAAATCTGCCCTTGTCCTTGCAAATTGATGAACAAGACCACCTAAAAACTCAAGTTTGAACAAGACCGCCTAAAAAGGGCAGTTCAGGAGTTTGCGGGGGCACAATGGAAATTCGACTATGAGCTCTGATATTTAGGTCGAATAGATTGATGAATTTGCCCTTGCCCCTGCAAATTGATGAACAAGACCGCCTAAAAAGGGCAGTTTAGGAGTTTGCGGGGGCACAATGGAAATTCAGTTATGAGCTCTGATATTTAGACTGAATAGATTGATGAATCTACCCTTGCCCCTGCAAATCGATGAGCAAAACCGCCTAAAAATGCAAGTTTGAACAAGACTGCCTAAAAATGGCAATTCAGAAGTTTGCGGGGGCACAATGGAAATTTGGCTATGAGCTCTAATATTTAGGCCGAATAGATTGATGAATTTGCCCTTGTCCCAGTGAGTGGGTGAACACGGCTGCCGCATTAATGAACCAGAACGCTGATCGACGTCAGTTTGTGGTGCGGGGCATTGAAGGGAACACTTTGGGAACACTACACCAGCGATTAATAAGATGGATGGGGGCTGCGCTCATTTGGGGTCCATATTGGTGTCCAAATTTGGTAGATCACAGGAGGGAGAAGAGTAGTAGGTTTGAACTACATGTCTAGAAGGATATTTTTCAACAGTAGAGGAAAATGGAGAACACTTGCGGAGTTGGACGCAGAGATGAATCGAGAGGGCGAGTCAACGCGCATGGGGAGTAGGACGTCAAGGGAACGTGAAAAACGCCAGTCCCTGCGTCGTCGAAGTAGGTCACTCAGAAGAGAAAAATAACAACGGGGCAGCTCCCCTCTACCATGCTCGAGAGGGGAAACTAGTGCGGCACTGTGCCCATTAAGTTTTGTAATTTTTGTGGGGAACAAACCGATGACGGAAGTGAATTCAGTTGTGCACGACCCAAACGTGGCAGTTGAGTTTGCTCGACAAATTTTTTCACCAGAAGTCCAGCAATCGATGGTCGGTCGACCTGACTTCGAAGTGTTTCGGGAGGGCATCCATGGAGCGATGAAAGGGCTGTATACCGCCTATGAAATCGGCATGCGTCTTCGTGCCGCGCGGCGGGAGATAGAGCAGAAAAAAGAACGAATTCGAAGCTTAAAAGCTCGTGTGGAGAAGGCTGAACGCGAACTAAGAAAGGTCAAATCTGTCGAGACAGAATCGGCCTGCCCAGCTAACCCGATTGTGGAAGAAAGGGTGACCCAACGGCTTATAAGTCATGCAATTGTCGATTGAGATACGGAAAGCATGTTTGTAATAGAGGATGCAAGGACCAAGGCTTATGAAAAAGGCTTCCATGAGGGCCGAAAAGTTGGGATACAGAAAACTAAGGAAAACCTCGCCGAGGAGGCCTGCCGATGCGAGAATCGTGGGTTTAAGCACGGGTGGGTCAAGGCTCTCTAGGCCACAGAGGTTCTCCGGGCAGTTGGCGTTGATTTGGCGTCGCCGCTATATCAGAACCATCATTTTCCCTTTTCAGTTTTTGAAGTCGAGAAGAGTGATGACGAGGGAGATGGCGAATAAAATTGAACATATTGTATCGCTCTAACATAGATTGGGAGCGAATTATGTATTATCAATTAATTCAATGAAACTTATTATTTTAAATGCTTGCATGTTGTTTCAATTTACGTTTTTAAATTCAATTATGATCGTCTTCCATTTTTTCGTCAAATACGTTTATGCTTGTCAATCACAATATTCATGAAGAGGGCTCCGTGTTCGGAGGCTTTTAACTTGGCCAATCGTGATACCCACGAAGGGCGCTCTGAATTCAGAGGCTTATTCGGCCCAAACGTGTCATGCACGGATGAGGCTCTGAATTCGGAGGCTTTTATCTTGGCCAATCGTGATATCCACGAAAAGCGTTCCGAATTCGGAGGCTTATTCGGTCCAAACGTGTGATAGACGAATGGGGCTCCGAATTCGAAGGCTTTTAACCTGGCCAATCATGATCTCCACGAAGGGCGCTCCGAATTCGGATGCTGATTCGGCCCAAACATGTCGTGTACGGATGGGGCTCTGAATTCGGAGGCTTTTATCTTGGCCAATCGTGATATCCACGAAGGGCACTCCAAATTCGGAGGCTGATTCGGCCCAAACGTGTTGTGCACGGATGGGGTTTCGAATTCGGAGGCTTTTATCTTAGCCAATCGTGATATCCACGAAGGGCGCTCCGAATCCGGAGGCTTATTCGGCTCAAACGTGTCGTGCACGGATGGGGCTCCGCATTCGGAGGCTTTTAACTTGGTCAATCGTGATATCCACGAAGGGCGCTCTGAATCCGGAGACTTTTATTTTGGCCAATCGTGATATCCACAAAAGGCGCTCCGAATCTGGAGGCTTATTCGGCTCAAACGTGTCGTACACGAATAAGGCTCCGCATTCAGAGGCTTTTAACTTGGCCAATCGTGATATCTGCGAAGGGCACTCTGAATCCAGAGGCTTATTCGGTCCAAACGTGTCGTGCACGAATGGGGCTCCGAATTCGAAGGCTTTTATCTTAGCCAATCGTGATATCCACGAAGGGCACTCCGAATCCGAATGCTTATTCGACTCAAACGTGTCGTGCATGGATGGGGCTCCGCATTCGAAAGCTTTTAACTTGGCCAATCGTGATATCCACGAAGGGTGCTCCGAATCCGGAGGCTTTTATCTTAGCCAATCGTGATATTCACAAAGGGCGCTCCGAATCCGGAGGCTTATTCAGCCCAAACGTGTCGTGCACGAATGGGGCTCCGCATTCAGAGGCTTTTAACTTGGCCAATCATGATATCCACGAGGGGCGCTCCAAATCTGGAGGCTTTTATCTTGGCCAATCATGATATCCACGAAGGGCACTCCGAATCCGGAGGCTTATTCGGGCCAAACGTGTTGTGCACGAATGGGGCTCCGCATTTGGAGGCTTTTGACTTGGCCAATCGTGATATCCACGAAGGGCGCTCCGAATCCGGAGGCTTATTTGGCCCAAACGTGTCATGCACGGATGGTGCTCCGAATTCGGAAGCTTTTAATTTTATGAACTAAAATTCGTATAATGAGGAATTAAGAAACCTTGCATTGAAAAAGTGAAATTTGTACATGTTGAACATTCAAAACAAGTATCATGCCCCATAAGTCGGGTTAATGGTAGAATTTACACAAATGCGTGGAATTCCAAGGACGTGGCAGACTTCTCCTAGACATGCCTTTGAGCCGATATGCCCCTGTGCCGGCGATTGACTCAATCTGATCGGGGCTGTCCCAGTTGGGACCTAGCTTTCCGTCGGCAGGACTCCTAATAGTGGGAAGAACTTTCTTCAGGACCAATACTTCGGGTATATAACATCGCAACTGCACGTTGATTATATGATTTAGCGAGTTGCTACCGATACCGCACCATAGACGCTAAGGCTCGTTCTCAGCGTTCTTCAATCAGAGTTAGATCCAAAGCTAACATCATGTCATTACAACCCAAGTCAAAGACCTTTGTTTTCAGAGTGGGTAAGCCAATCTCTAGGGGAATAATTGACTAAGTTCTGAAACAAAAAGCGAACAAAGTTTCCCCAATGGACCGCCTTGGTATAGTGCGATGAGCCCATAACACACTGGGGAGCTCTTCAACCCACCTGCCCTTAGCTTTCTCCAACCGTTTCTTGATGTCATCCAAAATGGTTTTGTTGAAGGCTTCAACTTGGCTATTGCTCTGTGGATAAGCTGAGGTGGAAAAATAGGGCCGAATACCATACGTGCTGCACAATTCTCGGTAGACGCCGCAATCAAACTGGGTGCCGTTGTCTGAAATAAGTGCTCTTGGAATGCCGAATCGTGTTATGATATTTCTCCATACAAAACGTCCGCTTCGACCCATTTTGTGAAGTAATCTGTCACGACAATCAAAAATCGCTTATTGCCCGGGGCACAAAGTAATGGTCCGACGATGTCAAGTCCTCATTGGGCGAACGGCCAAGGACTGGTGATAGAGCTTAACTCTTCAGCAGGCAAATGGGTTAAAGGGGAAAACTTTTGACACTGTTCACATTTCTTGACATAACACTCGGCATCAGCTCTCATTGTCAGCCAATAATACCCCTGTGTCACAGCTCAATGAGCCAAAGAGCGTCCGCTAGAATGGGCACCACAACTACCTTCATGTATTTCAGTCAAGAGTTCCTTAACTTTATCTGGATGGACGCATTCTAGGTATAGACCAAAAAGGGATTTTTTATAGAGCTTTCCTTGCGGATCTAAGTAATATCACAGGGCTTTGTTTCGTAGTTTGTGTGCTTCTTTCTTGTCCGTTGGGAGCTGTTCAGAAGATAGGAATGCAGTGATAGGGTCCATCTAACTTGGGCCCGATTCTATGATATTGATTTGAATTGACTTCGAGGGGACAATGCTCGGTTCAGGGATGAATCCTATTTCAATTGTCCATTTAATTTATGAGTTGATGGCGATGGCTAAACAAGCCAGGGCATCTGCATGTGTGTTCTGATCCCGGGTTATTTGATTTAGTTCATGATTGTCGAATTTGGCCTGCAAAGAATTCGCCGTTTTCATGTAAACTGTCATATGGTCATTTTTGGCTGCGTATTCCCCCTTCAATTGGTTGATGACTAGCTTTGAATCGCAGAAGATAAGCAAACGCCGAACACTAAGGAGATGTGCATTCCATAAGCCGGTTAACAATGCTTCGTATTCGGCCTCATTGTTTGACGCATCGAAGCCTAGTTTGATAGCCTGCTCGATTATTGCCCCGTCGGGAGCCATGATCACTACGCCCGCCCCACTACCGCATTGGTTGGATGATCCATCACAATATAACTTCCAAAGGTCCCCAACATAGATTCTCCAGTTCGGATTAGGTTACATTTGATTAGACTTGAAGTCGGTGAGGCATCCAGTGAATTCGGCCACAAAGTCGGTGAGCACTTGCCTCTTGATTGAGGTTCTGGGCAGAAATTGAATATCGTATTGGCTGAGTTCAAGAGCCTATTTTGGAAAGCGCCATGATGTTTCTGCACTATGGAGTACTGACCGGAGAGGGTAGTCCGTTAATACCCCAATGGTATGCCCTTGAAAGTAATGCATCAACTTTCTTGCTGCCATGACGAGAGCAAGGACGAGTTTTTCCAACGGAAGGTAACATGTTTCGACGTCAACCATTGCTTTGGTCACATAATAAACTGGCCGCTACTCCCCTAGTTCTTCCTTTAACAGTACGGCTCTGACGGCCTGGTCGGAAACTGCTAGGTATAAAATGCGTGGATCTCCTACCGAAGGTGTTGTCAAGAGTGGAACTGATCAAAGGTAAGCTTTCAAACCTTCAAAAGCAGTTTCGCACTCGAGGGTCCATTCAAAAGCTTTACCCTACCGGAGGGTATGAAAGAATTGTCGGCAGCATTCTATGGAACGACTGATGAATCTGTTAAGTGCCGTGGACATTCCTATCAGCTTCTGAACCTCTTTGATCGATCGAGGAGAGCCGAGTTCTAGAATTGCTGTGATTTGCCTCGGGTTGGCTTTGATTCCACGGTGGTTAACAATGTAACCAAGGAATTTATCGAATCCGATGCCGAAGGCACATTTGGAAGCATTCAGCTTCATTTTGTATTTGCGAAGAATACCGAATGTCTCTTTCAGATCGGCTAGATGAGTTTGCTCTTCTTTGGACTTGACCACCATATCATCAATGTAAACTTCCATAGTACGGACGAGTTGCTCCTTGAACATGGCAGTGACTAGTCTTTGGTAGGTTACCCCCGCAATTCTTCAGCCTGAAAGGCATAACCTTATAGCAATAGGTTTCTCTTGGGGTGAGGAATGCAGTTTTGTCTTGGTCCTCCGGATGCATGGCAATTTGATGGAAGCCTCTATATGCATCTAGGAAGCTCATACGTTGATGATGTGCTGTTGCATCTACAAGTTGGTCAATTCTGGAGAGAGGAAAGCAATCTTTGGGACAATCTTTGTTTAAGTCCGTGAAATTCACACAAACACGCCAAGTTCTATTTTTTTTCTTTACAGCCACAGTATTCGACAGCCATGTAGGATAGGTAACTTCACGGATTGCCCCAGCATCGAGTAACCGGTCAATTTCTTCAACAACGGCCGCAGTATGTTCCGCGGCTGACCGCCGGCTTTTCTGAATAATCGGCTTACACCTAGGATCAACGTTTAAGCAGTGCTGAGACACAGATGGATCCACCCTTGGCATCTCATATGGTGACCATGCAAATACATCAAGGTTGTCAAGTAAAAAGGAAATCAGCTCCTGCCTGTCAACTTTATTCAGGGAGGCACCGACCATGAAGAACTTTTTCGGATTCCCGTCAATTTCAACCTGATCTAGGGCTCCGGTTGCCTTTTCACTTGGGAGTCGGCCAACATCATCGAGGCTCTCTTGATCTGGCACCTCAATTGAGTTCACTTTCAACTCTCTTGGTGTCTTTGCGGCAAGAAGATAACATGCCTGCGCTGATTTTTGGGATCCTCGAATTTGCTTAATGCCGCGTTCAATCAGAAAATGAAGTAGTTGATGATATGTGTTTGGCACGGCCAGCATGGTATGCAGCCAAGTTTGTCCCATGACAAGATTATACAGCGAAGGAAGCTTGACAACCAAAAATTCTACATCCAGTGACCAGGACCCTGCCCGAACTGGTAGTGTGATTTTGCCCAATGGATATTCTGGATTAGCATTAAAGGCGAATAGCAGATAATGAGTTGAAGACAAGTCCAACTCAGTGAAGCAGAGTTGGATGAAGGTTTTGTAGTACATAGCTTCCGAAGTGCTCCCCTGATCAATGAGAACACGTTCAACGGTGAATCGATTTACGCGTAGCTCGATGACCATGGGATCAATGTGGGGGAACATTACGCCGGCTAATTCAAAATCATCGAAAGTAACTCTCGCAGCTTCATGGGGCCGTTTCACTGGTGTGACTGCTTTTGGGGATTAGGATGCGACTAAATTTTATGTACGGAAGATTTTATCAGCAAGCTGTATATCATATGGATTATGCCGAGTGGAGATGAATCCTGCCGTAAAGCAACTGTTTTGGTTGAGTTGTTCTTTCGGACGTGTTGCTTAAGCCGACCGTCTTGTACCAACTCCTCAAGGTGATCTTTCAAAGCATAACAACTGTTGGTAGTGACCGTGGTCTTTGTGATATTCGCACCGCCTATCCCGTCTCCTTGTGTCGGGAGGTCCCACCATCTTGGGTGGTCATTTGAAGAACGGAAGATGTTGAACTTTAGACATAACCGTGCTGATCGGCTCCGATAACTCCGTATATTTCTTGTCTACGCACCTTATGCGCCCACTATCCACTTGAAGTTGTTCATTAGCTCGGTGTGGACATTGGTCATTTGATCAGCGCGAATCTCGTCTTTCGTCTCGTTTAATCCGATTTCGTGGTTCAGGGCTCTGTGGTGGTACATAATTTATCGGCTGAACGATTTCAAATGGGGCCGTCTTGTTGGCCTTGTGCCCGGCTTTGACCCGTAGGGCGTTATCTTCCACTTTGCAGTATTCCTCGACTTCTTCATCAATGACCAGACTGTTTTGGGGGGCTTTCTGGTCAAAGAGCTGCGGAGGGCACTATCAAGATGCAACCCCATTTTAAAGGCGGTGATGGCCATGAAGTCATTGCAAGCATCATCTACGAGATTAAAGCATTCCCAATAACGCGCCGAATACGCACGTAGGGTTTCTCCTGGTTGGATTTGCATTGCCCAGAGAGAATCGGCCTGCTTTGGCTGGACCTCATTGGTGATGAACCTAGCCTTGAAGGATTTTTGAAGTTGATGGAAGCTTTTAATCGATGCCGGTTCCAATTTGTAGTACCATCTGATGGCCAATGGTCCCAAACTGCTCAGAAATATTCAATACATGAGGGTCTCATCATCTGCATGTAGCGTCATGGCTTGCTTATAATGACGGATGTGATCAGTAGGGTCTGATTTTTCGTCGTATAAGGTGAACGATGGAGCTTTGAACTTTTTGGGTAGCACTGCCCTTGCGATCCATCGCACAAAGGGGTCATGTTGATCGTCTTCGTCTGAGTCATTTCTTCTTCGCTTATTCCGTGCATGCGGACTCCCTTCGGAAGAACTGGAGACTTCGACTCGTCCCTTCTTTTTGGGTTCTGGGGATGATGAGTCAGAATCACTACCATTATCTTGTCTTCAAATTCGAGGTCGTCGACCATCCTTTCTCAAAGGTCGTCTCGGATCTTAGCATGCGGCCTGTTGGGATTTTGCCACCTCCAAGGCCAAATCCTGTCGAAGGCGCTCATTCTCAGCCATCATGTTTTCCAACCTCTGTTCGTTTTGCTTCGCCTGATCCATAATCGCTTGCATTGTCTCATGTGCTGATGTCGAGGGTGAAGTCTAGGCAACTGAGTCGAAATTCAAGGCCCTTCGTGCGGCAATGGTCTCGGGTCCAAGCATGTTGCTTGAAGTGGTATCATCTAGTGGCGTAAGGTCGTCAGCAACTATCGGAGGATCTTCCTTTATGCCCGCCATGGATGTGTTGGAGTATTCCCATAGACGGCACCAATTGTGGAGAAGTGGTTTGGAAATACTCTTTGGATCTAATAGGACGCTCGTGATCCTCAGCTAGTTGCTTGAAAAGGAATGAAAACTCCGGTCGGGGGTGCTGGAATTAGCACTCTGATGGATAAGTCAGTGTATACTCTCTTGGTTGCTTATATCTTATGTTTTACTTACTTGTTCTCACATATCTCACTCTTATCTGATGTTCTTCCTATTTATAGTCGTCCTTGATGTTGATGGTTGGGTCCACTTGTCGTCCAATGAATAATCCCTCATTCGGCTAACTGTTCGTACTCGGCCCGGTCTATAGTTGATTTTTCAGCCGATCCGCTTATTCGGCTCCGTCCCTCCGGGATAGAGCTATATAGTGCATAACTTGGTTTCTTTCCTCAAGTTACTCGGCCTCTGTGCGTAATAGTTTTATTCGGCCCCCACATTGTCACATTAATAAAAGGGTATAGCTGTCTACCCAAACACTATCAAATTCAAAAATAGGACCACATGGAAAGAAATTCTCCACTAATAGGATTTAACAAATTAATAAAAAAAACTTAGGATTAATTGGAGTATTTGTTTATAATATGGGATTTATTGGTAAATAACCCTTAATTTTGTACAAGTATTGTTAGGTGATTCTATTTGCACTAAAAAAATAACTTAATACGTCTAGTTAAAATTTTAATTGTTATTATATTTTAATAAAAATTTACTAATAAGGACATTACATATTAAATCCTAAACTTAAATTTTAATTTTTAAACTTATATCCCATTAAATTTTAATTTATGAACTTATACTCCATTAAGATTTTTTGAATCTTGAAGTCCCATTAAATTTTTAATACTAGAAATTGACTTTCAAATAATCATTGTTCGTCATTTATGATTATCTATAATGAAACATGATCATTTGATATTTATTTGGATTTTCAAAACTTTAAAATATCAACTTTCAAATTGTAAAAAAAAAAAAAAAAAAAAAATTTATGTGTTTTTGAAAAAATTGAAAAAACTAAATTATTTTTTGGGACACTTTTTTATAAATCCTTTTTCACCTACTTATATTTTATTCAGTCCACACTTATTTTCTTATGTTCCAATAAGTCCTATGAGTGACATAGTTATCAAAATATCCCTAATAATAATATTCGCATTTACAGTGTGAATGTTCCGTGATGTGAATGTTCACAGCGTCAATGTGAATGTTAACATGTCAATATGAACATTCACACGTCAATGTGAATATTCACATTGTAAAACATGAATGTTTACATCACTAAATTATTAACCGTTTAAAAAATATTTGTAAGAGTAGAAATGTTCATAAAATACCTTAAATATGGGAATTAGGATTCGGTGGATCAAATGTCCAAATAATATAACTTATTGAAATACAAAAATATCTTATGGACTAATTAGAATACAAACACTTGAAAATGGATTTTTTAATAAATCTCCCTTATTTTTTTGTGTAACACTGAAAATTTTATGTCTATAATGAAGTATGGTAATAGAACATTGATGTGAAAAGCTGGAAAAAAAAATGAAAATATTGATAATGTTCTCAGTTTTAAAATTAAAAAAAAAAATTTGATACTGTTCTCGATTTTATTGGATAGTTGAATTAAACCAATAAGTAAAAGGGTAAAAATGTTTAATCTCATACTCAGTTTTTTTTTTCTCAGTTACTAAAACAATTATTTGAAACATTACTGTGCAAAATGTTCTTAGTTTTAAAAAATTAGAAAAAACTAATAATATTTTCAATCTTACTAAATAAGACTTATTGGTTCAAAAAAAATCTTAAATAGGACCTGGGCTACCATAATATTTGTAAATAAGACTTTTAGGTAATTAACTCATTTTTTCATGATATATCCTAATCACTTATAGGTATTGTTCATATTCAAGCCTTTTTATCTTCTTTTTTAAATTTCAATTATTCTCTTCTCTTCTTTCTCACTCCAAAACTCTGATCGATCTCACAAAAATTTATCATTATCATTATCATTATTTTTTACTATACTATTATTTACAAATAAAAGTAATTGTAAATAAAATTAAACAATAAATAAAAATAATAATTAAAACTTTTGTTTTTGTTTTTGTTTTTTTTTTTTTTGCATCAACCCATAAATTGTTCCTACGATGAAATTCCTTTTCTACCACCTAATGCAACTGCCAAGTCTACCACAAAAGCAAGAACTTTTGTACGTTCTATGTGACGTAGAAAAGCAAGACCAAGTCCCCGATTCTCATGAGCTCCCCTTATAGAGTCCGAATCCTCTCCAACCAACCTCTCCAGTTGTCTCTCCTGTCAAGGGCCAGAATTTGGTCACGTCACTTTAGCTGGTGATGATGGCTTAGATCAAGTTTGGTTATAAAAAAAAAAAATGAATTTTTTTCATTCAAAACAGCAACAGAGCTTCCGGCTTGCAGAGCTACTCCGGCATCTCATTCGGCTGGCAAAGCCATCTCTAGCGCCCTATCAGCCTCTCCCTCCTTCCTCTTCTCCTCTATTTCACCTCTTCTTTTTCTCTCTCTTCAAACCCACAAACGTTCTCTCTCTAATCTATAATTGATTAGAGAGATCAAAAATGCCAAAATTTCTTTTTAGGAAATGATGATGGAAATGCTTCGATTTTCTTGAAGTCGTACATGTGGATGATCTCCCAGACATTACAAGAGCATTGAAACCCAAATCGTGAAACCCAGATCATTGAACCATGAACATGGAAACCCATATCATTGAACCCATCTCTAAATTGGTTGAGCATCAATTGAGCTCTAAATTGATTGGGTTGAGCTTCAATTGATCTCTAATTGATCCTTGATTCAAATATGAATCTAGATTTGTTCCACTGTTGCAAATCGTTGTCACTGCGTCGGAAAGAGAAACAAGAATGATAGGGAAACTTCTGCTCGGTGATGGTAGTTCGATGTTGGCATTGGCATCAGCAACGACAGTGCTCCTGTAGAGAGAGAGAGAGAGAGAGAGAGTTTGACAGAGGGAAGCGCTAGAGATGGCTTTGCCGATCGAATGAGATGTTGGAATAGCTCTGCAAGCCGGAAGCTCTGTTGATATGTTAAATGAAAAAAAATTCAATTTTTTTTAAATTGTTTTTAACCAAACTTGATCTGAGCCGTTCTCTCCAGCCAAAGTGACGTAGCCAAATCCTGGTCCTTGACAGAAGGAACGGTTGGAGAGGTTGGCTGGAGAGGATCCAGACTCCCCCTTATAAGCCCTGGAATGTTTGCCACTGAATAAGAAATTTTAGTAATTGGCAATGAAAAGACCGAAAAGAGAATCATATGACTGAGACATATCTGAAAATAACTGAGAAGAAGATGTTGTAACTGAGAATGACTAAAAAGAAAAAATGGAAAGTTTTCTTGAATTAATGTATATTAGGGTTATTATTTAGGTGTATCATAAAATTAAAATATTATATTATTTAAGGATAATTTATGAAAAGGAGCAGCTTATCTCCGGTCCTTAATCAGACTGGACGTGTTCAGTGTGGGGGCCCACCATGGGTTCCATTTTAATAATTCGAACCATTGAATGTGTAGAACTCATTGAGTACTATATGCCTGTAAAAATCACTTTGATCGGATATTGATAGCTATGTGATCAAATCAGTTTTGTATTAAAAAAAAATGGACGGTGAACAAATTAACGGTTGACAAAAAACTGATAAGATGAGATAGCTATCGATATCCGATCAACATGATTTTTTGCATGCATATAGTACTCGACGAGTTCTACATATTGAACGATTTGGATTATCAAAACGAGACTCGTGGTGAGCCCTTACAGACTGAACAGCACCGTCTAGTCCGATTAAGGACTGGAGACAAGCTGCTCCCTTTGTGAAAACATATAAGTTGTATTGAGAATAAATTATATAATTGAATAATTTAGTAAGGAGTACTGAGAAATTAGATGTAATAATTAATTTTTTGGGTGTAAATAAAATTTTTATACTTTTAAAATTATAGTTTGGTTATAATTTGTAATTTGATGGGTTAAAAACTAAAATCACTTAAATGAACTCACAACGGAGTAAACATCAACAGAAGCTCTCACAAGGATAACAAATTACATTGAAAATTTGAAATAGACACAATCACATTTATGCGGAGGGTATTTGAAATGATTATACTCTTTTCTTTTCTTTTTTTTATGAAAAGATATGAAAAAAACACAGAAGTAATTTAATCTAAAAAAATATATAAAAAAATATAAAATAAAATAAAAATATATTTTTTCACAAGGATTGCCAAAAAGTACCACGATCATATAGAGCTAGCTAGCCCATTAATTTTTCGAATAACAATTACAAAAGAGTCCGGATTCTCGGCCGCCCTTTCCGGCGGCCGTTCCATCAGCCCCCCAAAACGACGTCGTTTTGGGGGTTTTTTTGATTTTCTTTTTTTTTTTTTTTCTTTTTCGTTTTTTTTTTTTTTTTTTTTGTCTAGGGTTCGTTCGGGATGTGAGTTAACTTTTTGACTTTTTAATTTTTTTAGCCTGAAGTTAAAAAGTCTTATTTGAGATAGACTTTTTAGTTTTTTGATTTTTATGAAAGAAAAAATAAAATGGTTATGGATTGGATATGATATTTTGTCTTATTGGGTTAAAAAGTATATTTTGTCTTTTTGTGACTAAAACAAAAAATCAAAAAGCCTGACATGCCAAACGAAGGCTACGTTTGGGATATAGGTTGACTTTTTAGCTTGAGACTAAAAAGTCTCGTTTGGAATAGATTTTTTGATTTTTTTTAACTTTTATAAGAGAAAAAATAAAATGATTATAAATTAAATATATTATTTTCTTTTATTTAATTAAAATGGTTAATTTTATCCTGTATAATTATTTTAACCCAAAATAATATCCCAAACATCGCCTAAGTCGAGACCTTGGAATGGATTGGGTTGAGATACTTTCCGCTGATAGCTCTTCCTGGATTTTGTTTGAACGTGGAGCAGCTACTTTGCTTGGTCAAACATTTACGCTCAACAAGACCTACCCATCTCTCTCTCCCACTCTCTCAATGCCCTTGTTTGAAAGATAATCGCTATGCTTGATTTCACTTTTCAAAAAATATTTTTTAAAAAATTTTACTTTTTTATTTTTTTATATTTTTTTGTTTTTTCTGAATTTTTTTAAATATTGTGAGTAATTTTTTTTACTTTTTAGACACATTTAAAATAAATACACCTAAAAAGTAAAAAAATTATAATTTTTTTTTTAAAAAAATTCACTAAATACCAAAACTATAAAAAAAAATACAAAAATTCAGTACATTTTTGTATTTTAATGTATTTATTAATTTTTTAAAATATTTTTTTATAAATTTTTTATTTTTTAGATACATTTAAATAAGGTGCATTTAAAAAAGTAAAAAAATATTTAAAATTTAAAAAATATTCACTAAAATCAAAAAAAATATGAAAATTAAAAAAATTAATTTTCAAAAAACTTAATCCAGAAAACTCAAACCAAAACAGACTGATTATTATTTTTTTTTCTTCTGAATTTTGGATCTGAAAGAGTGCCTGATCTGAGAATTGGGACATGTTGTTATGCAGAAATAGTACGATTTCAATCACAAAATAATAAATAGAAACAAAAAACAACATATGCATGATTCAACCAATAAGTTTACATTCAAAGTCATTAATTTTACTCGCCAAGAATACGTAGGCTCCGTTTGGCAAAAGCTAAACGGGGTCTTTTTGGCTATTTTAGTCACAAAAGATAAATAGGCTATTTTAGTCACAAAAAATAAAATATCATATCTAACCTATAATCATTACATTTTTTTCTCACAAAAAAAGCTAAAAAAGCCAAAAAGCTAAAAAACTCTTCCCAAACCAAATTTTTTAGCCCAGGTTAAAATAGCCAAAAAATTTAAAAAGCCAAAAAGCCAACCCACTTCCCAAACGGAGGCGTAGATGGTTTAAATTGAAATTAAATCAAATTTATTAAAAATAAATTTGATAAAACATATTAATTATTTATTTTGTTATAAGAGTTGAACTCAACCTACCTTTCTTAGTCCTCCCTCTAAAATGCGCTTTTGTTTGTTTTGACGGTACACAATTTTTTTATATATAAATTGATTTAATTACACACAAAAAAATGTTTTTATTTTTATTTTTTGACGTTTGGTTGACACTTGAAACAAAAATATTTTATTGCCTGAAAGATAATTTTTTATTTAATAAAGTGTCATTTATAATTTTTTAGTAAGTTAAGATATTTATTTGAAAATATTAAATGTGTTGAAAACGTAGTGGATGAGAGTTAACTTTATATAAATTAACTTATAGAATTTTAAAAGGTAAGTCATTTTTTTTAAAAAAAATTATACAAAAATATTTTTGGTAAAAAATATTTTAATTACTTTTATTCAATCAAACAACAAAAAAAAAATATTTTTACAAAAAAATAAAAAAATAATATGACCCAAATAAATATATTTATTTAAATAAATACCCTTATATCAATCATGTCAAATTTCCCCTTTCATAGTATGACACGTCAAGGGAGAGTTGACAGCAACATAGCTTACAGGCAGTTACGGAATCAAGAAATTAAATCAGGGGACACTTATTAATTACACTATTAAAAATTTTTATAAAAATATTTTACACAAATTTTTACCATTAACTTCAAGAAAAATAAAATAATAATAATAATAATAATCAGTGCGTTTGGTTTTAGTTTTTTAAATTCAATTTTCTGAAAACTAAGTATTTTATTTTTCGTATTTTTTTTAGTTTTAGTGAATATTTTTTAAATTTTAAATAATTTTTTTATTTTTTTAGATGCACATTACTTAGACATGTATCCAAATGGTAAAATATTTGTGAAAAAATATTTTAAAAAATTAATAAATACACAAAAATAAAAAAAATGTACTAAATTTTCATATTATTTTTATATTTTTTGGTAATTAGTGTATTTTTTAAATTTTTTTTACAAATATTATACTTTTTAGGTATATTTATGTTAGGTGTGTTTAAAAATTAAAAAAAAATTACTTAAAATATTAAAAAAATTTATTGAAAACATTAAAATACGGAAAATAAAAATGTAAAATTTTTTGAAAACTGTTTTTTGAAAACTAGAACCAAATAACCTAAATATTATTTGTAATTAAGGGTTGTTTGGGATGTTCTAAATAAGTGCACTTTTTGACTTTTTATAAAAAGATGCGTAGAAAAGTAGAGAGGAGATATTGATTGATGTGAACCAAAAAAGATAAAAAGATAAAAAGTGTAGACTTATTTTAGTCTACCCAAACTTGGCCTTAGTGCATCATGGACAATATTAAAAAAAGTCATGGATATAAACTTTTAAAATAAATTATATAATGATAAAGTAATTTTTTATACAAAATATGTGTAAAAATTCAATATAATAGTTATACTACGCCATCATTAACATGTGATATAACCAACCAATAGTGAAGAAACACATAGAGAATGAACGTTACATGTCAAATATAACTAACAATTCAATAAATTTTATATTTTCATTAAGATTAATTATGTTTGCATGTCAATAGTGATAAACATTACTATTATATTGAAATTTTCATAGATAATAATATCATAATCACTTTATTTTCAATCAAAATGATAATTGTTATTCTTATTATTTTAAAAATATCATTGACATTTAAAATAATATTTTTATAAATTTTTTTATTTAAAATATTTTCTTTATGTTTGCTTAAAAAAAAAAAATTCAAAATCAAGGAGGGGCACGTGACCACCCTGGGTTCATGTTAGCTCCGCCCCTGCTTACAGGTAAGATAATATTTGAGTAATAAGATTTTTAATTGATAAGATTTTTATTAGTCAAATATTATCTTACCTCTAAACTACCAGCCATTTGATTTAATGTGTTTAAAAGATAATATTTGAGTAATAAGATTTTTAATTGATAAGATTAGAAAAACACACTTTATTAGTCAAATATTATCTTACCTGTAAACTACCAGCCATTTGATTTAATGTGTTTATTGAAGGATTTAAAAAGAGATTTGTAAAAGAATTTTGCACAATCTTTTTCATTTTTATTTTTTAATTCCTCTTCAAATATTTGAATCAATCACAACTAACAACCACAGAATGTATGGGTTTGCAGCAACAGCCAAGTGACAATAAGAAGTTAAGGTGCTGTAAAAATATAAGGTGTGTTTGGTTTAGTTTTGGGAGATAAATTTTTTAAAAAAATTTTGAAGAAAGAGTTTAGAATTTTTTTTGATTTGTTTGGTTATATATTTTGGAAATATTTCGGAGTATGGAAGTTTGGGATGATTTGATATTTTGTTGTAGTTGAGTAGATGTGTGTGAGAGAAAAAATGATTGAAAATGAGAGATAAGAGAGAAAAAGTGATTGATTGATATGTAGGTAAGAAAAAGTGATTTTGGAAATTTTTAAAAATTTCCAACCAAATAAAATTTTGAAATTTTTTTTCAAAAATTATATTTGGAAAATGTTTGGTAGCTCAAAATTTTGTGGCTCAAATGGCTCAAATCTGTCAAAACGACCTCGTTTTACTCTCAAAATCTGTCAAAACGACGTCGTTTTGAGTGATTTGAGCCATTTGAGCCACAAAATTTTGAGTTACCTAGCATTGTTGATTATATTTTGAGAGTTTAAACCAAACAAGGCCATAATATTACTAAGGGAATGGCTCCCCTTCAATCTAACACTGGAGGGTATTGTTGGGCTTATGGGATCTACTATGAGTCCCGTTTTGATAATCCGAACTGTTGAATGTGTAGAATTCGTCGATTACTATATTTTTGTTAAAAATCATGTTGATTGGATATCCATAACTATGTGATCAAATCAGTTTTGTATGGAATAAAAATGGACAGTAAAAAATAAACAGTTTACAAAAATCTGATTTGATCACATAACTATCGATATCCGACCAACATGATTTTTAACAGACATATAGTACTCGACTAATTTTACATATTGACGATTTAGATTGTTAAAATAAAACTCGTGGTAGACTCCCATAAATCTAATAATACCTTCTAATTCAGTCACCAACTAGAAAAAAATCATTCCCTATTACTAATTGGAGTAATGGGTAGGACCCAGATGCTCCAGCACATGCAATTGAGTTCAATTGGATCCTCAGCTTCCCCTCTTCCTTCCCCTTAGCCGAGGGTCGAGTAGAATGGAGTTTCGTGCAAACATATATATATATATATATATATGGAGCTTTGATAGAGACTCCTCCGATCATCATCTCCATCATTCTGCACACACTAGGGGTGGGTAACGGTTTATCTAAACCGCTCAAACCGTCCAATCCGCCCAACCCGCATATAAATGGGCGGTTTCGCAAACATAATGCGGGCGGATACGGTTTGAAATATGACAAATTTGCGGGTTGCGGGCGGGTCGCGGTTTAAACCCGCAACAAGCAAAAATCGCCCGCACTTTAATTATTATTATTATTATTATTATTATTATTATTTTGTAACTTTTACAGGAGCACCATTATATTCTCTATGACACTAGGATCCTTATTTTTAAGTATTTCTCAACTTTCTTAATGCCGTAGAATTATCAAGTCCTAAACTTGGTTTCTCATATGATTTTCATTGGTGATTCATCCACTTTTTCCTAATAAAATTTTCCTTCTAATGGTCGATGGAACTTATAGTTTGATTATTGATTACTGAACTGACAATTCTAATAATCAATCACAACTAACAACCACAGAATGTATGGGTTTGCAGCAACAGCCAAGTGACAATAAGAAGTTAAGGTGCTGTAAAAATATAAGGTGTGTTTGTGTTAGTTTGGGAGATAAATTTTTTTAAAAATTTTGAAGAAAGAGTTTAGAATTTTTTTTGATTTGTTTGGTTATATATTTTGGAAATATTTCGGAGTATGGAAGTTTGGGATGATTTGATATTTTGTTGTAGTTGAGTAGATGTGTGTGAGAGAAAAAATGATTGAAAATGAGAGATAAGAGAGAAAAAGTGATTGATTGATATGTAGGTAAGAAAAAGTGATTTTGGAAATTTTTAAAAATTTCCAACCAAAAAAATTTTGAAATTTTTTTTCAAAAATTATATTTGGAAAATGTTTGGTAGCTCAAAATTTTGTGGCTCAAATGGCTCAAATCTGTCAAAACGACCTCGTTTTACTCTCAAAATCTGTCAAAACGACGTCGTTTGAGATGATTTGAGCCATTTGAGCCACAAAAATTTTGAGTTACCTAGCATTGTTGATTATATTTTGAGAGTTTAAACCAACAAGGCCATAATATTACTAAGGGAATGGCTCCCCTTCAATCTAACACTGGAGGGTATTGTTGGGCTTATGGGATCTACTATGAGTCCCGTTTTGATAATCCGAACTGTTGAATGTGTAGAATTCGTCGATTACTATATTTTTGTTAAAAATCAGTGTTGATTGGATATCCATAACTATGTGATCAAATCAGTTTTGTATGGAATAATAAAATGGACAGTAAAAAATAAACAGTTTACAAAAAATCTGATTTGATCACATAACTATCGATATCCGACCAACATGATTTTTAACAGACATATAGTACTCGACTAATTTACATATTGACGATTTAGATTGTTAAAATAAAACTCGTGGTAGACTCCCATAAATCTAATAATACCTTCTAATTCAGTCACCAACTAGAAAAAAATCATTCCCTATTACTAATTGGAGAGTAATGGTAGGACCCAGAATGCTCCAGCACATGCAATTGAGTTCAATTGATCCTCAGCTTCCCCTCTCCTTCCCCTTAGCCGAGGGTCGAGTAGAATGGAGTTTCGTGCAAACATAATATATATATATAATATATATGGAGCTTTGATAGAGACTCCTCCGAATCATCATCTCCATCATTCTGCACACACTAGGGGTGGGTAACGGTTTATCTAAACCGCTCAAACCGTCCAATCCCGCCCAACCCGCATATAAATGGGCGGTTTCGCAAACATAATGCGGGCGGATACGGTTTGAAATATGACAAATTTGCGGGTGCGGGCGGGTCGCGGTTTAAACCCGCAACAAGCAAAAATCGCCCGCACTTTAATTATTATTATTATTATTATTATTATTATTATTATATTATTATTATTATTTTTACTTTTTATATACCAACTTTTAACTTTTACAGGAGCACCATTATATTATCTATGACACTATAGGATTCGTGTTTGGCAAGGGCTTTTTCAGGCTTTTTTGGCTATTTTAGCCACAAAAAACAAAATAGGCTATTTTAGCCATAACAAACAAAACATCACATCCAACCTATAATCATTACATTCTTCTCTCACAAATAAAAGTCAAAAAAGCCAAAAAAGCCAAA
>NW_021025341.1:2333974-2355320 GCF_004153795.1 Camellia sinensis
AAGTCCTTCCCAAACCAAGCTTTTTAGCCCAGGCTAAAATAGCCAAAAAAGCCAAAAAGTCAAAAAGCCAACCCACTTCCCAAACGGAGTGGAATTATCAAGTCCTAAACTTGGTTTCTTATATGATTTTCATTGGTGATTCGTCCACTTTTTCGTAATAAAATTTTCCTTCTAATGATCGATGGAACTTATAGTTTGATTATTGATTACTGAACTGGCAATTCTAATTGAGTACAACCTTTAATGCATTGATATACATTTTTTCCATGGCAAAAATGCTAGTGTAGGGTCTCTTTGTTTTGGGTACTTTCATTTAATGCATTGATATTCAACTTTTATTTGTAAACTCATCAAAAAATTGTTATCACAAATATATAAAATGAATTTGATGCCTAAATTCGTTGGGAAAAAAAAAACTCGAAAATTAATTTTTAAAGAAAAAAAGTGTAAACCGCAAACCGCCCACAACCGCCCGCACATTTGCAAACCCTATCCGCACAAACCGCAAACCGCACTGCGGGCGGTTGCGGGTTGACTTTTTCCCAAACTGCATAGATGCGGGCGGGTCAAAACCGAACCGCAAACCGCACAAAACCGATCCGCGAACACCCCTAGCACACACGTAGTGGATAGTGATTGGAGAAAAAGGAAAAAAAATAAATAAATAAATAAAATCTGACCAATGAGAGAGGGAGTGAGTCAAGTGGTGATGGAAAAAAGGGGGTCTGAATCTTTTTCCATGAAAAATGTTTCAAACCCCCTTTCCCTCTCACATCCTTTGACCCCCTTTTTCCTCTCATTAGCCAATTTTTTTCCTTCTCCTCCAATCACTACCTGCCACGTGAGTGTGGGGTGGTGATTGGAGGGGGTCTCTATCAATGCTGTTTTTCCATATATATTACTAATCAACTAATATCTATATAGCTGCCACTTAACTAACTTTATTATTATTATTTATTTTTTTGTTGGGTATTGAGCACGAAATTAGGAGAAGATTATAAGGGTCGTCACCTCTTATTTGTGTGAAAAATACTATTTGTCATGACATTTTAAAAATAAATATATTATTTTATATGTAAAATTGTCTCCAGTATATATCTCATGCATTCTCTTTCTATTTTACACTAAAAAAACTTTTTCATTTTATTAGAAATTACTTTTATAGTATTTAATTTTTTTCTCTCTATATATATAATTTATATCAGCAGTGATTTAGACCCCCTCAAACTTTAACCCCCACCATCCCCACACACACACGTGGCGGGTAGTGATTGGAGGAGGAGAAAAAAAAGAAAAAAAAAAATTGACCAATCAAAAAAGAAAAAGGTCAAAAGAGAGTGGGGGAAAACGGGTCCAATCTTTATTCAATTTATATATCATATTATATATCCACGTGTGTCTATGTATATAATGAACAAAAAAATATTTTTTTTTAGCCCCTCTAATAATAAAATCGTCGTTCCGTCTTTGGGGATACTGTTCTGATGTCTATATTCCCTTCTTTGCAGTGTCAAACAAGATACAGCTCAAGAGTGTATGGATTCAATAAAGAAAGGTCAGGCAGATATAGTAAACTTAGATGCAGGACTTGCTTACATTGCCTTCCTCAATTACTCCATGAAAGCCATTGCCAATGAGATATACTGCAACCATGCCCAAACCTATGATGCTGTTGCAGTTGTAAACAGAAAGGCCTGCATGGCTAATCGGGCAATCAATGTGATGGACTTTAAGGGACAAAGGTCTTGTCATGGAGGCTACTCCACCGCTGCTGGCTGGAACTACCCAATGTCTCATATCAAGAAACTGTTTGATTCCAAGACAATGAGTGACCGGGAAATGGCTTTGAGTTTTTTCTCTGAGGTCTGTGCTCCTTCGGAATTTGAAGGAATGGGTGCTTGTACTGGGTGTGGAAAAGCGAATGGGTCGTGTAATGGGAACAGTTTGTTGTTCTTTGGTTACTCTGGAGCGTTTCGTTGTCTCGTGGGGGGCTTTGGGGATATTGCCTTTGTTAGAAGTGATACTGCTTTGCTCTACTCCATGGAAGGTCCTCAAAACCAGTCTTGGTCAACAAAATCTGTTAGAGGTTTCATGTGGGTATATGATATCATTTGGTTCTTCAAATTAATGTGAAGGACCGATATTTTTAATTTGGCTTACTTATTGTATTCATGACTAATCCTTTTCCTTATACAATGTGTGCAGGTATCTTTGCCCACAAGGGGGTTGCAGAGAAATCAATGGCTATCCAGGATCCTGTTCGTAAGTGACCGAACTTCTTGTTGGTATTGTTTTCGCTTTCTTTGTTATATAAAATAAAAACAATGAAAATTCAAAAATACTCACCCATTTCGTATCTTTTGTCATTTTTGTGTGAAAACAATTTTTTGATTTAAAAAATGGACTGTTTTCCAAAAATAATAATATAATAATGATAAATTATGAAAGCAGTATGCCAAAACAAATTTTATATTAAAAGATAAATTTGCTAAACATAAAAATGATGTGTGAAAATCTATTCACCCCCAAAAAATGTGTGATAATCACTGTTTGGAATGATTGATAGGGGAATGGAGGAAGGAGCCCAAGTAAGAAATGAATCAGTAAACTGCCAGCAGCACTAGCATGGTAGAACACAAAATTTGAATTGATTAAATTATAACTTTGAAAAAATTGAAGTTTAAGTACAATTGTAACTCTGCTATAATTGTGCCTCTGTTAAATGGGTTGAGAATGTGTCTACTAGTAGAAAAATTGCACTAGTGCAGGAGATTATAACAATATGTGAACATTTAGTTAAATTACTTAGGTGAAAATGGTTCAATTTTTATTAATCCACTGTAGAATACAAGTTTCTGTGGTGACTCACAGTATCTGAAAAATTAATTGCAAATATATCGAGTGTTGCGCAATGGAAATATATTGCAGACAAATTAAAGATCAAATTAGCAAAAAATACAAGATTACATGTTGAAAATCAAGCCACGTTTTCATCAGATGCCATATGCATCAAGCCCTTTTCTTTCTTTCGGTGATTATTTAATTCATATGCTTTATTTAATTCATATGCTTTCGGTGAGTGTATGCTGATATAGATATAATATATATTAATGTATAGTTAAATATGTAGTGGCCTCGTGGCCTGCTTGTTAGTGTTTTTGGCCTCGTGGCCTCGTGGCCTCCATCTGATCATATTGTATAAACCTCCTATATAATGGAGTAGCATTGTAAGGCTTAATACATTGAAATAAAAAGTCTATGTTTAGTCTTTCAATCACTCTCTCTCTCTCTCAATATTAATATTTCTCATTACATATTTGTAAAATCTTTTGCTGGTCTCTTTCATTGATTTAGAAGGGACAGAAAACAACTTAATAGTCAAGTTTAATTCATTGCTACAATTTTGTTGTTGATGTTGCAATTATGGTTATAGTCCTCTGCTTATCTTTGATCAGATTTGGAACTGTTCCTGCAAATGTGATCATGGTGAGTAACTCCATTCCGAATGAGAAGAAACGTTTTGTTTTGCAAACGTTGCTCAACAACACCTGGTTTGATGATCTTTATGCCGCAAAAAATGGAGACAGCAACCTACTTAGTACAAGGTATTAGACATTTAGGCTTTGTTAGGACAGTAGTTCTTTTCTCTCAAAGTTTGATCATATGTTGATGCTTGAGTAAATTTTAACATGAATCTGAAGAGTAAAAAGCTCAAAGATTTTCTTAATCTATTGTTATAATTATTATTTTTACTTCTCTTCTGTGTAGCACACAAGGGTTAGCTGTGGTCAAGAAGCTAACAAGGTCCTACCTAGGAAAATCAGCTTCGATTTCCCAAAGCATACAAGAATTAAATAACACAAGTGTCTCAGGTATAACTCTCTCTCTCTCTCTTTCTCTCTCTCTCGGTAGTGAAGTATTTTTTTAAATGTTCGACGTAGTGTTTTCATTTTCTGTTTTCTGTTTTTATGTTCTGCAAAACAAACATGTTTGGCAAACTGTGTCCAAAAACTATTTTTGGGAAAATTTTCTAAACAAGAAGTTGTTTTTTAAATTTTCAAAAATTGTTTCCTTGCAAAAACTGAAAATTATGGGTGTTTTCAAACTTTTTGTTGTTTTCGTTTCCGAAAATGAGTAATACTACAAACCCACCCTTATCTACCCAGAATTATCATTTTATGGCTCAAATTCATTACATGGATTTCACACCACGCAAATTCAATTACAACCATACAATCTTATTCGGGGTAAATTCGGGGTAGATAAGGGTGGGTACCTAGAATTATTCTTTCGAAAATACAAAAACGAAAACACAACCAAACAGCCTCAGGTACAGATATACCTTAATGTTTTACTGACTATAATAAGCTTCAATTTTTCTTGACAGATGTATCTTCTCCTTCATCTGCATGCTTATACCGCCAAACATTTGTGACACTCCTCTCTTTTCTGATTGTGCTCACTTTATCGGTATAGAATCTGATACAAAGAGAGGCATGATTATTTTCACCAAAAAGAGGTATAATGGAGTTTATGGGGTGAACTTTGTAGTGAGAATAAGATAACAGCACAAATTACCTAAATAAAAATTATATAACATCGAATGTGATAAGGGTGGGTACCTAGAATTATTCTTTCGAAAATACAAAAACGAAAACACAACCAAACAGCCTCAGGTACAGATATACCTTAATGTTTTACTGACTATAATAAGCTTCAATTTTTCTTGACAGATGTATCTTCTCCTTCATCTGCATGCTTATACCGCCAAACATTTGTGACACTCCTCTCTTTTCTGATTGTGCTCACTTTATCGGTATAGAATCTGATACAAAGAGAGGCATGATTATTTTCACCAAAAAGAGGTATAATGAAGTTTATGGGGTGAACCTTGTAGTGAGAATAAGATAACAGCACAAATTACCTAAATAAAAATTATATAACATCGAATGTAGGTATAAAATGCAGAAATTCTATGTCATTCATCTTATGTACCTTTTTTTTTTTTGTCCTCTTTGTGAAGTCGGAGCTAATAGACTTTTATATATGGGTTTCAAAGTGCCTTGAATTATTTGCAGTACCATGGAGATGTAGACTTATTACCCAATAATATGGTTCAGTAATTCAGTGGCCTATTTGGATCAATGAGTTCAACTTACATATAATTGTTTTTGTGAAATTTAGTTTTAGAATTATTTATTCCCTATGTTTATGCTATGTAACATCATATTTGTCTCTTGACAATCAAAAAGAAATCCTGGATTTTCAGCTACGTTTGAAGGCTTACTATGACTCACTCTGTGTTCAAAACAGCACATAGAAAAGGGTACTTACCATTGTTTCTTCAATGTATAATATTGTTGAGAATACTTCCAATTCTGTTTTGAGTTTTTGTTCCCAACATTCCATTTCACAGCTAAAATAAGGATAAAATTTTATCCTGGAGTCAACTGATATACTAGCAGAGAAAGGTCCTAGTAATACATCAAACATATGCAATTTTGCTACATTACATACTGTTACATGGAGTTTTACAATGGGTATGGGTAAAAATTATCATGGAGAAATTGATCTAGGGATAATGATATCGCCAATGTTGTTGTGCCATGGATCAGCCAAGTGAGTTGCCAGGTTCTCCAACGGTCCTGTCCCTGGGTAAGCGGACTGTTGAACACAGATCCCCACGAAAGCCAACAAGGCAAGCCGGCCTAAACATACAAATTACAAACATGTCAGTGAACAATGAAAGCATGATGAAGTGTTGGAAGTGCCCAAGCAGGTAGAGAGACAGTTTTAAATATTGGTCGTTATGTACTAGGATTTTGAACTTTTGATACCCTTATTTATCAATATATCGGCCAATATTGTCAGATACTATATGATATTGGCCAATAGATGACTATATCACCGATACGGATACATATTTTGATACCTTCATTTAGAAGCATAGTTAGAGAGTGTGGAGATTTTCTAACCATTTTTTACTTCTTTGACCTTGTTCTCCTCAAACTTTACTGGGTCTTTGGAGTATCCCAATGGGTCGAAAGCTCCACCGGGGTACTTCTTCTTCTCAGGGTCCTTTTCCATGCTGCGCTGGTGCTCGACGAAGGAGATGGCAAGGAATTCAATGGCCAAGATGATTGGGAGGGTGCCCCATGGGACAGGTTGGCCAAGGTAGGTGGCTTGTCCTCCAGGGATTGCCGCCCACTCTTGAGCTTGTACCCAGTTGCCCAATCCCAAGGCCTCTGGAACTAGGATCCCTGGCTGCAAATTGAATCAAGAAACAAAAAAGATAATTAATCTTCTGTTAGGAATTGCGGAACTCTTATGCTGTGTTTGGTTGGGGGATTTGGGGAGGGATTTGGAAAGGGAAATGAAAAAGATAGCTGAAATATGAATAAAACATTCTTATATTTCACCTAATTTCACACACTTTTTCCCTTTTCTTTTCCAAATCCCTCCCCAAATTCCCCAACCAAACACAGCATTAATCGAGATTGGTGAGACCCAAAAAATAGAAAAAATTAAATTAACTTGAACTATAAATATAACACAAAAGAACACAAAGTTTACGTGATTCAATCCAAAATTAGGTTTACATATCCACTATCGTTATAGTTGCACTATGATTAAAAAGAGTTACACGGAATATATAGAAATACCACTCCCCTCAACTTGTACACAAATAATTAGGATTATAGGTCACGAGTAACAAAAATAACAGAATATTAGTGTTTGGTGTTAATACTTATTTTTATCTACAGTGCCCCACAGACTCAACATTATAGTACATAACAAAAAAAGGTCTTAACAGCAGGAACTGAAGCATTTTAACAATAAAATTGCCAAGATTTTATAGGTTTATGTTCATTGTCCTATGTTTAATGGCAATCAAATTGCTCAGATTTAGAAGACCAGAACAAGTCATTACAACTCAAGAATGACAAATTTACTTCAAATTCTAAATTTAGTAATCAAATTTTCGTAGAAGTTAAATGGGGATGAGTAATAGAAACAGAGATTAATTGGGAATTAATATGTAAAATGGAACGAAAAATAAACTTACAACAGCAAGCATAGCCCATCTGCAGTGAATGAGTTCAGACTCCTTGTATCTTTCAAGGTTTTCTGGGACTTCACCCAGACGAAGCGGGTCGAACCCGAAATCACTGAATTTCACAAACACAAAAAAACATTTATGTAAGATAATCGTGATTACAAAGTATATACATGTATAACTTGTACCAACTATGAAGCCTATTTGGTATTCTGTGCATTTTGCCTAATGTGTCATTTTAGACTTAAAAATGTTTGGGAGCTTTGAAATAGGAGCTCTAAAGGAGGGCCCATAGTAATAGTGATGTTTAAGTTTTCTTTTTATTATTATTATTTTTTAATTATTTTTCGCATCACTAGAGTCAAGTTTAGAGCTATAGAGCTCAGCTCTGAATCATCACTGTTTTAGATTTTATATTAGTAATTGGCTCAATTTTAGTTTTGAACATTTTTAATTTTCTGTCAATTTGGTCCAACGGATAATGTTAGTTAAAATAATTAACTGCAAATGGTTAATGATTTAGTTAAAATTAGCTCACTGACTTGAAAAAAATTATTATTATATTTTTATAATCGGGTGTTCGGAATAGATTATGCACACCTTGACTATTTTTACCTTAAAAACATAACATGTGTGTATTTTTCATCAAAAAGACAAAAATTAGAACAAATTAAGATGCTGCTAATTTTTTTCTTATCAAATTAAGACAAAATTATAAATTCAATTCAAAATTGACCAAAATATACAAAAATTGTATATAATTTGTCTGAAAATAGAAAAAAAAAATTAACAAAAAAAAAAGGCGTGATAAAGATTAGAGCAGTGCTACCCTAGACTAAAAATTAAATCCACTTGTATGGACGTTTATTAGAATATTTAAGGCAGATATGTCTCATATATTATCTAGTTATCAGTCAATCATCTCTTATATACATTATTAAATCTAAAAAATAGACTCTTATATATATCATTTTCCTAAAGATTATTACCCGGGTGCGGAGCCGTCAAGATAGGGTGGCCTTGGCTCGCCAGGCATCCAGTCAGCCGTCATGGTGAACCGGGAGGTAGCGGTGGCACCACCACTTGGAAGCCGCAACGCGGCGGCAAATTTGGACTTGGAAGAGGAAAGGACTGACGGGCAGACGGCGGCGATGCCGCAGCTCATTAGGGCTTTGGAAGCCATGGCTCAGAGTTGAAGCTGGTTCTGAGAAAGGCCTAATGAAGAGGAGAGTGAAAGAGAAATGGGTGTTGTGGGTTGTGGGAGAGGTAGGAAGAGGCTATACAAGTATATGCAAGTGTGGGGGGATATAGGGGAATCCAACTGTTGATTGCTATTGGCTAAGGGAAATTGAATCTGTGTCTCTATTGGTCCACGTGTTGTATATCAATCCATTTGGATGACTGCGTGGAATATCTGGTGGATTGCATGTCCCATCTTGGTTTTTATGGTGGATGTTGAATCTCATAAACAAAAAAATCATCGAGTTGTTTAAAAATAGAATAAATTACAAACATATCTCTGAGTTATTTAGGTTGTTTGGGCGTCTTAAATAAGTGTACTTTTTTATTTTTTAGATTAAAAGTTAAGGAAAAAAGATGGTTGTTTAAGATAATTTTTTGTCTTTTTACGAAAAAATATGTATTAAAATATTGTATAAAATAGCAAAATTACGTTTTTACTCCTACATTGTAGACTCGCCAGTGATAGACGGCAGGAGGATAGTACGGCTTGGTTGAAATGGTGCATGAGGTTTCACGGGTACTGTTGGGCAGTGGGGGCCCATCACGGGTCCCGTTTCGCTAATCTGAACTATTCAATGTGTAGAACTCGTTGAGTACTATATGCCTATAAAAAACCACTTCAATCGGATATCGATAGTTATATGATCAAAACAGTTTTGTATGAAATTAATGGACGGTGAAAATAAACAGCTGAAAAAAATCTGATTTAATCACATAGCTATTCATATCCGATTAACGTGATTTTTAACAAGCATATAGTACTCGACGATTTCTACACATTAAATGGTTTGGATTATCAAAACAGGACCCGTGGTGGGCTTTCACGGGCCCAACATTACCCTCCAACTTAATGAATATATATCTAATTTTCTTTTTTGTTCCTTTGACAGACCAATACGTACTTATGAACCATCAATTCAGTACCAGCACTGTTAACTCGTTGGTTTGTATTAAAATATTATGTAAATTAAATTTTTTTTATATTTTTAATTTGCGAATAGTGATAAGTTTCTAATTTTTTTAGCAATTTTTTGACTTTTTAGATTTTTTCTGGTATGCCAAACCAGGCCTTAGCCTATGTTTGGGAAGTTGAATTTGAGGATTTTTTAGTTTAAATAGTTACAAAAAATAAAATAGGTTTTTAGTCTAATAAAACAAAACATCACATCCAACCCATAATTATTATATTATCTCACAAAAAAGTCAAAAGCCCTGTCCAAACTGACTTTTTAGCCCTAGGCTAAAATAGTCAAAAAAATCAAAAAGCCAAAAAGTCAACCTACTTCCCAAACGAAGCCTTAAATTACAAATTATTTTATGTGATTTTAGAAATTACGTTATACCTCCTAAGATTTTTAATTTTATAACAAACAAGTCATTTTATTAATAAATTATCAAGTTAATTAATAATTTCTATTATTAATAAATTATCAAGTTAATTAATAATTTCTAATAATATTAAAATTTATTTCAATTAATAATTTAGATAATTTTATTATTGTATAGATGAACAGTTAGAAATTTTACTTTTTCAATTAATTCTGTTAAATAAAAAATTCTGACAGTGAGATATTTATAATTTTTTAAATCACAAAAAATAATTCGTATTTTAAGCAAATTTCAGAGAGTGTATTTGTAATTTACCCTTAAAAATATTAAAGACATATATCCAGAGAATTTCAAGAATTTTGAAAAAAAAAATCATGACCGCTGATTTTTTAAATAGTTTTTTTTTTCTTCATAATTTAGTTAATTTTTTTAGGTGCACCTATTTATTCATATTTTTTTTATTTAATTTTAGTCTACTGTTTTTATTTATTTATTTTATAATTGAGTAATTTTTTTTAAAAATACATTGGCCTCTTTTGATAACATCTAAAAAACTCGACTTATTGACTTTTTTAGGTCATTTCATTTCTCTATTTTTTTACACGTCTTTTTGTAATAAGTAATAAAATCAGCTTAGCAGTCATACCTAAAATGTTAAAAAAAAATTGAAAGAGACAAACGAAAACTCATTTAAAAATAATTTTTGAAAAATCAAATGAAACAATCTTTTGAAAAGTTGATGATCTATTCAATTTTTAAAAATTTAAAATGAAGATTTAAACTCAAGATTGAACACTACATTTATTAATTGAGCAACACATAATATATATAGTTTTAAATTAAAATTAAAATTTATTTTTAAAATATTTACACTCGGTTTGGAGAGTTTAAAAAAATAAAAAATTATTATAAACGATCATATCACTTTCGCAAATGGTTTTTTTGACTTATTTTCATTTTTAGTGAACTTTTTTTAAAATTCTTTTAAAAAGTTTTAGATTTTTAGATTTAGTTCGACAAAATGAATAGGAAAATTATAATTTTTTTAAAAAAATCTAAAAAAATTCAGAAAAGCTAAAAATAAGTCAAAATAAACAATATTTTTTGGCTTATTTGCGTCTTTAGTGTTTATGGAGGCAGAAATAGTCCCACATATACTAGTCGAGAGATTAACAAAGAATCCGCACTGTTCTAAATCTATAAAAAGAATAAAGAGTTAGTGCCTCTCGACTGGCAGTTGCAGGCCAGAGGGCACTTCAACGATCAAGTTATATAGCATATACCTTAATCAAATTGAATAAGTAAATAGAATAGTTTAGGCATACCTCCTCCCTGAAGATGAAGATTACATCTCTTTATATAGGCAAACCTACCACTCATTTTGTCTAATAAGCTTAAGCCACCAATTTGGTTCAATGAAAATAAGTCACTTGTATGACTCAAAACTTATCTATACATGTATGGCAGACCAACTTGGCAAGTTGCATTGCAAGGTATTATTTTATTACCTTAATTCTATTTCCATGTAGGCATTGGGTGGGTCCACCTCACATGGGTTGATTTTCATCCCTCCATAATTGCCCTCAAGTTTTCTCTTCAGTCGATTGAAGTGAGAAGAAGTGGAAACTTTTCTTATATCTAGTGGACTCTTGTACCTTTGTTGCTTCTATAATCAAAGGAGTTTTCTATCCTATACTTGTCATAAACTGGCTTTATTTGCCTTTATCTTGCAGAATATGAATATTTTCACGTGCCCTTCAATCTTTTCGTGTGATACCTTTGATTTTGCAATCATTCTAACGTGGTCACTTATTTTCTAGATGTTATCCATTTTGTTTTGTCGATCTGCTACTTTTGACAATTGCATTGCTAAGACCGTCATAGGTCTTTGTTTCCCCTGGTTAGATAAGATGATGACCTAGTCGCCAAACTACTACCCTCAAGTAGACTTTAATAGTTGACCCTCATAGGTTTTCCTTTGCCCTAGGCAAGGTAAGCCGACGACCTAGTCGTCAAACTATACCTTTAGAGAGTAGACCCTTGTAGGCTTTTCCTTGTTTTTGGCAAGATCGCTTTTGTTTGGCAGTTGGCCTTGATGTGTTATTTGGTTTCCCATCACCCTTGATATTGTAAAAGCATGGAATGTGTTGACAAGATTGATTTTTGTACGGGTTGATAGCTTTCTATGAGAGCCAAGCACACTCCTTTAATCCTAGTGTTGATAACAATGCTTAATGTGCTTAGCCTGGCTAGGATCTTATTGTTTGATGCCTAGTAGGACCAGCGCTTACTCATTTTTCAATACTTAGTTCGACTAAAGCTTACTCAATTTTAGATACTTGGCTCGGCTAAGGCTTATTCAATTTTCGATGCCTAATAAGACAAGGGCTTACTCAATTTTTAATGCTTAGCTTGGCCAAGGCTTATTCAATTTCCAATGCCTAGTAAGACTAGGGCTTACTCATTTTCCGATGCTTAACTTGGCTAAGGCTTACTTAATTTCTGATCCTTAGCTCGGCTAAGGCTTATTCAACGTCTGATGCCTAGTAAGACCAGGGCTTATTCAATTTTCGATGCCTAGTAAGACTAGGACTTACTCATTTTTCGATACTTAGCTTGACTAAGGCTTACTCAATTTTTGATACTTAACTCGGCTAAGGCTTATTCAATGTCCGATGCCTAGTAAGACTAGGGCTTATTCAATTTTCGATGCCTAGTAAGAATAGGGCTTACTCATTTTTCGATGCTTAGCTCGACTAAGGCTTACTCAATTTTTGATGCTTAGCTCGGCTAAGGCTTATTCAATTTCCGATGCCTAGTAAGACTAGGGTTTACTCATTTTTCGATGCTTAGCTCAGCTAAGGCTTATTCAATTTTCGATGCCTAGTAAGACTAGGGCTTATTTATTTTATGATGCTTAGCTCAGCTAAGACTTACTCAATTCCTGATGCTTAGCTCGGCTAAGGCTTATTCAATTTCTGATACCTAGTAAGACTAGGGCTTATATAATTTTCGATGTTTAGCTCAGCTAAGGCTTACTCAATTTCTGATACTTTTCTTGGCTAAGGCTTATTCAATTTCTGATGCCTAGTAAGACTATGTCTTATTCAATTTTCGATGCCTAGTAAGACTAGGGCTTACTCATTTTCCAATGCTTAGCTTAGCTCTTCAAATGAGGTTCAACCGAGTTGCTGGATTTCTGAACAATCCTTATATTTGAAAAAGTTTGTTAAATAATTTTTGACATTCATCTACGAGTCATCCTGCTGAGATGGGGCATGAAGAAGACAGTCACCTGCAACAAAAACTTTTGAGCTTCTCGTGATGAAGTTCCATGGACCACATTCTGTCAAATCTACAAAGCCGTGACTAGAAGGTATTCTCGAGCAACTCTTGCTTGCGATGGTTAGGTTGTTAATTATGGTTTATGATTCTAGCCGCTAGATAAGTCCGTCCTAACTTTGTGATTATCTTGGTAAAATTTCACGTTGATCGGATACAATTTCACCGTTGATCTTTTACTTGATGCTTCCAAATTTGTCGGTTGTTGATCACTGTCTTGGACTTGAAATTTACAGAATCGGATCTGAAAAATGGATTCTACATGTTGAAAAACTTAAGGGAGGTCATTCCTGAAGTCATCAGACCTCCCAAGTAACCTGGATGCACTAGGATGTACCGTAGTACCAAAGACCGAGAAGCACTGGATAGAATCCAGCTTCTTCTTCATCAAAACTAGCGGGCAACCTAAATTTTTTACAGTTTTCTGTCTTTACTTCGAGCAATCTTTCGAACTCTATAACTTTCTCAATTCTTAACAGCTTTACTCCGTTCTTTTGCCAATATATTCATCTTGCTTTGCACTCCGTGCTATGCCACCTTGCGTTCTTGCTCTCCCTTGAAATGAGTAGTTTCGGTATATCCAAAGTTGTCCAAAAACCAACTTTGAATATTACTTCCAAATTTGTTTTTTTCTTTCTTTCTTTCTTCTTTCTTTCTTCTTCTTCTTCACTTATAGCACGCTGTGAATGTTGGTTTTTCTACTATTGCATCATTGCTCGGCAGGCCATTGAGGCCCGCAATCGAAGTGACATAGGCTGTTTTGGTTGCCAAAATGCATGTGCATGGTCTCCAATGCCGAACAATTCTTTAGAGTTGAGAGAGAATTATTGAGTCTCTAAATGACATACTCAAAACAATCAGCTAGGTTTGCATGGAAAGTGTTGTCGAGTGAGAGAATATGTTGTTGCTCTTTTCATGGAAATGGTAGAAATCCAGCATGCATAATGTTGGTTGGTCCAAGCAAAAGCTTTATTCAAAATTTGTTTACAAAAGTTCTTCGGAATTAACGATGATGTTGATCGTAGGTGATTACTGTGTCACAGATTGTAAAGTTAATTCATGTCATCTTCTTCATTGAATTAACCGCTCCCCGAAGTTAGATTGTCGGGGTGTATAAAGCTTTGTTCGACAGTCGCCTTGGTTTTCGGCTTGCCGAAACACTTGGAAGGTAATTCATTTTGTCGGCAAGGGAGGCTGCTAAGAAGTTGTCAAGTTGCTTTCATGCCGTAGCTCGTAGATTGCGGCATTTTCCTATGCTTATAATGGTGGCGATCTTCGACATTTGTTCGGCATGGCCGTGATTTCTTTCTTCCGATAAATGTAGTGGCATGCGTCTCACTGCTGAGTAACTCCATTTGCTTTGCTTGGACCTGCTTTCTAGAGAGAGAAACCAGAGACCCATTTACGGAATGTAAACAAGAAGTTGTTCCTTCTGTCAAAAATAAATAATAAATAAGAATAATGTTTGGGACCTCCTTTTGAGGGTCACCCCTCACCCCCCTTTGCCACGTGGCGGGTGGTGATTGGAGGAGCAGGAAAAAAAAGAAAAAGAAAAAGAAAAAGAAAATGTAACCAATGAGAGAGAGAGGGGGTCAAAGGGGGTGGGGGAAAAAGGGGGATGAATCATTGTTGAATAAATAAATAGATGAAAGGTTGGTTGTGTTTTTTCAAAAATACTTTTCAGAAAATTTTATTTTTTTAATTTTTATATTTTTTATATTTTTTTATTTTTATTGAATTTTTTTAATATTTTAAGTAATTTTTTTTTTTACTTTTTAGACATACCTAACATAAATATATTTAAAAAGTAAAAAAATTGTGAAAAAAACCTTTTAAAAATTCACTAAATACCAAAAATATAAAAAAATACGAGAATTCAGTATATTTTTTATATTTTCATGTATTTATTAAAATTTTAAAATATTTTTTTATAAATTTTTTACTTTTTGGATACATCTAGTAAGGTACATCTAAAAAAGTAAAAAAAATGTTTAAAATTTAAAAATATTCACTAAAAACAAAAGAACATGAAAGCCAAAAAATTGAGTTTTCAAAAAACTTAATTCAAAAAACTCAAACCAAGCACACTGAATAATTTGGAGAGAGAGAGATACTTGTTGGAAATTATAGTTTTTATAGGTTTATTTTGGGTCAATTTTGAGCCCAAGTTTGAGTGGAGCCCACACGTATCTTGGGGTGGGTTCAAAGAGGTGACGTACTCTTTGCCGTATGCCAAGTCACACGGTGCAGACAGTTCGTCAAAACTATTTATGAGTGAAGGGAAACTTGACGTCGTTTTCAGGTTCGTGGAATGAGAAGTTGAAGGATTAAATGTGGGTTTCCTTAAATTGATTGTCTCACATTGAAACTTTAAGAGAGCTTATGTGAATATATAAGCTCTAGGTGGACATACTTGGGTTGGACCCCCAATGGGCTCTCCAAGTTTGTGGAAATGAGAAGTTATGGACAAAGTAGGCTTCGGCTCAAACCACCACACGAGCACGTTGCCGCCATTCAGCCTAGCCGTGTCGGGTGTGGGTTGTGGGTCCTAAAATTAATTTTTTGGACAAAATTTATTTGAATTTTTCCAAAATTCTTGCAGGAAAAATTTGAATTTTGCACTAAATAGTTTGAATTCAAATTTTTTGCTCCTAACCAGTGTGTCCGTTCCAAACCAGTCTAAGCAGATTTAAACAGATTTTCAAATTGTTTTAACAAATTGCACCGGACAGATTCAAGTTCTTTCCCAGACAGATTCAAAGCTGTTTCAACAGTTTGCACCTGTTCAATTCAAAATCAAACCTATTCAGTTTGAATTTATACAATAAAAGTAACCTATTGTGACGAAAACTAGTAAAGAAAATAAATTTCGTCACTAAATAAAAATAATTCGTGAGGAATTTATAAATTTTGTCACATATAATAAAAAAATAAAATTGATAGGTGACGAAATTTATTTTCGTCAATAAATACTTCAATTTAAGTGAGGAAAAATTAAGTTTCGTCACAAAAAATTTTCCCGCTAATTTTTTTGGGTGGCGCTGAAATTTTGAGACTTTTGATGAGAAAAAAATTTGTCACTAATTATAAAATTATTTGTGAGGAATATATTTTCATTACCAAAACGTTTTAATAGTTTTGATATCTTTTGGTGAGGAAATAATATTATCACCAATTTTGGTGGGAAATTTTTGATATATTGAGCTACAATAAAAAAAAATAGGGTATTAATTTTTTTACCCTTTTTTTGTTTATCATCTCTCTCTTTCTCTCTCTCTCTCTCTCTCTCTCAAAATAGGGTATTAATTTGTCTTACCTCTTGCTCCTCCACCACGCCAATCGCCATCGTTGTCGCCTCTATTATAGCCTTGCCGATCACCGCTGCCACTAGTAGCCTTGCCAATAACCACCACATCTTCTTCGCTCGGTGATTTGGTACGCGATTTCTCTTTGCCCTTTTTCTAGTGTCTCTTTCTCTTATTCTCTGTTTTGGTATGATGACGAAAATTAGTGAAGAAAACAAATTTCGTTACTAAATAAGAATAATCCATGAGGAATTATAAATTTTGTCACGTATAATAAAAAAAATAAAAATAATAAGTGATGAAATTTATTTCTGTCAATAAATACTTACTTTTAGGTGAGAAAAAAATTACGTTTTGTCACCTAAATTTTTCCCACTAATTTTTTTTGATGGCACCAAAATTTTGAAACTTTTGGTGAGAATTTTTTTTTCACCAATTATAAAATTTGTCACTAATTATAAAATTATTTGTGAGAAATATATTTTCGTCACCAATAATTTTTAATATTTTTGAGATGTTTTGGTGAGAAAATAATGTTGTCACCAATTTTGGTAAGAAAATTTTGATGTATTGAGCGACAATGACAAAAAAAAAGGGTATTAATTTTTTTTACCATTTTTATGTTTATCATCTCTCTCTCTCAAAATAGGCACTACTACAAAAATAGTTAAAGATCACACTTTGACAAATAAAAATATCTTACTTTTATTAGAAGTGTGATAAAAAAAATTAGATTGATATTTTAATCACACTTAATTTGATTGAGCGTGATAATATTTATTTTTTATATCATTTTTCAATTAAGTGTGATTATATATATATTTTTTAATCTCACATTATATATAATTTTTTTAATCACAACTTCTAAACAAGTGTGATGAATATATATTGTAAAAAATTAAATTCAGAAAATTCAATTAAATTTCTAAAAAAATAAATTTCTTTTCTTCTTATCTCTTTTGTGATTCACGCTCTCTCTCTCTCTCTCTCTCTCTCTCTCTCTCTCTCTCTCTGAGAATGATAAACACCTCATGGGCACAACCTTTGCATCTTCTCCTCTTCCCTGAATTCGGATCCTCTTCCCCAATAGAAACCCACCCTCTTCGCCATAGACGGTGCTTTTCATTTCCCTTACAACCCTTCGAAACTCATTGGCTTGGGAAAGACCTGCAATTTTGGTAAGGTTCTAAACCTAGAGTTTGTTTCTTTTTTCTCTTAAACCCTTCCCTTCTTAAATTAGGGCGTTTGATTAAACTATTTGGATTTCAATTCAATGATTTCTGGTGGGGGATTTTGAATTAGGGCATTTGATTCAACGATTTCTGGGTGGGGGGTTTTGATTTTTTTTTTATATATATATAAAATTCTTAGGTAGTGAGCTTTCCCCCCTGTTTCTCCTTCTTTTTTTTTTCATATTTAACAAGAAAAAAGAAAGAAAAATCTAATAGACACCATGCTTATGGATGTGAATCCAGAAACTCTAAGATTTGTCTTTTTTTTTATATGAGTTTTGTACGGGCACGAAATATTCTTCCCGTATAATCCTGTTGATCAAGTCTGCGCTTCTCCGTACGTCGTCGCTTTACTCCCTGAAAATACAAACGTGAGCTAGCCGACGGGTGTGTGCCGGATACCTCTCCGATGCCTAAGTCAGTAAAATAGACAAATAGACAAAAAGCTCTGTATGTTCGGGAATCAAAGTTGGGTTACCTCTCCATGGGTGATGTTGTGAGCTTTTATAGGTTTCGCGTGGCACAATCCTAGTAGGACTCTTACTTCTCCATGTAGAGTCCTCCTAGGAATCACATTCCTGAAAGATAATGCTTATCCTTCAACACCCTCTTTATTGCTTGAACCAAGTGAGATGGTTTTACCATGGTCGGACTCCAATATGACCGAGGTAAGCATGGCTATGCTGAGCCGCAGAGTAGACCAAACTATAGCTAGTTTGGTTCTTCTTTTCACTGCTCTTACCCCGGTTCCTCCTGCACAAACCCTGGCGTGATTAGACTGAGATAACAAAACATCAAGGTCCTGACCGAGCTAACAAATAGCTTGGTTCTGACCGGGCTATCCATAATATGCCATGACCGGGCTAACTCTGAGTATGGCAACCGGGCTAATTGCCACGCTTCTTTAGACCAGAATAACTTCAAGGCTTTTTTGGACCGGGATAATAATAAGGCGATCTCCGGACCGGGCTAACTCTAAGCTTCGTTTTATCCAGCCCTTCTTACCGTGGCCCAATGAACGGCCCATTACCTAGCTCGGTCCAATTTATATATAAATTACCCTCTCAAGTTTCAATAGTCTAAATGGGATTCAAGTTTTGAAATGGGTTTGAAATATACAAGTGTTCTCTAGCCTTGTCCAAATGAATTTTATGTTTTTGTTTTTCCAATTTTTTCATTATGTAATGCAATCTATAATATCTATGAAGTTCATGTCTTCTTCTTTGTAGTTTTGCACCTTAAATGCTTATTTATTTACTTCATTGAACTTGAATGTAATGGCTTTTAGTTTCCTATATATTTCCTACAACTACAAAGGGTTTTGCACCTTAAATGTTTATTTATTTACTGTGGTATATGATTTGTTTGGTAGTAATTCTCCATATGGTATGTAGATTCAATCATTTCACTTTCTATTTGATTGAAACATTTGTCTAATCTTTTTGTTTTGTTAGGATTTCCCCTCTTGTTTGTGACAGGAAACAAACAAGAGTTCTGCATGTCGAGTGTTTGAAGATATTTCCGAGAGACAACCCATCAACCCATCAAACCATCAACCCAATGCTGTTGAAAAACTTATTGTATATTAACCTCTTATAAAATGACTATTCTATTTGTAATAGAGCATAAAAGTTTTTAAGAATTCAAATGAGATATTGTAAAAAGAAGGGAGTGTCGTATATCATTGGCGTGCAACTGAATCTATAATAGATTTTTTTTTAATTTTGTTTATACTTTAATACTGCCTCACCTATAATAGATTTTAATTAATTAATTTATTTTTGGTGTAGGAACATTTCTTTTCTCCTTGAGTAGGGCTGGTAGTGATTTGACAACCACAACCATTGGTAAAGCTCTGGGGTTGCGAGAAATTCAGGTCAGTGTTTACCCTAAATACATTTATGCCAAAAGTTGTTCATATATCTGCATATGTATACATGGATATGGGATAACATTGTAGATAACATACTATGAAACAGTGTGAAACAGTGTATTCTTATGAGCTCTAGTTGTATGAAAATTTAATTCAGGTTCTATAATTTGTAATTGCACGACTTCCATACAAGTTTCTAGACAAATAAGAATCTGTTTTTCAATCCATTACTGGTGTGGAAGGATGTTGATGGTGTTTTGACATGTGATCCTAACATATATGCACTCGCAAAACCTGTGCCATATCTAACATTTGATGACCCGACAGAGCTTGCTTATTTTGGTGCTCAGGTATCATTTTAGGGAAATTCTACTATACACACCCCCTACCATATACACCCCTAAGTTATGTCATTTTCTTCTTTAATTATGACCAATTTTCTTTTTTAGTTATGACCTTATTTTAGTTATGATTCATGAGATCTTTGTTTATGCGTTATGTGTTGTTTGGTTATAACCCTTTTTATAGTTATGACTCTAAAAGTATAAAGTTATGTTATTTTCTTTTTTAGTTATAAGGTGCATATGGTACACCCCAATCTAGAAACAAACACTGCTAGACAAAACAAATGGAGCTAGACTATGAATTTCCCATAAGCCCCATCCAGAAGGATGATGGACAAAAACAAATCAAAGGCTTCCATAACCTGTGAACCAAGAGCCCCAAAACTAAACCAAATCCACTTGGAAAAACCTGAGATACAATTCTAACCCATAGCAGCAGTAGCTCTTCAAACCCATCATGCAAGAAGCACTTCAAGCATGTATACATCAATCTGCCTTTACAAACCACATCATACTCCAAAGAACATTTCCAGCAAAGAGAAGCCAAATACAAATCTAAAATGACATAATATTTCAGGCCACATATATCAAAACATACCAATTACATCCCAATTGGGTAGGTAATCAAAATTATCCACAATATAATAGATTTGGATAAACAAAACCCAAAAAGAATAGCCTACTAACACTTGCAAGCTGCAATAGGAGGGACAATAGAGGGCCAAACAGAAAGGTGATGGAGCACTATAGAAAGTCAGCAGCATATGATTTATCTGGATGGATCATCCTCAAAGCAGTGGGTGCCAAGTACCAGAGCTCGGCTAATGGAGCTTGGAAACACAAGAAATCAACACAAGCTAAGATAATACAGTTTAGAAAATGTATGCACACAAAACCCTCAAAAGGGCTGCAACCACTCAGTCCTTAATCACACTCAAACTCAGAGATGAAACAAGCACATTATTAAACAAACAAATATGTATCTCACAGCACTCAACCCTGAAGGGAAGGTAAACTCCCCAAGCACAATCCTCAGTTGTAGAGGACTACACTTACACAAGCCTAATTTAAGGGCTTACAACACTCAACCCACCATCCCTAAATATAAGGCCAGCCAATCTGCAATAACCAAAAAAAAAAAAAAAAAAAAAACGGTACATCACTCAACCCTCAAAGCTCACCACACTCACTGAAACCTATTTAGGATTTCACAGCACTTAACTCACATCCCTACAGATCAGACAGCAACCTGCAAAAAATTAACTTACACTGAGAGCATTAGTTAAAAATTTGAGGCTCACCCCACTCAACCCACAAATCTCACATCACTCACTCAATAAGCTAGTATAAGGTTCACAACACTCAACCCACCTCCCTAAGAAAGTACCAGCCATACCTGTAGGTTATTAACCCAGTTACCAGATTTAAGCACAGAGTCAGGTAGAGACCATTCCTTCAAGAACCAATTATTTGATAAATCAGCCTTGAAGTTAGTAACTGACATCACCCTGCACCTCACTCATTCCTTTGTCCTTCTGATGATAGCCACCTCATTAGACTTTGTAGTTTGGAAGATCCTACAATTTCTTTCCTGCCAGATATAGTAAATAGAACAAGTGAAG
>NW_021025341.1:2356572-2386791 GCF_004153795.1 Camellia sinensis
CTAGTGGGCTTCATAAGTCTGCAAGTTTCCAACCAAATGATCAAGCTTGAGGGTATTAACATTTTGAGCCTCCTCGATAGCTGTAACTTTTGATTGGAACCTCTCATGTAAAGACCTCAAAATTTTTCCAACAACTTTAGTTTCAGGGATTTTTTTCATCGAGAGTGAAATAGGAATTCACGATGTCACTAAGTTTAGCATAAAAATCATTAAACGTCTCATCACCACACATAAAAAGAGTTTCAAAAAAGGAGGTGAGATGTTAAAGTTTTGATCTTTTAACAGCAGTAGTACCCTCGTGAATAGTTTTAAGAATGTCCCAAGCCTCTTTTGCTACCTCACACATGGAGATACGACGAAACTCTTTAGGTGTGACGGAGCAAAAGAGGGAATTGAGAGCTTTACTGTTCCAACTCGAGTTTTGATAATCGATTGTGTCCCATCTATTGAGTGGTTTGGAGATATCAGCACCATCAATGGTGACAACAGGTTCACTCCACCCATAAAGCACACAATGCAAAACTTTCTCATTGATAGATTTTAAAACACCCTTATACGAGCTTTCCAATAAGAATAGTTTGTACCATCGAGTAATGGAGGTCTATGGGTCGAGTTACCTTCGTGAATTGAATCAATATCACAAATCACACAAAATCACACTCCTATAGTTTTGAGAAATACGAAGAGTGACCCGCTTTGATACCAATTGAAAAACCTAAGTGATTCGTGATTCAGACTAGATTAATTGTAACAATACCTAAACAAATAAAATAGACAATCTAAATGATCTAGCACATACGAAAGTGATTTAGATTGATGTTTCAAAATCAATATATCAATACAATAGATTTTTATGTGGAAAAACCACAATTGGAGCACCTCCAATTGTGATTGAAAAACCGCGGGCTAAACGCTACTAATCAATCCACTATGAAAGTAAGAAAGAATACAAATTAACCAAATGAATTACCCAAACTCTGTCAATCTGTCTTCAACAATCTGTATCTCTTTCACAGCAACCTCCGTCTCGAAATTGATCAGATTGATGTTGAATCCACAACATCCGTGTCGAATTAACGAATGCGCACAGCTTCGAACTCCTTCGAATACTCCACGCTTGATTCTCCGGATTCCATCAAAGAAGAACACTTTGAAGTAGAACACTCAAACAATCAAACTCTTTGATGTATGTTTGTCAAATCATGTGAGTTTAATACTCAATCAAGCATCAAAGAAAACTAGCAAGATAGCCCCAGTAGAAAACCCTAAAACCCTCAAAGAAGATCTAGAAGTCGTGCCCTAGATTTAAAGCAAACTGTAGTTTTATAGTTGCTGAATTCGCGATCCCCGCTCGAGCACAGGAATGGCCACTCGAGCACGGATGCTAAAATGCATATTCCAAACTAGGGTTCATGCTCGAGTGCTGAAACTTACGCTCGAGTGTAAAAACACACCTCATAGTATTTTTGCAAATGAGCCAAAGTACTAAGAAGATGGAAATGCCGTTCAAGCGCAACTTTTCCCGCTCGAGCGAGAAGACCAAAAACAAATGAAAACTTACAACTCGATAAACCCAAGCTTGTTTGCGGAATTGGCAATAAGCAAGGTCCTAACAATCATGTATTATGCTTATTTTCCATTAAGTCAGTGATGCTTTCATCCTTTCATCTATACCTCATTCTTTTAGTTGCAGTTCACATAATTCAGCTTTTTTCCCTTTTTCTTCAGTTGCTTCAACTAATTTTGGAAATTAATTGGATTTTGACTCGATGACTATATGAATGCATGTGGTACAAAGATATGGCCAATTAACAATATTATTTTTTCAACAAAGAGACTCAACTTATGATCTTGAAGCTGGCCCCAGAAGAATCGCTAACACTTTATGTTATTACTTCCATTCACTACAACAAAAAAACATTTTTGGCGACGTTTTTTGGCAACTAAAATAGAAATTAGTCGCCAAATGCACATAATTGGCGACAATATATTTTTTGGTCGCCAAAAACTAAACTATTGGTGACGAATTAAAAATTTGGTCTCTGTTGAGTTTGGCGCCAAGTGAAATTTATAGGTGGGAGCTAAGGAAAATTTTCTGCGACCGAACTAATATATGGCAACGAAAAGTTTAGTCACCAAATGTATTGTTTTTGGCGATACCCATTGCTTAGTCACGAAAAATATAAACAACATTCATGGCGACTTAATTAATTTAGTTGCCAATAATTAATTTCTTAAACTACGCCATTTTGTATGTGTTCTATAACTTTTAATTACTAGAAATGACTGTGAATAAAGAGGTAATTGCCCCTTGAACTCCATCTCATTTGCTTCGCTCAAGACCTCAAACAACATAAGGTATTTCTTCTCTTCTTCTTCTCCATCTCTCTCTCCCTCTCACTCTATTTCGTTGTCGACTATAGAGAGAGTGTCGTCGACTACGCACCCTAGAAACGGCGTTGCCCCTTCATCTCTTGCACAGCCGATTATGAGCCTCTCTATGGTCGCTGTTATCTATCCTCTCTCTGTTGTTGTTCTTCATATTTGTTGGAGAAAACCATAGAAAATCTGTTGTTGTTCTCTATGATATATATATTCTCTCTCTCTCTCTCTCTCTCTCTCTCTCTCTCTCACACACACACACACACACAAACACACTTTATTTATTTATTTTGCCATTTTTATCTTCAAGGCTTGAATCTCATGCTCTAGATCGACGACCCTCTGTGATCTCCAAATTCGTTCAATCACACAAAATCACACTCCTATAGTTTTGAGAAATACGAAGAGTGACCCGCTTTGATACCAATTGAAAAACCTAAGTGATTCGTGATTCAGACTAGATTAATTGTAACAATACCTAAACAAATAAAATAGACAATCTAAATCATCTAGCACATACGAAAGTGATTTAGATTGATGTTTCAAAATCAATATATCAATACAATAGATTTTTATGTGGAAAAACCACAATTGGAGCACCTCCAATTGTGATTGAAAAACCACGGGCTAAACGCTACTAATCAATCCACTATGAAAGTAAGAAAGAATACAAATTAACCAAATGAATTACCCAAACTCTGTCAATCTGTCTTCAACAATCTGTATCTCTTTCACAGCAACCTCCGTCTCGAAATTGATCAGATTGATGTTGAATCCACAACATCCGTGTCGAATTAACGAATGCGCACAGCTTCGAACTCCTTCGAATACTCCACGCTTGATTCTCCGGATTCCATCAAAGAAGAACACTTTGAAGTAGAACACTCAAACAATCAAACTCTTTGATGTATGTTTGTCAAATCATGTGAGTTTAATACTCAATCAAGCATCAAAGAAAACTAGCAAGATAGCCCCAGTAGAAAACCCTAAAACCCTCAAAGAAGATCTAGAAGTCGTGCCCTAGATTTAAAGCAAACTGTAGTTTTATAGTTGCTGAATTCGCGATCCCCGCTCGAGCACAGGAATGGCCACTCGAGCACGGATGCTAAAATGCATATTCCAAACTAGGGTTCATGCTCGAGTGCTGAAACTTACGCTCGAGTGTAAAAACACACCTCATAGTATTTTTGCAAATGAGCCAAAGTACTAAGAAGATGGAAATGCCGTTCAAGCGTAACTTTTCCCGCTCGAGCGAGAAGACCAAAAACAAATGAAAACTTACAACTCGATAAACCCAAGCTTGTTTGCGGAATTGGCAATAAGCAAGGTCCTAACAATCATGTATTATGCTTATTTTCCATTAAGTCAGTGATGCTTTCATCCTTTCATCTATACCTCATTATTTTAGTTGCAGTTCACATAATTTAGCTTTTTTCCCTTTTTCTTCAGTTGCTTCAACTAATTTTGGAAATTAATTGGATTTTGACTCGATGACTATATGAATGCATGTGGTACAAAGATATGGCCAATTAACAATATTATTTTTTCAACAAAGAGACTCAACTTATGATCTTGAAGCTGGCCCCAGAAGAATCGCTAACACCTTATGTTATTACTTCCATTCACTACAACAAAAAAACATTTTTGGCGACGTTTTTTGGCAACTAAAATAGAAATTAGTCGCCAAATGCACATAATTGGCGACAATATATTTTTTGGTCGCCAAAAACTAAACTATTGGTGACGAATTAAAAATTTGGTCTCTGTTGAGTTTGGCGCCAAGTGAAATTTATAGGTGGGAGCTAAGGAAAATTTTCTGCGACCGAACTAATATATGGCAACGAAAAGTTTAGTCACCAAATGTATTGTTTTTGGCGATACCCATTGCTTAGTCACGAAAAATATAAACAACATTCATGGCGACTTAATTAATTTAGTTGCCAATAATTAATTTCTTAAACTACGCCATTTTGTATGTGTTCTATAACTTTTAATTACTAGAAATGACTGTGAATAAAGAGGTAAATTGCCCCTTGAACTCCATCTCATTTGCTTCGCTCAAGACCTCAAACAACATAAGGTATTTCTTCTCTTCTTCTTCTCCATCTCTCTCTCCCTCTCACTCTATTTCGTTGTCGACTATAGAGAGAGTGTCGTCGACTACGCACCCTAGAAACGGTGTTGCCCCTTCATCTCTTGCATAGCCGATTATGAGCCTCTCTATGGTCGCTGCTATCTATCCTCTCTCTGTTGTTGTTCTTCATATTTGTTGGAGAAAACCATAGAAAATCTGTTGTTGTTCTCTATGATATATATATTCTCTCTCTCTCTCTCTCTCACACACACATACACACACAAACACACACTTTATTTATTTATTTTTCATTTTTATCTTCAAGGCTTGAATCTCATGCTCTAGATCGACGACCCTCTGTGATCTCCAAATTCGTTCTTAATCTCCAAATTTGATTCCCTCAAGTAAAAGATCTCTACTTTGTTTCATGGTTTATATATGTGTTTGCGTAATTTAATCTATTAATTTCTTCTTTTCACCTTCATTTTTGTTCTACATCTCTTCTTTATCTTTTATTACATTCACTAAACTTGATTGAATTCATTGTTATTGTTTGTGTATACACACACACAGATATATATTTGTCAATTTGTGGTGATTTGTGATTTTATGTTTTTGATTTAGGGGTTTCATCATTTCATTATAAAAAAATTGCAATTAATTCCTATGAAATTTTTGTCCCAATATCTATGGAACTAGTTTTTTTTTTTTTTCCTCTTGCCCTTTTGATTCAGGGGTTTCATGATTTTGTTTTCATTATAAAAATTTTTTGATTAATTTCTTTTTGGAAGATTTACGATCAATTTGGCTCACTCAATGAAAATAAAAGTAAAATTATTAGTTGCGAAATTCTAAAATTATTACTCCCCCAAATGAGTTTACAACGCAAATTGTAACTGTTACTCCCACAAATGGGTTTCATAGAGTAACTTGCATATAACCTAAAATTTTGCATATCATAGTATTGTTTTCATTTTCAAAGTTTTGTAATAGTTTTATGTTTTCATTATTTTTTTAATAGAGCAAGAAGGTACACTTTGTTTATTCGATTCCTCTATTTTTCTATCTTTGTTTTCCCTAATTTTTAGAATTAATATTTTCCCTAATTTTTTGAAACTAATGAGACATGCAGTGTCCCATATGTGATTTCTTCGGACTATATTTTTGTATTTAAAGGTTATGTTCATCTTAGTTTCCATGTGCTTGCCATGTTATTGGTTCTTTATGGGCATCTTGTATTTTACATAAATTTTCAGTTTGAATACAGTAATTGACAGCAATTAGACAGTTTAAGTAGTGGTAATTTAGAAGTGCCCATCTTTGTTACTTATCAGGAGGACTACCATAGTAGAAGGGGCATTTTTTGCTATTTTTTTTTGTGAATTGAATGGGTGACCAAAGAATTTATGATAGCATGGTTGTGTGGTTTAGAAGGTTTGATATTGGGCAGGAGTGAGTGGTTTAGAAGGTTTTCATATGGTGATTACATTTGATAAGGATTGTGATGGGTTATAGCATCTTGAATGGAAGCATGCTTATTGTGGAGTGCTGCTGTATAGCTTTGATGTGGGTGTAGGCTTGGTGCTTAGTTTTTCTTTGTTTGCTAAATTGGGCTGTATATGGTACACTCATTGTTTAGCCCATTAATCATAAGTTTGACCACTCCTATAGTTAAAATTATATGCATTTTTGCATATGAATAACAAAATAATCATTAACATATCAATTGTATAGACTTGCCGAGGCAAGTGTTCCATTACTCTGACTTTTGGACCGTCCTCTCCTTCAGAAATGGCCTTTTGGTTAAATTGACAAAGGGATTAGTTGATGGTTAGCATAATAATATGTTTAAGCTTGAAGATTAGCTGCAGTTAATGGTAGTAGTTTGTCTCAGAAAATGGGAGTGGGCTTAAGCAGCTCGAACATCTCATTTTGAAGGTCTTTACAGAATCTCAAGCTATTAGAAAACCAATATATTGTAACAGAAGAATCATTTGTCACTTCATGTTTTATTCTTTGCTTATTTCATGAGAGAAAATTATTAGAGCGTAGTTATTAGTAACTTTTCATTGGATTAATTAACTTTATTGAAGGAGAAAGTGATGATATTCGTTCCCATATCTTTTATGGTTGATGAAGTTGTTATCATGTTTAATGATCTTTCGGTTTGCTTTTGTACTTGGTTTGCTTAAGAAACACATTGCTTTCCATATTGCATGAGCAAGAAGGTGCACTTTGTTTATTCGATTCCTCTATTTTTCCATTTTCAGGTATGGTCTTCTCTCTCACTCAATTTCTCTATTTTTCTATCTTTGTTTTCCCTAATTTTTAGAATTAATATTTTTCCTAATTTTTTGAAGCTAATGAGACACGCGGTGTCCCATATGTGATTTCTTCGGGCTATATTTTGTATTTAAAGGTTATGTTCATCTTAGTTTCCATGTGCTTGCCATGTTATTGGTTCTTTATGGGCATCTTGTATTTTGCATATATTTTCAGTTTGAATATAGTAATTGAGAGCAATTAGACAGTTTAAGTAGTGGTAATTTAGAAGTGCCTATCTTTGTTACTTATCAGGAGGACTACCATAGTAGAGGGGGCATTTTCTGCTATTTTTTTGTGAATTGAATGGGTGACCAAAGAATTTATGATAGCATGGTTGTGTCTATTGAGAAATACATTTGAAATAGCATTCCAAATGAGGATATTGTGTATCATTTTCAACATAAAAAAGTTGTAGAAGCCATTTGTAAATCAAATTTGCAAGAAATATTTGATTTTTCATTTTCAACTTGTTTTAATGATCAATGAGGATACAATTTCATGTGTGATTTTAGGTAAGTTTGGGTAAGGCATATCAAGTTTCCTATGGAAAAATGAGTAGTGGAATAAGACTGATTGACCTCATAAAGGGACTGGCCATGGCCAAAAATGAAATCAACAGAGCCTTGGATGAAGCAATTATTGAAATAGTGAAGGCCCTTGTGATCATAAAGGGTGTCTTGAGCACCATAAAAACTGTAGTTATAAAATGCAGCCTCAGTCCCTGATATCCTTAGCACCACTGCTACCCTCCTGCTAATCCATCCTCATGCGCTGCTGTGTTCTGCATTACCCCCCACCCACATAATTTAACAGAAAAGCCAAACACCAAGAATTTATGATCAGAATTTTATTCCCAAAATTAGTAATGCACGGTTCAAATTTAACTTTTGTATGTTGAAGCAATGAATCCGAACCATGCATTGAAATTTTTTAGTAAAAATTCTGTGTATGTAGGATTGTAGAGAATTTAATGATGTAGAGATTCAAAAAAAAAAAAAAAGATGGTCCATAAGCCTAATTTGTTGTGTTGTGGGAGCTTTGCAGTTGTGAGTTGGCCTGGATTAAAGCCATGAAGGTTCTGAATTTCTTTTCAGAAAACCCATGATCTCATGAATGTGTAGTTCTTATGGACTCCACAAGGGATGCCAATTTTGATTGTTTCGGTCTTTTGGAGTGATTCAAGTAGCAGGGGAATGTCTTTCTGTCTCTTCTTATTCCATCATATACAATAGTCTCTTCTTGTAAGCTGTAAGATAAATTGATAGAGAGAGAGAAAATAAATTAAGATAAATTGATAGAGAGAGAGAAAATAAATTGTGTATATATTGATTGATGAATTACAAGGTTGTTGTGTTATTGATATTACAAGGATTCCTATTATATAGAAGAGGATTTGGGTAGTAGGTGAGGAGTAGGTGAGGGTAAGTTGGTGGTAGGTGTAGTAGGTGTGGTAGTAGGTGTAGTGGGTTAGGTTTAGTGGAGTAGGTGAGGTGGTAGTGGTGGTAGGTGATGGTAAATTCTAACATAAGCCATAATAAATTGCTGTTGGATATGCAACAAAATATGGTTAAGGCAACATCTAGTTACAGTAATGTTATACTTAACACAAACAAAATCTAATTATCTTATTATTAATTGAATTATTAGGACTATGTGGCATTGGTGACTATCAAGTCATTTGGCCAAGGAAGATTGCAGTCTAATTTTTAAACTCTGGCATCTAATTCCCTTTTTTCTTGAATTGTTTGGGATTTCAAACCACTTACATTGTTTCTCACATAAAATCCTTATTATTTATATGTATATATTCTTTTTTTGGGTGTTGTTGGTATGTTTGTTCCCTTTCCTCTTATAAGCACTTCTAGAGACAGGGGGAAACAGAACAAGAGAGACACTAATGTGCTGGAACTTCCCTTTGGATGGCATGTGGCAACATCATGATAGGACATAGTCAAGATGGGTTGTCCCTTGGTCATATGGACAATCAGTATTCAAAATGGTAAAAGAACTGTGCCAGGGAGTATATAGCTTTCAACTGAAGTTCTCAAATCTGGACCATCCTTTCTTCCTCTGGCTAAGGTGTCACCTATTGGATTAATTGCATGGAAGATGTCATTTATGTACCCATAAGATCACAGCCATGATCACTACTCACAACATGAATTAAGTGCTTATAATTTATAGCTATGTATGAATTTAGGTAATTTATGAGATTGGGTAATTTTAGTTTTCCTCTGCATTAGTTGATCAACAGAAATTCAGTGATTAACATCAAGAGAATGACCATGTTTACTATGTAAAATGTACGGCAAAAAATTGGACATGATGACATTTTTTTATCTTTTATTTTTTGTCATTGAAGTTTGCTATTTTTTGAAAAAACATCAAAGTATTTTAGTTGTCTTTTTTTTAAAGCAATGTTATGTGTTATTAATTTTTCATTATCTTTTATATTACTATTTATATGAATCATCATATGATATATCTTATTTAGTGATGATTATTAAAAAATCAGAGCATAAACAACTCCAGCTTCCAAATCCTTAAATACCTTCTAGAAGCATAACAACCAAAGTGAACAATTACTGAAAAAGCTCTAGCTCAACTAAGCCTTATAGTAAGCCTTAGAGAAGTGATCAAATTTAGAAACCAAGTTCAATGACATGGTAGCAGATATAATGGATTAAAATGACGAACTCACCAAATTCTTTGGTTTGATCTTATCGGGTTTTGGTTTAGCTTTGGTTGGTGATTGGCATTTGTATGAGAAATTAGCTCCAAATTCTCTGATGTTGTTTCTCCCAAAAAACTTGATGTCTGTTGCTCTTGTTTTTTGCTGCATGGTGGTGATGCTCAAGAACAAAATTGCTTTTAGTGATCATTGTTTTTTCTCTCATCTGTATTGCTGACTTAATAATTTTTTTTTAAAGTATTTATTCTATTTTTCTCTTATTTGAAAACTTGATCCAGATTTGATTTGATCCAGTCTCTGTTCAGTCTAGAAGGGATGTATTTACCTGGTTATTTTTCTTAGAGTTGATTTGACCTTAATCATCCTTCTGTTTTTACTTCTATAGCTTTAATATTGCACAACTTTCTCACAAGGGAAAAACATGATTCAGCTGAAAGTTGTACTTGTAAAAAACAAAAATGAATGTTGAAAATATTATGAAATGTATGATAGATTTGATTCTAAAAGAGAAGCTTTGTTTCCTCTGTTTTTTGGTCAGATCCAATAGAGAAGATAAATCTCTATGAAAATAATTAGATCATCTGCCACCTTGATGGAAAGTTCTTAATGTTTTTACCTTCCAAGAGCACATCTGAAGAAAACATGATGATGAAGATGAAAAGTTCATGTAAATATTGTACAAAATATAATGTATTTGGACCCTTGTAATATATAGGAATAGCCCCCCATGTGCTTGTATATGTGGTGTTTTAACAGGTTGGAGGCTTCTCCTTTATTTGCCAATTTCTATGCTGCTCCTATTGTGCTGTCTGCTACTTTTGTGCTGGCTTTGCTTAGGTTTTCTGTGTGCCATCTTACTAACCAATCAATATTATCTACTTATATTTACTTTTTGTGTTAGGATGATTACAATTTTTATTGTATCTTTATTCATTATTCTATTTATTTCAAAATGGCGGGACAATATGATAAAGTTCCAGGATGCACATTGCTCCGAACCTGGTGTGGTTCCAATTACTCCAGAGGAGCTATCTGTGAAGGTGCTCAAGTGAAGGTCGGGATATGTTAAAGGACTTGGTTTGAGGCCTTCGTCCTTGGTCAGGACTACCACTGCTTCTACTGACTGTGACTATGTAAGGCGTCTGGAGATGGAAATACAAGAGCAAAAGGAGGAAATTCAGTCACAAAAAGAGGAAATTATAGCATAGAAACATGAATTCAAGCACAAAGTTATGTGATAGCAAAGATGAATGAGTTGAGAGAGGAGCATTTGGAGATAACGTCAAGTATCATGGAGTTTCTTAAGAAACAAGGTTTCAACGGACAATTTAGGGGAGGGGGCATCCCATGAACTCGTAGATCGCCTTTTTGGTAAGTCCATCTTGTTTTATCTTTTCATTTTTCTCATGTTGGTTAGTATATATTAATTAAAAAACAACTATTTAAGAAAGTTACACTTTCGAACTCAATTAGGCTACCTTTTACCAATAATTAACCTATGTGCCAATCCCTTCTGCATTAACACCATAGCTAGATCAGCACTTGCTGAAGGGTCTAAAATGAAGAGAAACTTTGCAACATTGTTAAATTGCTGTACAAACATTGTAACATTGAAAATGATCATAAGATACTGAAACGCTTAGTTTCATATTGTTTATGCCAATCTATCTTAGTTCGAATTTTGTGAAATTGAAAACCCATTAAAAACAATCAAACCATATCGGTATTTCTCATTTCTTTCTAAGCAAAGTTGGAGAAACAGTGTGTGAGATAGTGAAATTGTATCAAAGGGACATCCGCTGGTAGATAGTGAAATTTGTGGAGAAAATTGGAGTTAGTACAAGAAAGATCCAAGTTTCATTGAACCATTCTATATGACAATAAAAGTCATCATGTTGCTTGATTGTTTTCAATATTGGCAGGTTCATAGGTGTTCATGTAACTTACAAGAACTTGCCCCCAATTAGATTAGTTGTTGTTTTGTGATTTTAGATTAGCTGTTGTTTTGTGATTTAGTACATATGAAAGTCAAGTTTTGGTAGAAAATGTATTTTTGCTAAATTGGTTTACGCATATATAAAATTATTTATGTATGAGTTTATATGTAATTGATAATATATTAATGTTTTCCCTTTTTTTTTTTTTTTTTTTTTTTTTTTTTTTTTTGCAGATTGATTTTTGATGACATTTGGAAGCATATTTGCAAATCAAGATCGAGTGTTAATTTTTATTTTTATTTTTATGGATTGATATAGTTCTACTTGCAACTCAAGATCAAGTGTTGATTTTATTTTTGTAGACTGATACTTAGTTCATTTTGGGATTTGCTGTGACCTTTGTTATAGTTAATGAATTGTTATTAAATTTGTTTGATGAATATATTTTGATTTATAATATAAATTGTTTAGTGAATTTTTTGTGTGGAGTGGTGTATAATAGCTAGTGGATTTCTTAATACATTTAGAAGGTTACTGAGATATGAGCAGGGATATTTGTAAAATAATAATTTAAATTGAAATATAAAATATGGAACAAGTTTAGTGACGAATTTTTTTGCCATATGTACTTGTTATTATGACAAAGTGACTATTTGTCGCTAATAAATATTTTTTGTGTGCAAAATTTATGGTTGTTTTTATGTGAAAGTTTTTATTGATTTTGTTGTTTGGTGACTAAAAATTTCGTCACGTATATATATTTTGTAACGAAATATATTTCGTTACTCATGTTTGACTTTTGGAGAGGAAAAATTTCATCAACTCTACATGTTACTGTGACGAAATTATTTTCTCATTAATGATCATGTGTGACAAATTTATTCGTTAATTAAAATTATATATACAGTACTGGACAACGATTTGGTGACGAAAATGATGATTTTTGGTGATAAAATGTTGTTTTATTGGTGACAAAAATTTTCGTTGCTAAATTAATTTAATTGGTGACAAAATTATTTTTCTTTACGGTAATTTTTAGTAACAAACATTCAATGACAAAATTGATGAGGAAAATATTTCCTCACAAATATCTATAGTGACGAAATTAGCACTTTGGAGACAAAAAATTCATCATTCAAGACCCAACTTCTTGCAGGTCCAGTTTTGTTTCCGCTCATCTTTTTCACCTTCCGGGCCTCTGTTTACATCATTTTAAAATGTTTTTCCATATGCATTTTAAGGACACGAAACAAAATAAAGAATTGAATGGGAATCGAACGAGAGAAATGAATAGAGATTGAACAATCGAATTGAGTAGTATTGAAAGAATGTGATTGTAATTGGGTTATGCTTGAATTTATTTGTTTAGGTCAGACGCCAAACCGTTAGTACGTGTGTCAAGAAGCCCACTATGAGTAACACTATTGTAAAGATATGTTCAATTGTATTTATTTTCTGATTGATAAATTATATTATTTTTTGAAATGATTCTTTTTATCGATTGAATGATGACCTTATTTTCTGAACTGTATTCGTGGCATCCTTAGCATATTGCTATTATTATTGATATTGTTTTCGCTATTGTTACAAAGATCTCTATCAGTTCTAATTCTTGAAACTATTGTTTATTGTTTGATAGCCATCAATTGATTGTTCGATCTTTAAGATGTATTATATTGTTACTATTAGATGTACCACGTATGACTTATATGAATATGATTGATTGAATTGAATGATTGAACGATTGATTGACAAAAAGATATTGATTGAAAATGTTCTATTGATAATCGGTTGTTTCAAATACTGTAAGGACATTATTCTTAACCTCTTTACACAACTATTATTCACTGGACTCTAACTCACTGTTTACTATATACATATATAGGTGATCGAGTACCGGATCAAAGATAGTGGCGACGACCCGAACCCTTGTTTTGTCAATCCAGCTATTGTGCCTCATCACAAGGTTCCGAACCAACATGTGTCACGGCTTTTTGGGTGGCTCAAATTCACCCTTTTAATATTGCTAAGTTGAAAGAATGTTTTTGACTTTTGTTAATACTGTTTTTGATAAGGGGATTTAATTCCCTAACTTGTATTTTGTCTTGTATATATATATTTTATGGACATAAGTATTTGTGGACAAAACTATGTATATGAAAGTTTATTTCCATTCAGGTCCTCACAGGTCATCGGACGATATATGTTATTATTGATTGGCTTCCGCCAGTCGCTTTATATTGTAGTATTATCATTATTGTTAAACAGGCCTTTGGTAATCACGGATTACTGGCCGGTTACGACGCTAAACCTATAGAGGCGGGTTTAGGTCGTGACAATATATATATATATATATATTCTTCATATTAATTTTAGAGAAATTTCTGAGAGTATAGAACACAGATTCTGGTTCGCCGAAACAGATTATTTTAGTACTAATACAATCTGTTCAAGATCATTATATCCTAGGAGATAGACGTCATTATTTCGTAAGCACCTGAGCAGAGCGAATCTGTCTTAAGGACAGAGTATTACGCACTCGACTTGATCATTCTTGTTCATAAGTTGTTTTGGTAAATAAATTATGTAAGTAATTTATTTTGTTTATTTGATTTGTTTCAAGTTATTTATTATACACAGAAGATTGTTCCAACAATCTTAAGACAGATTCGAATTATTCTATTTATACAGAATTTTTCATTTGTTTCTTTTTCTTATTTTCTTCTTCTTACGGAATTTATTTTCTGTACTTATACAAAGTAATATTCTGGTTGGAAAATACAAATAGTAGTAATATACTATTTATTTTCTTTGACAAATAGTAGTAATATATTGTTTATCATTAACAATTTCAAAATATTAATTTATGAAGTTGGTCAGAAATTAATTTTGATTTTCAGAAATAATTTTTAAGTTTTCATTAATTAAAATTCTGTTTTCAGTATTTTAATTTTTGAAGTGTTACAAAAATATTTTTTCTGTGTGGAATTAATTTGTTTAAATAAATTTTATTTTCAAATTAATTGGAAATAAAAGTTACAATTCTTGTTTCTTTTATTTTTACAGAATTAAATTTTGTGTTTATGGTTTAATTTTCTATGTAGTATAAAATTCTAATTATAATTTTGTTTTATAATTTAGAATTCCTGGCTATTGCAACTAGTCAAACTAATGTTGAAACTAGTACTGGTGTGGTGACTGCAATTGCTCAACCCCTCCTCCTGTTGTGACTGTACCAGTCAATCACGGTGAAAAGGCAGAGAAGTTCTTAGGAACTAATTTTAAAAGATGGCACTAGAAAATGATGTTCTGTCTTACTTCTCTTAACCTAACACGTTTTCTCCGTGAGAATGCTCCCACTCTAAAAGAGGATGAAACCGACCGACAAGTAGTTATTGCGGTCGATGCCTGGAAACATGCTGATTTCCTTTACCAGAACTATATCTTGAACGGACTTGATAACACATTGTACAACATCTATAGTCCTATCAAGATGGAAAAGGAACTTTGGGAGTCCTTGGAGAAAAAGTATAAAACATAAGATGCTGGCTCAAAGAAATTTGTGGTTGGCAAATTTTTAGATTTTGTGATGACTGATTCAAAAATTGTGATCGGCCAAGTTCAAAATCTCTAACTTATTCTACATGACATTCATGCAGAAGGCATGTCTCTCAGTGAATCCTTCCAAGTTATTGCCTTAATTGAAAAATTACCATAAGGCTGGAAGGAATTCAAGAACTACCTCAAACACAAGCACAAATAAATGACTTTGGAGAAATTAATTGTGCATGCGTTTGAGGATTGAAGAAGACAACTGCAATTCTGAGAAGCGGGTTGATAAGCATCCAATGGAGTCTAAGGCAAATGTGGTGGAACATGCACCAAAAGCAAATAAATAGAAGTATTTCGGAGAATGTTCCTCACAAGGCTCTAAAGGAGGGGAAACTAAGAAGTACAAGTTTAATGGAAAATGTTACATCTGTGACAAAGAGGCACATCAGGCCAAAGATTGTCGTAGCAAGAGCAAAAGAAAAAGAAGATCAAGCAAGAAACCTGCTCAAGCCAATATGACCGAAGTGGACAAAATTTCCAATGGTGTAGATGACATAAATCTTTCTGCAGTTGTTTCCGAGGCAAACCTTGTTGGAATCCTAAAGAATGGTGGGTGGACACTGGTGCTACTCGCCACATCTGTGCCGACAAAAAGATGTTCACATCTTATTATGTGGTGAACAACGGTGAATAACTATTTGTGGGCAACTCCTCGACTTCTAAAGTCGAAGGACAAGGAAAGATTATTCTGAAGATGACATTTGGAAAGGAACTCACTTTCAACAATATGTTGCATTTACCAGACATTCGCAAAAATCTTGTTTCCAGATCTCTGTTGAGTAAGAATGAGTTCAGGCTAGTTTTTGAAAATGACAAATTTGTACTTACCAAAAATGGGATGTATATAGGAAAAGGTTATATGAATGATGGCCTTTCAAAATGAATTTATGACAATTGTTTCTCTTATGATTAATAAAAACACATCTTCTTCTTACTTTCTTGAGTCTTCTAATTTATGGTATGGTAGATTAGGATATGTTAATTATGAATCTTTGCGTACATTAATTAATATAGAATGTTTGCCTAAATTTGAAATTGATTCAAATCATAAATGTGAAATTTGTGTTGAAACAAAATTAACTAAAACTTCTTTTCATTCAATTGAAAGAAATACAGACCACTTGAATTAATTTATAGTGACATTTGTGATTTTAAATCAATTCAAACTAGAGGTGGGAAAAAATATCTTATCACTTTCATGGATGACTATACTAGATATAGTTATGTTTATTTAATTTGAACCAAGAATGAAGTTTTGGAAACTTTCATTCAATATAAGAATGAAGTTGAAAATCAACTTGGTAAGAAAATTAAAAAAACTAAGAAGTGATAGAGGTGGTGAATATGAATCACCTTTTGGTGAGTTTTGTAAAGAATATGAAATAATTCATCAAACCACCAGTCCTTACTCACCCCAGCAAAATGGAATTGCTGAAAAGAAAAATAAGGCTTTAAAATAAATGATGAATGTCATGTTGATAAGTTCTAGATTGCCTCAGAATTTGTGGGGGGAAGCAATACTTTCTGCTAATTATATTCTTAATAAAGTACTCCGAAAGAAAGTGAATCAAACACATTATGAGATGTGGCATGGGAGAGTATCATCCTACAAATACTTAAAAGTGTGGGGGTGTTTGGCTAAAGTGGCTATTCCTAGTCCTAAAAGGACTAAGAAAGGTCCTAAAACTGTTAATTCCATATTCATTGATTATGCCAAGAATAGTAGTGCATATTGGTTTTTGATTCATAAGTCAGAACATTCCGAAATGCATGTAAATACTATTATTGAACCTCGAAATGCATCATTCTTTGAACATGTGTTTTCTAATAAAACTGGACAAGAGACTAATACTAATAAAAGATCTTATGATGCTATTACTAGTCATAATCAAGAACAAGATCAAGAACAAGAGCAAAAGTTAGATCAAAATGAGGAAGAGAAACCTAGGCGTAGTAAACGTGCTAGAACCTCAAAATCTTTTGGTCCAGACTTTCTAACTTTGTTGTTAGAAAATGAGCCTTTAACTTTCAAAGAAGCATATGTCCAGTCCTGAGGCTCCTTTATGGAAAGAGGCTGTACATAATGAAGTTGAATCTATTTTGCAAAATCACACTTGGAAATTGGTAGATTTGCCACAGGGTTATAAACCTCTTGGGCACAAGTGGATTTTCAAGAGAAAAATGAAAGCGGATGGCTCAATTGACAAATACAAGGCAAGACTTGTGGTTAAAGGATATAGACAAAAAGAAGGTCTTGATTACTTTGACACATACTCACCAATTACTAGAATAACATTCATTAGAATGCTAATTGCCATCACATCTTTTTACAATCTAGAAATTCATCAAATAGATGTGAAAAAGCTTTCTTAAATGGTGAGTTAAATAAAGAAATTTACACAGAACAATCAGAAGGATTTTCAGTTCCAGAAAAAGAAAAGAAAGTGTGTAAATTGGTTAAATCATTATATGGTTTAAAACAAGCACCAAAGCAATGGCATGAGAAATTTGACAAGGCAATGATAGATTTAAAATTAATGAATGTGACAAATGTGTTTATACTAAAAACACAAACAAAGGTTATGTTGTAGTATGTCTTTATGTGGATGATATGTTCATCATAGGTAGTAATAATGACATGATTAAAATTACCAAGAAAATGTTGAATAAATATTTTGACATGAAGGACATGGGGATTGCTAATGTAATTCTTGGTATGAAAATTACCAAAACATCAGAAGGATATGCTTTGTCACAATCACATTACATTGAGAAAATACTTAAAAAATTTAGCAAAGATGATGATCATCTTGCCAGAACACCTGTGGATGTTAATTTGTTTCTTTCTAAAAATGTATAGGAAAATGTTTCTCAATTAGAGTATGCCCAAATTATTGGAAGCTTAATGTACTTGATGAATTGCACTCGCCCAGATATAGCCTATATAGTAAGTAAATTAAGTAGATATACGAGTAATCTAGGAGTAGAATACTGGAAAGCTATTATAAGGGTTGTAAGATATCTCTGATTTACTCTTAACATTCGGCTAAATTATACTAGATGTCCAATAGTACTTGAATTGGATATCTGATACTAGAGACTCAAAATTCACTAGTGGGTATGTCTTTACTCTTGGTGGTACGGCTGTATCTTGAAAATCTTCCAAACAAACTTACATTGCTAGGTCTACTATGGAATCAGAGTTTATAGCTTTAGATAAAGCTAGGAAAGAAGCAGAATGGCTTCGTCACTTCCTCGAAGATATTCAAATGTGGTCAAAATCCGTGCCTACTATATGTATACATTGTGATAGTCAATCAACAATAGTATTGTGAGTCACGACACATTCGTCGTCGACATAACACCGTGAGACAACTACTCCCTAATGGAATTATTTCCATTGAATATGTGAAGTCTAAAGATAACATAGTGGATCCACTAACCAAAGGGTTAGCAAGAGAGTTAGTTGAGAATTCATCGAGGGGAATGGGACTTAAGCTTGTTAAATAAGAGTTACCACAACGACAACCTAACCTAGTTGACTGGAGATCCCAAGATCTAGATTCAAAGGGACAACCGAGTTGTGTATGACTCAAAAGGATCACTGAAGAGTCAAACTCCTACCCATTTCTATGATGAAAGAGTGATGTCCGCAGCGTTTTAGGTTAAGTAATACTTTTAATGATTCTTATATCTTGGAATACCTAGTGGAGTATGGTAGGATACTTTTCATAAGAATCCCCTATATGAGTGTGAACTGGGCCGGTTCTATGAGATTTGTGAATGGCTACAATTCTCTAAAGCACTCATGAAAGACCAGGTTGTTCGGGGCCAAAATGAACACAATAGTGAAAACTAAACTGTGTCTGGTAATATACTGTGTGAGTTTTATTGTCTTGGTTTACACAAATGGATAGACAGTTCAAGACATCATGTTCACTGGTTAGCTAGTAATCCGATAATGTCTCACAATGGAAGGTTCAAAGCCAAAAGCTACCTATCCTTTGCAGAATATCTCCGATTTTTATACTCTCTATAATAAGATCATGTTGTTGCATTTTCTCTCTGTCAAATTTCATTTATGTGGGGGATTGTTACAAATTATGATTTTTATAGGCTTATTTTGGGTCAACTTTGAGCCCAAATTTGGGTGGAGCCCACATGTCTTTTGGGGTGAGTCTAAAAAGGTGACATATTCTTTGCCACTTGGCAAGTCACACGGTGTAGACGGTTCGTCAAAATCATTTATGAGTGAATGAGAACTTGATGTCATTTTCGGGTTCGTAGAATGGGAAGTTGAAGGGTTAAATGTGGGTTTCCTTAAATTGGTTGTCTCACATTGAAACTTTAAGAGAGCTTATGTGAGCATATAAGCTCTAGGTGGACATACTTGGGTTAGACCCCAAGGGGCACCCTAAGTTTGTGGAAGAAAGGAGTTATGGACAAAGTAGGCTTTGACTTAAACCACCACACGCTCGTGCCAGGTCCGGGTATGGGTTGTGGGTCCTAACATTAATATTTTGGACAAAATTTATTTGAATACTTACAAGAAAAATTTGAATTTTGCACCAAACAATCTGAATTCAAATTTTTTGCTTTTAACCAATGTGTCCTTTCCAAACTAGTTTAAGCAGATTTAAATAGATTTTCAAATTGTTTTAACAGATTACACCGGACAGATTCAAGTTCTTTCCTAAACAAATTCAAAGCTGTTTCAACAGTTTGCACCGGTTCAATTCAAAATCTGACATATTCAGTTTGAATTTATACCTATTAAGCCCTTCCAAAAAGTCACCACTTGGCCTATAAATACAAGAATTTTTTCAGCAGTTTGATCATTCTAAAATTCTCTTGTTGCCTTCTGTTTTGTTCTCTTGCATATATATATTCTTCATATTAATTTTAGAGAAATTTATGAGAGTATAGAACACAGATTGTTTTTAGTGCTAATACAATTTGTGCAAGATCATTGTATCCTGGGAGATAGCGCCATTATTCCGTAAACACCTGTAGACACCTCATTTTTTACCGACCTTAAGACTCAGACGTCATCGATTGAGTGCTCGGTGATGGTGCATCTTGTGCTCGTTTAGAGGTTTCGGAGTTTTGGCTGAGAACCCTGCCTCCAGGCCTTTGAACTCTTTGTGCTTTAGCTCGGTTTGCGGACCAAGTCTTGTTTTCCCTTCCTGGAGGGAGGGAGTGGTCTTGTAGACCATCTCTCTGTGGTCGTAGACTACTTTTCGTGGTCGTAGGCCATTTTTTCTGTTTGGAGACTAGTTTCTGGTTTTTAGAGCCTCTAGCCGCGGGCCTTATCTCGGGACCGCTTAACATTCTCCGTTTGGCGTGGTTTTTGAACCACACCTTGTTGCCTCTGCCTAGAGGAACACTGTGGTCCGGGAGATCACTTTTGTGGTTGCATACGACTTTTGGTGCTCATCGGCTAGTTTTTGGGGCTTTTGGCCGCGTGTTTCGCCTCCCGATTTCTCTTCTTGCATCCGCTTTGGTTTGTTTTTGGTAAAAACCTTGCTTTCCTTGTTTGGAAGGTGGTACAAGGGTGGGAGACCAGTATTTCTTCTGGCTGACCACTTTTCCTTTTTCCAGCTAGTTTTCTTGTCAGATAACTGGCTTTCTTGGTCTTTAGACCATCTTTTCTAGTCGACCACCACACCACCACCTTGCATTTAGTGTGTTGACCTCTCCCACCTATGGTCGACCAGTTTTTGCTCTGGTTGACCACCTAAAGTGGTCGGCCGACCACTTTTACTAGTAGGCCGACCATTTCAAGTGGTCGGCTGCTTTTTGGCACCTTTTTAGAGATGTTTTAGGACAGCTGGCACAGCTGGAGAACATTTGAGCCATCCTCTATACACGTGTATGGAGGGATGACATTTAACCTTAGCTTTTCTAAGAAGCTTTGGCTTTCCTCTTCTATAAGAGGGAGGCTCCACCTCCCTCCTCCAGGTTCAGAAAATCTAAGGGAAGAGAGTTACATATAGCTTTGTCTCTATATCACTCTTGTTCTTCATTTTTGTGTTCAAAAGTGTAGATTTGTCTTACTTTAACACACAAACACACACTCAAACACCATCCTTTTGCTACTGAGGTGCCAAGGGGTTGATTTTGGTGTTCTTGGGTTGCCTTGAGCTTGAAAAACCTGCTAGAGTTGCAGTTATAAAGAGGCTCTTCAAAGATAAGCTTTTGACCTTTAAATCTCCCTTTCTTGCTTAAGCTTTTAGCCTATCTTGCATGCTGTTTTAAGCTTTAGCTCATAACTAATAAAAGTTCTGTTTTTGCATGCTTAAAAAGTTTGTTTAAGATCACTTTTGTGTTTGGGGTTGTTTACCCCCTCTTAGGCCTTGTTTGGCCTTGTTTTTGAGCCTTTTTTTGTGAGTTTTGGGACCACCTTGTATTGGCCTTCTCACCACTGAAATCCCTCTGGATTTCAGTGGTAGGGATGGTGTTTCAAGGTCTTAATAAGGAGAGGGCCATCGCCTCTCCTTGCATCTTCTTTACATGCCTTAATATGCCTCATGTTTGAGCACCTTTGTTAAGTGTATGTTGACCATGTCTTAGCATGTATTTGTGGTTATTTTGCTGAGGCATACCACTGTTTTTACTTGTCTTGGTCACTCCATGCATGCTTAATGCACTTGTAGTGTAAATCACACACACTAGCTTTGTATGCTTCGTGAAGTAGCATGTATTTCTAGCCTATGTTGTGTCAATTTCAGCATGTTCTTGGACTTGTTTTACCATGTCATACCTCTGTTTTGGTTTGGTTTGGTTAGCCTTTGCATGCTTCTTGCACTTGTAGCGCATTTTCACGAAATAGCCTAACATGCATCATGCTGTGACATGTCATTCTAGCATGCTTTTGGCTTAACTTCATGAAGCTTTTGTCCATGTTTTAACATGCTTTAGCTCTGATGGCTTATTTGAATGATTTGGAATCACTTGTTATGTGATTTCAGTCCATGTTTCATGGCCATGCACTTGCATTTATCACTCATTCAATGCGTTGGAGGGTTTGCCCCTTTATGCCTTAACATGAACCATTGCGTATGCCTTCATGCCTTAGCTCTCATTTCAGTGTTTATTTGGGGTTATTTTACCATGATATAACTCTGATTTTTATTGCTTAAGTCATTCCATGCTTGGTCTTAATAGGTGTAGTGTAATCCGCCTTATTTGCCTTGTATGAATCATGCCTTATGCCCTTCATGCTAGCATGTTTTGGCCTACTTCCATGCATGTTTTACACTCATTCTAACATGTACTAGGACTGTTTTGGGTTGCCTTGGTCACATGCTTCATGTTTTGTATACTTGTAGTACAAATGCCCTTGCTTGCCTCAAGCTTTGAGCACCATTGCATGCTTCATTTGTGTCGTGTGCATGATTTGGCATCATCTAACATGACATTTCAGAGCTTATAGCATGCTTTTGTTCCCACTTCATTCATGCTTTGAATATCTTTAAGTGTTATGGCCTTGTTATGGCCTTAGCTTGCATGCCTAGGCCTTCGAGCCCTCGTCTCAGCATGTTTAGGTCCTTGTTTTTACCTACTTGAGCTCTATCCATGCTTAGTTCATGCATTTGTGCCATGTATTGCATGCCTCATTTGAGTTGCTCTTTGCTAGCTTTCATGCCTTAGGACCCTAGCATGCTTTACTTATGTTGTTTGAATGATTTGGCATCATTTCTTGCTTCATTTTAGTGTACTTAGTGTTGTTACACTTTCACTTTTGTCACTCATCGAGCACTCTTGAGAGTTGTGCTCTTTGGCCTCTTTGATGGCCAATGCATTGTGCATGCATGCCTTGCTTTATGTGCCTTCATTTCATCACCAATGGCCACTGATTTGGGCATGACTGAGGTCTACCCCTTTTAGTTTAAGTCCATTGAACATGCCATGTGTATTGCATTGAGTATGCCACATTGTTCATCACATTATGTATGCCTTGTACTTTGCATTGTGCATGCTTAGTTCACATCATTGCATTGTGCATGCTAACTGATATTTGCATCGTGTGTGCATGTCCCTAACATTGCTAAATTGCCCTTATAGCATTGCATTGTGCATGCATGTGTTAGCATTGTTTGCATGCCATTTGCATTGGTAGTTTAATCATGTTACATTGCATTGAGTATGCCATGTAGTTTATTCGCATTATGTATGCCATGCTTGCTTGCATGGTGTTTGGAATAGGTGTTAGTCCAAACACAGGAAACGAGGGATGTTTCATACTTAAAGTGATGAAACATGCCTTAATTCCTGGTCGCCGACGCTTAAAAGAGGGAGAGAGTTAGTAATAGGAAGAGGAGAGAGAGAATCTAACAAAAAAGGAGATAGCGTCAAACAAGAGAGACGAACAAAGAGAGAGAGAGAAAAAAAAATGAAAGAATCAACGGAAAGCACCGAACAGGCACTACAAGAAATGTCACTTTTGGCTACCAAAATATTGGTCGCCAAAAGTCACATATTTTGTCGCTAAGCTTGTCGCCTTTACCCTGTCGGCGATAGTATTGGCGACCAAAATTTTTTTAGTCGCCGAAAGTGACCACATTTGGCTACTAACTTGTGTTTAGTCGGCAAAAGGTATGTTTTCCGCCACTAATGTATTAGTCGCCGAATGACTACATTTGGCTACTAACTTCTTTTTAGTCGGCAAAAGGTATCACTTTTAGCTACTAAATTATTAGTCGCCGAAAGTGACCACATTTGGCTACTAGCTTGTATGTAGTCGGTAAAAGGTATGTTTCCCCCACTAAAAAATTAGTCACTAAAAGTGCTACCATAATTTGAGAATAACTATTATAGACCAAAATATTTGGTGGCCAAATAATTTGAGAATAACTATTACGTATTTGGCTACCAAAATATTTGGTAGCCAAATACTTTAACGTGTTTTTTTTTTTTAAATAAAATTTTCTATAAACAATCTGTACAAATTAATCCATCACTAAATCTATTATTAATACAACCTGTACCCTGTATAAACAATATAATCCATCAACGGTAAATATGTTATCAAGCATTCAACAACGTGCACACATTTCAGTTCCAACCATCCAAAAAATTAATATTGAACGTCCACTTATATATATATTACAAATTTCATAAGAACCATGTCTAATCCCACGTCAAGAATTTAATTCCACACATAATACTGGAATAACGAAATTATATTCTATACTGCCACAAAACTATTTTGTACCACGTGCTATGTTAATTTCTACCAAATTAGCTGATATTTACTCTACCAAAAAATGGAAAGAGGGAAATAAAATTGAGTTTTTAAAACAAAAATAAACCATAAATATTTCACTCCTCTCCAATCCTGCTACTGTTTAGTGCTATTTTGACCTTGACGAAACTAAATTACAATGCTCGCACCAAGAAAGGGAACTTTTCATCATTTGCACTTTACTAGAACCAATAATAGGTTTCAGAAATATATACATGATGAATATTGAGACTTAATGAACCCACCTATTTCATGTTTCACTCTTTACTATGGCAATTGGTGAGACCTCCATGTGATTTCAAACCTTTCACAAACAATTTATTTCTTTCTGCAAAACTTGAACATAAAAAATAAAATAAAATAAATAGAAAAAATATATATATATATTACATTTCAGCTAACCCACCTGAACTTTAACCAAGCTTTTAGACCAGATTCTTCCACCTCTACTCCTCAATTGGAGTTCAATAGAAGGTAGTTACATTTCAGCAGTTCAATGAATGGGTTAAGGCCACTAAAACATTTTCATACATTTAGTATAAATGCAGATCCTAATATTGCTACCAAAAGCTATGTTGAAGCTACATCCAAAATCGATGAAGAGGCTGTGTCGGATCTTTTCAGATTTACACACCATAATTTTGAAAGTAATTAAATAAGATATAGCTGAAGATGTTTCTCTCCCTAATTTAAATTATCAAGCAAAATAAACAACCCAGCAAAACCAAATAATTTTCATATAAGTTCTCATCCAAGAGGTCAGGTCAATATATAAATCTTTGAATGAGAATAAAATGCAAGTATAAGCTCTTTCACATTGCATAAGAAGCAATATTTCTCTTATGCAATAAATGGTTGAGTTAAACACAAAAGTTTCCTGGTTAAAAGGCATATAGGCCCAGTTATATTATAATGCCTAGAAAATCAAAGACCAAACATGGCATATGCAATCAAAGTCATGATCAAACAAACAGGTCAGAATATATATATCCTCATTCTCGATCGAGAAGTCACCATATTTTGAGATATCAAGCTGAAAACCACCCTCACAAATCCATAGGTAATAGATTTCTTTATCAAGTACAATTTCAATATCAGCTAATAACTGAGCTGTATGCAACCATTCACATGAAACCATTATGCCCTCAATTAAGATAAAAACCTATAGGATATATTAATACATCAGAGAAGATTAATAAAGCACACTGCTAAGTAAGTTCAATCTAATTAAGTAAACACCTAGTTTGTTATTAATAATAACATCAATAACTCCCAAGGTTAGTAGCTGACTCTAAAGCAGTACTTTGAAAGCCACCTGCAGCATTTGTCACGCCCACAAAATAATAACATTAAACCCATCAACATAGACATGCATTGATATATAAAAACTCCATATTCTTCTATTCATCAGAATTCCATTACAAAAAGTATTACATGTTAACGACAAAAGCAAATGTCCTAAAGGCTTACAGCTTTCCAAGTTAACACTTGGTTACAATAAAAGAGTACTAACTCATTTACACATTAAGCCCTTGGCTTGAATTTACATGTAATACATCAAAAAGAAATAAGACAACAAAAGTGTGTCCGCCTCTAGCCTTCCAAGCTATGTCCTTGGAGGTGGCATGCTACCTGTACCTGAAAATGATATTCCCATATAGGGTGAGCCACAGCCCAGTAGAGATATGCTAAACACAGTATGAGCAATGACTAAGACATTAGCAATTGATAAGTGTTCAATTTCCATAAACCAATTCGTAATCCATTTCCATTTCTTATCAATTTCACAATTTCCATCAATGGCACAGAACCTGGCCAACCACTTATATGAGACTAAGACTCATATTAAACGTTTTCCATTTTTACAATAGATAAATACACAGGTTATATCAATATCTCAACAGATAAGCATACAAGCTATATCCACATTTCAACAGATATGCATATTAGCTATATCAACACTTCCCATGACAAGCATATGAGCTGTATCAACACTTCCAATGACAAGCATATGAGCTGTATCAACACTTCCAATGACAAGCATATGAGCTGTATCAACACTTCCAATGACAAGCATATGAGCTGTATCAACACTTCCAATGACAAGCATATGAGCTGTATCAACACTTCCAATGACAAGCATATGAGCTGTATCAACACTTCCAATGACAAGCATATGAGCTGTATCAACACATTATCTGACAAGCATATGAGCTGTATCAGTGGAGTCCATCCCCTATATATGAGCTGTATCAACACATTATCTGACAAGCATATGAGCTGTATCAACACAATAAATGACAAGCATATGAAAGAGCAGCGTCGACCTCCTCCCCTAGACTCTCAGATCTGTCCAAGTTAGACTGATTTGGCTGTTCAACGACTTGTTCAGTGACCTGCTCAACGACCAGCTCTAAATCCGAAACTTCAAAACCAATATCCCTAAGGCTCTTGAAATTTGTTAAAATGAGTGCCGTAAGCATGTGTTTGCCCTTTGGAATTGGAATGTGATCTGCAGCCGAAAAAGTAGCGCACGTTGGTTCGTATCGCAATAGCATGTAGGCAGCCCTCCCTTGCTTTTAGAGGTTTGGACGGCCGAAGAATTGGAGCGCAGTTTTGATTTGCTCAAGCACAGCGTCGTCGGCCGAGATAAGTACTTTTTTCAAATCGTTACTTGCACAAATGAAACGGTAAGTATGCAGTTTAAGCTGAATAAATGTATAACAAATGCGCATAGAAATGGGACTATACGGCCACCTATATTGACAAACTACAATGCCCCATTTGATTGACACATTTTATTCAATGTGATGTTGCAAGCCGTATGTTTTATTCAGCTCTTCAATGTTCAAATTGGCACAATTGGCACAAGACATGATTATTCGGCTTTGGAACGACTTGTCCAAATAGGGCAAGGGAAAATATACCATTATACTCGGCATATGATGTTATAGGCGAATTACAATACATCACCCCACTTGGCCAGTCAAATTTGGCATTAAAATATATACGTAATTCGGTAGATTATGTTATAGCCGAATTGTGCTACTTCTCACACCGTCTTGGCCATTAATTTTATCGCCAAATTAAGTTACATCACCCTACTTATCTATTAATTAGCACATGCAGAATACACACAAAAAGGCGATTTTCAGTAATAAATTGAGTACAAACAGTCGTCATTTCACACATGAAAATTGCCCTATTTTTTACTTCTAAACAAAATCAATAAGCAAAAATCTACAAAAACTACGTACATAAAATACCAAGCAAAAAGCAAAATTACATTGACACTACTCATTCTTCTGGGTCAGACTCTAACGACTCAACCTCTAGCTGCCCGTATGGAATTGGCTGCTCCAATGTCACATTAGCGGCAACTAGGGCTTTGAGCCAGCCATGTTTGAAGCCCCAATTTTCAAACTTTGGTACATCATCAACGTATTTTTCGAAGGCCGCGTTTTCTCTAGTTTCGAATGCCTTGGAGATCTCGGAGTCGGCAATTTCATTTGTCTTTTTTGATTCCTCTAAATCGGCTTCCAGTTTGGCAAACACCTCCTCGGCCAACTTGAGCGCATCATCACTCGTGTTCACCCTCTCTTTGGCAGCCAGCCTAAGTTGATCGGAGCATTTGGCCTTCTTTTCCTCAGCACTCACCCTCACTCACTCTTTCGCCAATTCAGCTAACACCTCTTTAGCCTTGCCTTTTTCAGTTTCAACTTCGGCTTTGAGTAAGCCGATTTGCTCGATAACGTCATAATGACGGCGGCCAATTTCTGCGATCTTGCCCGCCGCCTAAAACAAAAGATTAATAAGATAGCTGGCATAAAAAGGAAAATATTTTTCAAGTCAGTTACATACCAATATTTCCGATTGAGCGGCTAGTGCTATCGACATTACATCCGACTCTGCACGGAATGCTGCCCTGTCAATCGGTAGAGAAATCGACGAGGACACACTTAGGGCCATGGCGGCATCCTTCAAAGCCAATGCATCGGAAGCAACCGGCACGTTCTTTATTCTAGGTTGTATGATAAACGGCATAGCCAAGTCCTGCGACTCTTCTATGCTCGTCCGTTTATCAATTAAGTTTTCAAAAAAGTCAGCCTCATGCTCAGCGTGGCATTTCTCCCCCCTCTGTTTGGCCACCAGAATGTTCAATTGTTCAATGACAATTTGCTCCGTTTTGGCCATAATAATTTGCTCCGTTTCCTCAACAAAAGCAGGCGGATAAGACTCAACCCCAACAGGAGTAGGTGGTGGGGTCTCCATATCTGGCGGCTTAGGCTGTCCTTCGAGCTGCCATCTTCTTAGTATTTTTTCTTCTGGCCATCTGTGCGAGCGACTCCCGAACCATGTTCTCAGGATCTATGCTGGGAAGGTCTCCTAAACCTGTGAAAATATCATCTTCTAACAATGTGTCAACTCGGCCTGAAGTGGATGGAAGGTTGAAGCCGGCTTCCTCGAAGGCCAATTTAAGAGCAGCGTCAACCTCCTCCCCTAGACTCTCAGATCTGTCCAAGTTAGACTGATTTGGCTGTTCAACGACTTGTTCAGTGACCTGCTCAACGACCAGCTCTAAATCCGAAACTTCAAAACCAATATCCCTAAGGCTCTTGAAATTTGTTAAAATGAGTGCCGTAAGCATGTGTTTGCCCTTTGGAATTGGAATGTGATCTGCAGCCGAAAAAGTAGCGCACGTTGGTTCGTATCGCAATAGCATGTAGGCAGCCCTCCCTTGCTTTTAGAGGTTTGGACGGCCGAAGAATTGGAGCGCAGTTTTGATTTGCTCAAGCACAGCGTCGTCGGCCGAGATAAGTACTTTTTTCAAATCATTACCTGCACAAATAAAATGGTAAGTACATGGAATCTGAGCCGAATAAACGTATAACAAATGCGCATAGAAATGGGACTATACGGCCACCTGGTTCGCCTTTTGTCTAGGCACAGGGTCTAGGCGATCTTCGCCTTTGCTGAACTCCCAGTTGCCTCGAACAACGACCATGATGTCGTCAACATGCTTACCAGAGCTGGCAAACATAGTCACCAAATTGTGATCAGTGTCCTTGGCCTTGAGAAAGTAGCGTCCCTGCCGACCAAATGATTTCGCCAAGGCATAACAATGCCAAATATTAAATCTAACTTGAATACATGCTACTTGTGCATTTTCACATGTCATTTATGACTAGCCGAGCCTACTCTAGTGACATTCCGTATGCGTTGCATTAGGCATTTAAACATGGACTTGGATCATGCATAATTGCTAACATGTTCTTGTTTTGGCTTGGAGTACTCGGTAAGCATTTATGCTTTAGCATACCGCATGCGTGTGAGTGTTGTCATAACAGCATGATTACCATGAGGCTAGCTGGTTATGTGATATAACTGCTTGAATGCCTGTGGATGGAGGTTGAATTACCTAAATTGGAATAATGCATTAAAACTGTGAGTTTTAAGCCCACTAGATAGTGGCAAAACCTGCATTTTAGCCTACTTGCGAGTAGCAAACCATTTTCAAAACAGACATGCTATGTTTTGTTCAATTTAGGCAATTTGGTCTATACTTGTTTTGTTGTGCGCATAACATAGTAATTCTAGGCTAATAACCGGAATAGAACACATAACTTTTCAAAAACGGATATCACGGTTAGTAAGGGCCGATCTTCGGATCGGGCGAGAGGGGGTGCTCATAGCTGACCTTCCCCAATTGTACCTAGCTCCCGGAGCAGGCAACTTTGGTGATGACGGACACGTGGCCTTTGGCACCGAGTCAGGGTTTCCTAAATTCCCCAATAAAAATATTTAGGTGGCGACTCTGTATCTGGCAAAGCAGTCCATGTTTGGCACTTCTTTTCAAAAATCTGTTTCTCAAAGCGATTTGCCGGATTTGGACTCTTTGGTTCAGATTAAGGATCGTGACACAAATTGAGTCCGAACTGTAGCGAGGCCC
>NW_021025341.1:2393101-2416508 GCF_004153795.1 Camellia sinensis
CAACGGGCGCTCTACAGTTGGTAAATTTGCACTTTGTTTTGGGTCGGATCGAAGAAAAGGATTGGATGGTTTTGTCACACATAAATATATGCTATTACGGGTTTGCATTTTCATATGGAAGGATTTATATTCATAAATCTTTCTGCATTGACACAAACTGGCGAATTTACACTGATATGCACTCATGATTAAGTAAATAGCTTTGGGTTACAGTATATACTAGATTTTCATGCTTCTAAAAATTTCGGATCTTATAATGTTTTATGTTATTAGCATTCAGCACTAATATCATTCATTAGTTACATGAAAGGAAAGTTTTGATTTATTTTATAATTTGGGCTATTGAAATCAAATCTATGCAAAGAAATTTTTCTTGTTTTGGAATAGACAAAAGAATGTTTGAATGAAATTTTTCTAGTGTATATAGTGTTTTGGGTATGAACATGCATACTTTTGTTTGAATTTTATAAACGGTTAGGACCCCTGTCTTGTTTTCATTTTCGAAGGTAATTAGAGGAATTGATAGTGAGGGATTATTAGTGAGAGGATTAAGTAAACTGTGTTTATTTGATACTAGTGTTAATTAGGTGGAATGTTAAATTATCATATCCTATAAAAGAAATATATAAATATTAAAACAAATAAATATGGTTTTTTGCTTAATAAAAATACAAAACAATTAAACATTAATGTTAAAAACAAATACCAAATTGTTAAAACGAGAAGATTAAAAAAAAAATAAAAGGATAACGTAAGCATAGCAAGGACTAAATTTCTATACCACTCCAACTTCCTCTACTCTACATCCCAACACAGGCCCCATCTAGATCCATAGAAGTATTCAATCCCTTCTCCATCTTCCCAAAATACAAACACACACATATAGAGGTCTCACAATCTATCTCTCTCTCATTCCACATCTTCTCCCAAAACAACGGACCTTAAGTTCTCTTTCAGTTATGTAATCTTGTTAAGCTTCCATTATTATCTACACCCACTTGTTCTTGATGTTATGATCCACGTGTAAATTTTTTGAGGATCATGAGATCTATGTTTGACTAGGAATGTGTCACAATTCTAGTAATTGGCCAAGAGGCTGAGTACGATGTGTGAGACATTACTCGTGTGGGAGCCGACCATAATAGGCAAGTCAGCTACGCTCTATGAACGTTTGTTCGCTTTTAACTCGCACGATTTAGGAGGCCAAACTACAATTAGCAGCCGAATAACTATGGGGTCTGAATAAATAAGCAGTTTGAGACGCAGAAAATGGACCAGGCCGAGGCCTTGGAACGAGTATAACATGAGGAACAACAGCAAGGAAGGTATATGAGGAATTATTAACGCTAACATTAGAACTACAAGTAGCATCCTTCAGTGCAAGAGCTAACTTGCTCGTATCCGGGTGTAATCCGGACCCTACCCGACCGGAGTGTTTATCTCTTGTTAAGGTGAACTAGAAGAGGAATCACAGCGTCCCCAGAATCAACAGGAGTATCTTCCAAAACCAGACATCTCCAACAATGTGCCCGTCTGTGAGAATACTCCAAAACCATCCAGGCGGACGAGTCAACGAAGACCCTCTGTTCACTGATTGAAACATGCAAAAAGAGACCCTCACTCAACAAACATGCATTGGTCGGTGAGACTATCGTCGCAAGACGTTGCCTGACTTCGCCTAACCTGACTTCATGAGCATGGACAATGCAGCGCGATCATGGACTAGCAAAGCAAAATGAACAGCAGGTTGGGAGAACAATGATCGCTGAGAACGAACTCTTCATTGAAGATTTGGCCTTGGAAGGTGGCGAAGTCCAAAAACAGCTGTACGCCTAAATCTAAAGAACCGATCTTCGAGAGGCAGGTGGTCGACGACTCGAGCTGACAAACGACACTATATAGTGACTTCCGACTCGTATCCCCGGAGCCCAGGACAAAAGGACGATTTGAAACCACCAGCTCTTCTGAAAGAAAGTCCCCGTATAAGGCACAAGCGAAGAAAGAACAGTTCGGACGAAGATCGACACGATCCCTTCATACGACAGATTGCAAAGGCAACGCTACCCAAGAAATTCAAAGCACCGTCATTCACCTTGTACGACGGCAATTCAGACCCCCCGACCACATCTGCCACTACAAGCAAGCCATGACATGGCATGCAGACGACGAGGCCCTCATGTGCCGAATATTTTCCCAGCAGTTTGGGACCATTGGTTGTCAGGTGGTATTACAAACTGGAGCCAGCTTCGATCAAAACCTTCCGCCAATTATAGAAATCCTTCAGGGCTAGATTCATCACAACGAGGTCCAGCCGAAATAAGCGGACGTGGCCGACTCTCTCTGGGCAATGCAAATCCTACCAGGAGAAACACTAAGAGCATATTCGGCGCGATATTGGGAATGCTTTAATCTTGTTGATAATGCTTGCAACGACTCCATGGCCATCACCGCCTTCAAAATGGGATTACATCCAGATAGTGCCCTCTGCAGTTCCTTGACTAGAAGACCCCTCAAAATGGTCTGGGGGTTGATGAAGAAAGTAGAGGAATACTGCAAAGTGGAAGATGATGCCTTGCGGGTAAAAGTCGAACACATGGCCAACAAAACGGCCCCTCTTGAAATTGCTCAGCCAATAAGTTCCGTACCACCTCAGAGCCCTGAACCACGACAGTGGGCTAAACGAGACAAGAGACGGGATTCTCACTGATCAAGCGATCAATGCTCACACCGAGCAAATGAGCAACTGCAAGTTGATAGTAGGCGCACAAAGCGCGCCGACAAGAAATATACGGAGCTGTCAGAGCTGATCAGCTCGGTTATGTCCAAAATCCAACATCTTTCGTTCTTCAAGTGGCCGTCCAAAATGGTGGGACCTCCTCACACAAGAAGGCGGGACAGGCGGTGTGAATATCATAAAGAACACAATCATGATACGGACAGTTGCTATGCTTTGAAAGACCACCTCGAGGAATTGGTGCAAGATGGTCGGCTCTAGCAACATGCCCGGAAGAGTGCAATCAAAACAGTTGCCCTTCGGCAGGACTCACCTCCGCTCAGCGTTATTCATATGATATACAACCTTCCAACGCCTCTTACCATACACGCTATTCAATCAGCTCCTCACAAAGCTCCGAGTATTATCTTCAATGATTCCGATCTTATAGGCATAACACTCCCCCACATAGATCCATTGATCATTGAACTACACGTGAACCGATTTACCGTTGAACGCGTCCTTATAGACCAGGGGAGCACTTCGAAGGTTATGTATTACGAGACCTTCGTCAAACTCGGCCTCAATGAATCAGACCTGTCTCTGGCTCCTTATCCATTATTCGGCTTCACCGCAAATCCAAAGTACCCGTTGGGGAAAATCACATTACCCGTTCGAGCGGGCTCCCAAACAGTGGATGTGGAATTCTTGGTCGTTAAGCTCCCCTCGCTGTATAATCTCATCATGAGGCGAACTTGGTTGCATACTATTCAGGCCGTGCCGAGCACCTATCATCAGCTACTACACTTCCCGACCAAACACGGCATTGAGCAAATCCGTGGATTCCAGCAATCCGCACAAGCATGTTATCTCCTTTTTGAAAAGACATCAACGGAGTCGCAGGTTAATTCCACTGAAGTGCCGAATAGAAACAGCCTTGACAATGTCGGACGGCTCCCTAGCAAAAAGCCACGGAAGCCCTAGGCGATACCAGCAACAGCTTGCCAAGTCGTATAATCAACGCGTTCAGCTACACCGCTACACGCTGGGAGAGTTGATCCTGAAGGTACTCCCGGATGACAAGAAATCGGTTGATGAAAAATCGGGTCCTAACTGAGATGGCCATTATCTGATAGATTCCATATCGGCTCAGAAACATGTCAGGAAAAAGTCGGAAAAAACAGAAACATGTTAGGAAGGAGTCTGCCACAGCCCAGGAACTCGACACACTTGTGAAAACTGTCTTGCCGTTAAACCTGACTTGTGGGGAATGATCCCAGTTCTAAATGATTTGCCATGTACACATTCCGCTTTTGTAATGCCAAGATTCTTGTTTAAAGAGTTAAAAAGTGCTCCGACGAAAAAGCCTCTGGATTCGGAGCACCCTTCGTGGATATCACGATTGGCCAAAAAAGCCTCCGGATTCGGAGACCCATCGGCGTATGACGTCTTTGGGCCAAAAAAGCCTCCAGATTCGGAGCACCCTTTGTGGATATCACGATTGGCCAAAACGCCTTCGAATTCAGAGCGCCCTTCGTGGATATCATGATTGGCCAAAAAGCCTCCGGATTCGGAGCCCCCTCGGCGCATGATGCCTTTGGGCCGAAAAAGCCTTCGGATTCGGAGCCTCATCGGTGCATGACGTCTTTGGGCCGAAAAAGCCCCCGGATTCGAAGCGCCCTTCATGGATATCACGACTGGCCAAAAAGCCTCTGGATTCAGAGCCCCATCGGTGTACGACGTTTTTGGGCCGAAAAAGCCTCCGGATTCGGAGCGCCCTTCGTGGATATCACGATTGGCCAAAAAGCCTTCAAATTCGGAGCCCCGTCGGCACATGACGTCTTTGGCCGATAAAGCCTCCCAAATTCGGCGGACCAAATGGTGTCCCACAGGGCGACGCTCAGGGGCCGAGTAATATTCTGAATCCGGAGCGCCCTCCAGAATAAAAATTTACACATCAAAGCAGGGATATGAAAGTGGAGCCAACACAACCGCATGAACAAAACAAAACGTGCCGACATTCGAAATAAGATGCTTAGTTAAGCATATAAAAATTCAGAATGAGATAAAAACTTTTAAAATGTAGGGGCCGAATAATGGGAGTCGTAGGTATTCTGGAGAGTCGAACATTGAAGAATCAAGATTCGCAACACTCGGCCATTGCCACGGAAACTCGGACCCAACCTTATTCGGCTAGATATTTGATTAAGCAAGGGACCGAGTGAAGATCGGTTTATTACAAAATATGCCGAATAAGAGTTTGGACTTGGAACTAATCCCGAGGTCCAAAGAAGAAAAGATATAAATAGAAGAGACATCAGCCAGAAAGAGGAATGTGATAATTGTGGTGTTTAACTTAGCATACAAGTAATCTAGAACGAGAGACTGACTTGTCCGTCGGAGTGTTAATTCCGGCACCCCCGACGGAAGTGTTTACTTCCTTTCAGGTGCTTATCGGTGGATCACGAGCATCCCCCAGGATCAGAAGAGTATTTTCAAAAACCACTTCCCTACAACTCCTTAGCCTCAGCAACTTTAGTATGGTGCACTTTAGAGATGTTGATGAGGGCCTTTGTTGCTGCCAACCTAATGGCTTGGCTCAACCCCAACTGGTCAAAGAAGGTTCGAAACTTGACAAAATTTTGCAAGGCTTGAGCATGAGTATCCTCTGCAAGTTTTTCCTTTGCAGGCACTGTTTCGAGGAGCTGGCCAGTTGTAATTTCTTCTGACTCATCATAGTGGGACGCCATGTGCACTTGATCGCATACAGGCCTAAGATAGCCAATCATGTGTACATTCTTCCCCTTCTCCTTGTGGTTAGGATAAGGGTCCTTCCTTACATGACAGTTACTGGCATCTTTGAACTTCAGCTCATTGCGTCAACTTTCTTCTTCAAGATACTTTTGAAAGCCCAACAATCCCTAGTAGGGTGTCTGGTGGCTCTATGATAGATACAATAATCTGGGATTTCTTTGTCCTTCTTGGTTGTAAGGACATCAACCGGAGGCAAAGTAAGCTCACCATCGGCTACCCATTCTTTAACGAAGGCCTTAACATTCTCAAGGCTGCATAGAAATTTATTTATGTCCTCATAACTCTTCCTCTTCTGAGAGGATGACGCCTCCCCTTGCGAGCGGCTCCCTCCTCCAGAGGTTACCGTAATAACTCTGCTACTACGGGAGTAGAGGTGACTATCGCGAGATCTATGTAGAGGGCCATCGGTATTGGCCACAGCCACCTCACATACTAATTTTCGGCTTTTTGGAGTTAAAATGGCCTAATCATCTAAACGGCAATTATAGATGGGCTGACAGTCTCCGGAGTCGGAGCCCCTGGTGCATGACACCTTTGGGCCGATTAAGCCTCCGAATTTGGAGCCTCATCGGCGCATCAGCCGTGCCTGACAGATGCCAAATATATATTTAATGAAGAATGCTCATGACAAGCCGGCATATATCCGTTCGGAATTAAATGCCTAGTTGATTCAGGCCGGTCAACGTTTATACAATGAAACACATGGAAATACGTGTGTGCCGAATATAAATTACAATGAAACATTTAAAATAAGATCGTTCAAACGAAGCAAATAGTTAAAATGAACAAATGTTCTACTATCCAAATTAAAGCCTCCGTAAACAAAGGCCGAAAAATACAAATATTCAAATAAGATTGTTCAAGCCGCCCAAACGTGATCTAGAACGTATGCACATTCGGAATAAAATGTGTCATATAGATAACAGAAACGCTACAAATTGAGAAATAAGCATTTTATTAAAATCGGCCAATAAATACATAATTTCGCTTTCTTTTCTTCGGTTCGGTGGCTTCTTCATCATCACTCTTCTCAATTTCGAAAGCGGAGAAGGGAAAATCATTCTCTTGGTACAACGGAAACGCCAGATCCAACCCTACTTCCTTGAGACTCTTAGATTGCTGAAGTGCCTTGATCCAACTATGCCTAAATCCACGATTTTCACATCGGTAAACCTCTTCAGTGAGTTTCTCCTTGGTATTCTGAATTCCGACCTTTCGGCCGTCGTGGAACCCCTTTTCATAGGCCGTAGTCCTTGCAGTTTCAATCGCGAACATGCTGGCCGTGTTTCAATCGGCGATCGCATGACTAATCAGCCTTTGAGTAACCCTCTCTTCCACAACTGGGTTTGGGTGGCTGGCCAATTAAGGCTCGGTAGACTTGATTTTTCGTAGCTCCAGCTCGGCCTTCTCGGTGAGAGCTTCTAACTTCCGAATGCGCTCATCTCTTTGTTCTATATCGCGACGAGCAGCTCGGAGACGCATGCCAATCTCATAAGCAGTGTACAATCCCTTCACTGTCCCGTGAACGCCTTCACGAAACACTTCGAAGTCCTGCCGACCTACCATCGATTGCTGAACTTCGGGCGGAAAAATTTGTCAAGCGAACTCGACTGCCACATTTGGATCTCGAATGATCGATTCCGCCTCTGTCATTGGTCTATTACCCACAAAGACTGCGAAACTTAATGGGCGAGGAGCTGCGTCGGATTCCTTTCCAGAATGAGGTTGAGGAGACTTGCGCTGTGGCTACTTGTCCCTTCTAGGCGACCTACTTCGATGACGGGGGGATTAGCGTCTCTCCCGATCCCTCGAAGTCCTACTGCCCATGCGAGAAGGTTCACCGCTTCGATTCATGGTTCCACCCAGCTTAGCTAGCGTCTTCGCTTCACCTCTGCTGTTAAAGAAAAGTCTATTCGACATTCACACTTGTTTAATTTTCCACTAAGAACTGGACTGAGTTGTTGTCAAAACATATAAGTAAGACCTTCATTCACGAAGTACACCCCTTTTAACTCCATACGAAGGCAGCACCTCCGAGGCAATTTCATTAATATCGACACCTCAACAGCCCGGCGCCGATCGAGTCACGTGCCCCAATCGCCCCCTGTATTGTTCGACGTTTAATGTTCGTGAACCAGTTGGGGCAAGGGCAGATTCATCAATCTAGTCGGCTTGAATACCCCATCCGTTCCACAAATCAATTCATCAGTACAAGATTCGTAACGTATTGTTCGGCGTTTAATGTTCGTGAACCAGCTGGGGCAAAGACAGATTCATCAATCTAGTCGGCTTGAATACCCCAGTCGTTCCAAGAATCGATTCATCAGTACAAGATTCATAACGTATTGTTCGGCATTTAATGTTGTGAACCAGTTGGGGCAAGAGCAGATTCATCAATCTAGTCGGCTTGAATACCCCAGCTGTTCCATGAATCGATTCATCAGTACAAGATTCATAATGTATTGTTCGGCGTTTAATGTTCATGAACCAGCTGGGGCAAGGGCAGATTTATCAATCTAGTCGCCTTGAATACCCCAGCCGTGAGTACAAGATTCATAACATATTGTTCGGCGTTTAATGTTCGTGAACTAGCTGGGGCAAGGGCAGATTCATCAATCTAGTCGGCTTGAATACCCCAGCCGTTACAAGATTCATAACGTATTATTCGGCATCTAATGTTTGTGCACCAGTTGGGGCAGGGGCAGATTCATCAATCTAATCAACTTGACTGCCCCAGCCGTTCCACGAATCGGCACCTCATGAATTCATTTTGTTTATGATTAAATCAGATCCATAAATCTAATCGGCTTCTAAGTTTGCTGTCTCACGTAGGCATGACATTTTGTTCTAATTGATGATTCTCCTAATTACGTATTTATACAACAAACAATACAAGCAGTAACTTGAGTACAATATTAAATTTTCGTTCATAAATTGGGCGCTAGCAGCGGACATTTTACATATGAAAATCTAAAAATGATGAAAATCTACTAGAGAAAGACATACAGTGAAATTCAAAATACTTAATAAAACTATTGTCTCCCAAATCAATCCTCAGGATGGAATTGGCATGGCCAACGTAACTCCAGCGGCAGCAAGGGCCTTGAGCCACCCATGTTTGAATCCTCGATTCTCGAATTTGGGGACTTCTTCTACATAGTCCTTAAGGGCGGCGCTCTTTCCAGCCTCGAGTGCCGCAGAAGCCTCAGAATCGGCTTTTTCCTTGGCCTTCCTCAACTCTTCCAACTCGACCTCCACTTTAGCAAACGTCTCCTTGGCTAACTTGAGCGATTCCTCGCTCGCGTTCGCCCTCTCTTCGGCATCTGATCTGAGCCGATCAGTAATCTGAGCCCTCTCATTCTCCGCCTCGGCTCGAGCACTTTCCATCGCGGCTCTCATCGCTTCGAACTCGGCCTTGCTTCTCTCACTTTTAGCTTTCGTCTTCAGGCGGCCAATTCTTTCAAGGGCTTCGTGCTAACGGCGGCCTAGTTCAGCTATCCTTCCAACCGTCTACAAAACAAAGAGTCAGGATCATTACATACCAAGAAACATCGTATGCAAACCGAACCAAACAAGGAGTAAAAAAGATCAAGCCACATACAAGAAGGGCCGACTGGGAAGCTAACACTATAGCTACCAAATCCGGCTCTGCTCTAAAGGTGGCCTTGTCAGCTGGCAACGAAGTTGAGGCGGCCAAGCTCAACGCTACAGCTGTATCCTTCAAGGTAGACGCATCAGAGGAGATCAGCGTGTTTTTTTATCTTCGGTTGAATAATGAAAGGAACAACCATATCCGATTCCTCTAGACGAGGCCGTTTGTCAGCAGGGCTCCCCTCTGAGCCGGCCTCTCCCTCGGCGGTATGTTTTTCGCCCTGCTCTTCTTGAATCTGCTTTTCATCTGGGATCTGCTGTTCGGCCACTTTATTCGACTCGGCCGAAACAACTTGAGTCATCTCTTTTACCATGACGGGTTGTGAAGATTCAATTAGGGCAGGCCCAGAATGGCTGGCCTCGGCTTTCCGTCGCGTGGCCATGCGTTCGGCATTTCTCTTTCGCGCCATCTGCGTTAGATTTTCCGCATCCATGCCTTCAGAAAAATCACCGTGTAGATCTCCCAAATCTGTAAAAATATCTCTGAAAGAAAACTCCGCCAGACCCGAAGTGGACGGTGAGTCAGACTCGTTAAGACCGGCTGCCTCAAACGCCGCGCTTAGAGCCTTGTCAACCTCTTCAGCCTCCACAGCAAACTCTCTCGTTGGTTCGGCAACTACCTCGACCACCGTTTCTGCGTCTCGCTCTGAATCAAAAGCTTCGAAACCAATTTGTCTGAGGATCTTGAAGCTGGGGAAGATAAGAGCAGTAAGGTGGTGTTCGCCGGATGGGATCGGGATGTTGTCCGCAGGCGAGAACGTAGTATAAGTAGGCTTGTACTGCACGTTTGGATGGCCAAAATACTTGAGTGCAGTCTTAATATCCGCAAGGACTGCGTCGTCAGCCGAAGTCTGAATCTTCTTCAACTTATTGCCTGCAAAAAATGAAAGATTAGACTTGAAGAGAAAGCCGAGTAAAAGAAAGATCAACAAACATAAGGATTTACTCGGCCACTTGGTTCACCCCTCTTTCTGGGAACAGGGTCTAGGCGATATTCGCCCTCGCCGAATTCCCAGTTGTCGTGGACATTGAGCATGACATCGTCAACTCGTTTGCCAGAACTGGTAAGCATGGTTACCAAGTGATAGTCGGTGTCCTTGGCCCTGAGAAAGTAGCGCCCGAGCCGACCAGGATTTGGCTAAAGCATAGCAATGCCGAATGGCCAAAATGCCGAGGTTGATCCTAAGGCGCCGGTTCAGCTCTACGATTCCCATTATGATTCGAAAGAAATTCACATTGGGTTGAGAAGGAATCAAACCCCAATGGCGGAGGACAGCCCTAAGAAATGGGTGCAAGGGAAAGCGAACCCCGGCCTCTGCAATGGATAGGAGAGGAAAGACAATAGTATTTTGGTCCTCCCTCTCCATATCAAGGGTATTGTCCGTCACTAGAGATATATGGATATCATCAGGGATAGAGAAATGTCTCCGGAACCCAGAGATATGACCCTCGGAAAGGAGGTCTTTCAAGTGCTTAGCCATTCTAGTAAGGACTTGGGTATTCTAAATCAAAAATGAATACGGAAAATAGGATTACAAAGAGGAAAAGAAAACTTACGAGAGGCAAAGGAGACACGCAGAGACTGGGAGAAGTTGCAGAAGACGCGAGACAGAGAAAGAATTCCGGCTGGCAGTCCAGGAGGCCCTAATATTCAAAGGGTATGCACTCGAAGAGACTGAAGTTTCAAATCATAATAAATGCAAAGGATGCAAGAATGAGGCGGGAACGTATAATGATGACCAAAAGGCCTATGTTCTGGCATACGCCTTGGGATAAGGGAAGCTGAATAATAGGCAGAGTCAAGCGTACGCTTCTATGAACGTTTGTTCGGCTTTAACCCACATGATTAGGAGGCCGACTACAATTAACAGGCCGAATAACTATGGGGCCGAATAAATAAGCAGTTTGAGAGCAGAAAATGGACCAGGCCCCGAGGCCCTAGAAACGAGTATAAATAGAGGAACAACAGTCAAGGATAGGTATGTGAGAATTATTAAGCTTAACTTAGAATACAAGTAATCTTCAGTGCAGAGACTAACTTGCTCGTCGGAATGCTAATCCCGACACCCCCGACCGGAGTGTTTATCTCTTTTCAGGTGACTAGAAGAGGATCACAGCATCTCCAAGGATCAAAGGAGTATTTCCAAAACCACATCTCCACAACTCGGTGTATCAAAAACGTTTTTTAGAATTTTTAATTTTATGTGAAAAGATCATCATCTTTTCTTTGTATTTGGTCAATGTTACTATGACTCTTGAATCCAATGAAAGAGTTTGCTGTCCGGCAATACTTTTTGACAAAACAAAGTCTTACGTTCAGATTTGTACTGATTTGAGTTTTCTAATAAAGGAAGTTTGTTTGGGTCTTACGGCATAGCCATTGTATTTGAAGTACAAAATGATGAGGTTATGCTGGTTCACCAAATGGCCAGTGGATTTGGGCTAAAATATTGCTTTTGATTTGTTTATAATAAGGGCTTAAGGATTTGAATAACTAATTATATTATAATACTTGAAATTTATGGGTACATATAAATGATTATTCTTTTATATTAGTTTGTCATTTGAATGCAACTGGGAGCCAAATCATTATTTACATATAATATTTGTCATATGGTAAATTGTTTTGCATTTCTAGTATTTTCTGATTTGGCACGATTTATTAATTTAGAATGGTATTATTTGTCAAACTGATATTGACTTCGTAATTTCGTACAATGCATTTTTATACTGATACTATGATAATATTTTCATCTTTTTATGAGAAAAATGTTCTTGTAAATTCAATTGATATGCTTCAATATTTCATTTAAAATCCTTGTTTAGGATTTAAGAAAAGAATCACAAGAGTTGGAATATTTTTTGTGAAAGTTTCAAGAATGTATTTTAACATCAAGGTTTGATTTTTTGTTTGCGAGTTCTTAATGCTTGAGAAAACATGGAATATATATTAATTGTAAATAAATTTGAACATCTAATTTATGTAGCTTGTATTTTAATAAAATTTCATGTTGGTTAGTTAGTTTATGACTCAAACACAAATTATGAAACTTACGATATGAAAAAGTGTTAGGTTGCATTTGGTAGAGTTTTGTAATTATAATTTTAGAGTATGAGTTGTATTTTGAGTTTGTGGGGTTTGGAATTATGATTTGAGTGTAGAAAATTTGTTTGGTAAAGAGTTTTGAAAAGAGTTTTGATTTGAGTGAAGAATTGTTAATGTGACATTTGATATTTGATACAAAAATTTACAACTCATAACTAAACATACAACTCAAAATTATTTTAAAGCACATAAAAAAATTTTAAAAATTTCAGAAGATGTTTTTTTCGATTATATAAAAATTAACATATTAATTGCAAAAAAAAAAAAAACTATTCCGGTCAACCCGCCGGACGACCAGTTAGGAAAAATTTGCAAAAAAAAAATTCTGAAAAGCGTGGCTGGTACAGACTTCTCTGCAAAGTTTTGGAAACGTGTTTCCAAAACACGTTCCAAACACCATATTCAAAACTCAGTGTAGAATCACCTTTTGAAAACATAACCAAGCAAAGCCTTAGTTTTTCATATCTTAAGTATTTGATTGTTTAAATCCCACAATTTAATTTCTTAACATTATTGAGAATTTTTAGTTTGTGTAAAAGTGGGATACAAAGGTGCTTGTTTGAACAATTGGCATGAAAACTATAATAAATAAAATTACTTTTGGTTGGGGATTTATCTCTTAGAATTGAAGAGAATTTTTAGTCTCTTCTAACAAAAGAAATGGACTAGCATGATATTTTTATCACAGGTTTTTCTTGAATTTTCAATATAACTCTTCTTGAATTTTCAATATAACTCATCATTAGTATGAGTTGATATTTATGACATTAATTGCTAGTCCGAACATGTTGATCATGTCATAAATTATGGTAACACATATCTATATAAGAATATTATTCACGTGACTGTAAATTATCTAAAAATATTTACAAGTGATTTGATGTAACATCATCAAAAGGGATAGATATTAAGCCCAAGTAACATAATCACTCATAGTGGAAACTCGAATTAACGCTTGATGAAATATCAAGTCCATGAGTTCAATGAGCCCAAGTACACCATATTTTGTGATTGCAACCACTTAAATTTTTATTTTTATAACCATTTCAAGGTAAAGTGCTTGGGACCTGTAATGCAAACTGAAAAGGTTGAGCCACTTAATTCTTAATAAGTTTACAATGGTGTGTGTTAGGGTACTATAGTTATAGGGGTACTCTCGGTAAACTTATACCTATATAAGAGTTTACTGAAAGTACCCTTATAACTATAGTGCCCTCACTCACCATTGTAAAATTATTAAGAGCTAAGTAGCTCAACTTCTTCTTTTGCATTACAGGTCCCAAACACTTTACCTTGGGATGGTTATAAAAATAAAAATTTAACTGCTTGTAATCACGACATATGGTGTACTTGGGCTCATTAAACCAAGGACTTACTGTTTCTGCAAGTATTGAGTTGAATTTCCACCAAGAGTAATTATGTTACTTGGGTTTAAGACCCATCCCCCTTGATGCTTTTCACATCAAATCCCTTGCAAGTATTTTTTAGATAATTCATAGTCACATGAACTAAATTCTTACATAGCTATGTGTTACTATAGTTTATGAAGTGATCAATATGTCCGGACTAATAATCACGGTCATAACTATCTACTCGAACTAATGATGAGTTTATATCTTGAAAATTCAAGATAAACCTATGATAAAAATACCATGTAACTCCATCTCTTTTGTTATAAGATACTAAAAAAAAAAACCATCTCTTCAATTTCAAGAGATAAATCCCTACCAAGAGTAATCTTTATTTACTCTTAAGCCATAGTTTTATTGTGAAGTTGCCTTTGTATCTTTTCAAATAACTGAATATCCACTTTAACATATAAACTAACCCTTCTCAATAATTTGAGAAATTAAATTGTGAGACTTAAACAATCAAATACTTTATATCTAAAGAACTAAAACTTTTTCATATCTTGAGTTTCATGATTTGCATTTGTAATTATTTTGAGTCATAAATTAACCAATCAATATGAAACTTAAACTTTCATATGAAACTTTCATTCAAACACAAGTTGCATAAATTAAAAATTCTAATTTAATTACATTCAAAAAATTTACCAAGTATATAATATATATATATATATATATATATACTCCATATTTTCTCAAGTTTCAAAAATTCACAAATCAAAAATCATACCTTGATTTTTAATAATTAAAATGATAACCTAATTTTAAAAACACATTCTTAAAAACTTCCACAAAATACATTTCAAATATTTTGCGCCTTTCCTTAAATCCAAAATAAGGATTTTGAGATACTAACTTACAAACAAATATACATAATTGAAAATTCTTACAATTATAAAATTTAAATGCATAATATTCATCAAATAAAAGTTAGTGATGCTCATATACAAACAGAACATATTATAAACAAAGTCATAAGTAGAAATTATAACTGCTAGTGATTCAAATGGGATAACCACGAATTTAGTTTATTGGGCAAACATTATACCTGTTAAACAATTTGATTGTAGTTTGGTGTTTTTAGCAGTTGATCCTGATATACTTAGCCTATGAACAGAACTTGATTTGTTGGTGTCTCGCTTATCGTTTATTGAGATTTATGAAGCTATTAAGATTTTTAGAATTGAAATTGTTATGTCTTTGGCCAAATCTGCTAGAAGTGTGGCTTGTGAAATAACACCCAAAGTGAAATAAATTAGAAGGGTGAAATTCTTTATCGATAAATCTCATCGGTTCAATTTTGTCACAAGGTAAGCGAAATTTTTTATGCGGGTGGTGTCGCTCCATTTAACTTTGGGTATGAACCAAACGGTTTGGTACCATTTAGGTGCTGTTTGGGAAATATGTTTTTTGGTTTTTTTTTTCACTAAAAGACAAATTGGTTACAAAATCAAAAAAAATCAATTCAAACAAAATATTACATCAAACCCCATAAGCATTTCACTTTTTATCTCATAAACATCACATCCAACCACAAAAAAACTCAACTACCTTCCCAAACACAAAAAAAAATTTCTCCAATAATATCCTACAACTAAAAAAACCTACAAAAAAAAACCTATTTCCCAAATAGTAAGAACTAATGAGTTGTTTGGTTTTATATTTATGGGCCCATGAGAACGACCCATCATAATGGGTATCTTGGGGGCCCAATATAATAAATTTTGAATTTACTGGAAAAAGGCCCAAATCCATAGTTTGGGCCACATGATCAAGTTTTGAATTTTGAACTTAAAATCATTATTTTGGATTTATAAAAAAGTCCACACGAATTAGAATATATTTTGTGAAAGTTTCAAGAATGTTTTTTTTAAATTAGATTCACCTTGCTTGGTTTTTAGTTTTCCAAAATACTTTTCAGAAAATTTTACTTTCTTATTTTTCGTGTTTTTTTGTTTTTACTAAATATTTTTAATATTTTAAGCAATTTTTTCACTTTTTAGACACACCTAACATAAATACACCTAAAAAGTAAAAAAATTGTAAAAAAAAATCTTTTAAAAATTCACTAAATACCAAAAATACAAAAAAAAATACAAGAATTTAATACATTTTTTGTATTTTTATGTATTTATTAATTTTTTAAAATATTTTTTCACAAATTTTTTACTTTTTAGATACATCTAAGTAAGGTGCATCTAAAAATGTAAAAAAAATGTTTAAAATTTAAAAAATATTCACTAAAAACAAAAAAATACAAAAATCAAAAAAGTCAATTTTCAAAAAACTTAATCCAGAAAACTCAAACCAAACACAGTGATTATGATTTTTATTATAAAAAGTCAGGATATATTTTTTGGTTTATGAATTCTTGAAACTTGAGAAACATAGAGTATATATTATGTGCTTGGTAAATTTTTTGAATTTAATTAAATTAGAATTTCTAATTTATGTAACTTATATTTGAATGGAAATTTCATATTGATTGGTCAGTTTAGGACTCAATACAAATACAAATACAAATACAAGTTATGAAACTTAAGATATGAGAAAGTACTTTTAATATCTTGAGTATTTGATTGTTTGAAGCCCCATAACTTAATTTCTCAAAATCATTCAGAAGAGTTAGTTGATATGTTAAAGTGGGATACAAAGGCGCTTGTTTGAACATTTAGGATTAAAATTATGGCTTGAGATTAAATAAAAATCACTCTTGCTGGGGGTTATCTTTCAAAATTGAAGAAATTTTTCTAGTCTCTTGTAACAAAAGAAATGGAGTGACGTGGTATTTTTGTCACAAGTCTTTCTTGAATTTTCAAGATGTACAAACTCATCATCAGTATGAGTTGATAGTTATAACAATGATTGTTAGTTTGAGTTGATAGTTATGACAATGATTGTTAGTATGGACATGTTGATCACATCATAAACTATGATAACACATAGCAATGTAAGAATATTGTCCACATGATTGTGAATTGTGTAGAAATACTTGAGAGGGATTTGATATGAAATCATCAAAAGGGGATGGGTCTTAAGTCCAAGTAACATAATCACTCCTAATGAAAACTCAATTCAACGCTTGAAGAAACATCAAGTCCTTGAGTCCAATGAACCCAAGTACACCATATGTCATGATTACAAAGGCTTGAATTTTATTTTTATATCCATCCCAAGGTAAAGTGCTTGGGACCTGTAATGTTAACTGAGGAGGTTGAGCTACTTAGCTCTTAATAAGTTTACAGTGGTGTTAGGGTACTAGAGTTACAGGGATAGTCTCAGTAAACTTACCTATGTGTGTGTAGGGGGTGGTGCCGTTTCCTATGAGTTTAAGGGCTTAACTCTAGAGTGCTCATGAAACAAGATATAAACATAAAGCCAATCTACGTGTCGGCGTTTGAATTACCTAAGGAGAAGAAAATTTGTTTGTGAGACGTTTCGGTTAGTCGTATAAGATTTCTAGTTCAAAGATAAGTCTATTATGCCATCTTAATTGACTTTGATGTGTTTTCACCAAGTAAATGGTTCAAATCAAAAGATATCTTCATTTATGCAAAATTTTCCTAATCTAAATGAGTTATTATTTTCATATATTTTTAAAATGGTACTGGATTATTGGAACATTTTCAGAATACATTTGTATATTTAATAGATATTTTGTTTATATGAATTAATAGAGAGCTGTGTTTTTTGGATTTAAACCATTGGGTGTAAGTATTGAATTTAAACCAAGAGATGTGCTCTTGGATCTAAAGGGTGTCACTTTTGAATTTAAAGGATAAGACCTTTGGTCTAAGGGACACAAACCCATACCTATATAAAAATGAAATAGGTTGGCAGTTGGATAGACAAAATTCATAGAAAATCATGGAATTTCTCTCAAAGATTCATATTGTTATTTTCCTCTTCTACTTGGTGGATTAGATAATTCAAAGGTATTTGGGATTTGATTTTTTCCGTGCATGTTGCAGTTAGACGTTAGTCCTTAGACTAGGTTCCATTGTATCGTGGAGGCGGATTCGTAGATAACCTGGTGCACACCATATTCGACAGAATTAATGGCAGTGAATATCGTCTTAAAGAAAGCGACACTGCAACACACCGTGAAGTATTTCTAATTATTTTCTATTTTATCTCCTTCCATCACATTTGTCAAATTTTGCACTACCACAAATCTAGTGCACAATCTAAAACTATACTCTACCAGTAACCATCGCTAAGCGCCATCTAAACCCACCAAATTTTTCGATTGCTGATTGAAAAGACCATGACACATGCACCATGCATATTTTCAATCTTTCACCATGGACTATCAAGCCAATAACCTCAATCTTATCTATACATGACCCGGATTTACCACTAATAACTAATTAAAACATGATATTTTAATGTAACAAATGCAACAATGTAATATTGAATTCTCATAAAATCTGTTCCTTGCATCTTCGTTCAACAATGGGTTTTCATTCTCTTAAAATCAACCAATTCAATAATATAAAAAATGTGAATTTCCACCATCCTATTGTATTAATATCAACAACAACATCAATTCTTATCAATGGCCACAATTCTCTATAACATTATAATTTAACAAATTCCCAATATCATAGTAATATTCTATCTTTTAATTTGATATCACAAATACCAATATAGTATCACCAATTTCAATATTTTCTCATCAATTTCTCAATTAAAGACATTTCAAAATTTAGAGCTTTTCAGAAATTGCGGCTTTCTCAATTTTAAGTACCCACATGCAATTTTTTTTGTAGGAAAAATCAGTTTTATAACAAAAATATAGAGAATCACCCAACTAATTTCATATACCCTAACCCCTCATGCTATTTTCCAAAAATCTCTGACAACAAAAATACTTTGTATAAAAGTACCTTACATACATCCACAAACTCATATTGAACAAATGAAATAAAAACCTCCTTCAAATGGAGAAGAGAAGAAATCCGAAAATCGAAAATAAGTTAGATGGGCTTTTGGCTTTTGATGATCTCGAAGCCCTCGTAGAGCCCTACAATGCGTTATATTGTGTTAGAGATAGATTCTTGCTCCAAGGTGGTGAAATCCAAGATTCAATGGGGGAGTAATGGTACAACGAGAAAGTGTAGAGAAATAAGAGATATAGAGCAGAAAGGTGTGGCATATAATATTTGGTTGAATTCCATATATGTAGTAGAGTCATAAAAGTAGCTTTGGGTCCAACAAATCAGACCAAAAGAGTAGCACTAAAGTCGAACAGACCGCTCAAATAGAGATGAAATCGTACTTGTGGTAACTCGGTTTTTGGAATAGACCACTCAAGCAGTAAAAAGTGCGCTTGAGCGGTGATTTGATACTTGCAGGATCTGAGTCTTAAAATTTAGATCTGTCTAGGTCTACGGACCGCTCACGCGGTCAAAAGTTAACTCGAGCGAACTATGCTGACAATTCAGATGTCCAAATTTTGAAGGGGCATAACTCTCTTGTCCGAACTCTATTTTAAGTCATTCTTATGTCAAAATATAAGCCTCAGAAGTAAATTTTCTAATGGTTCTATCCTCACATTAAGATTCAAAATGTGGAGAGAGAAAAGGACAAAAAAGTAAAGACTACTCAACAATAAATATCTGAATTTGGAGTGTTTGGTCCAATCTTGTCAATCCATCATGTTATTATCTCAATCAAGGTTCAAAACATATCGAAGGATGTCCCAATTATAATAATTAAAGGTCAAATGCAAATATGTCATTATCATGAGTTCGGAAACAATATAAGTACTAAGTAACAGGTACCGATTAGTATAAACAAGTCAGGTTTAAGACTTGAGACGCTACACGACTGCTAGGGTTTATCTTGAGAAATATGGCACTGGCTAATAACTTTTGGGTGTACCAAACGTGATTTTAACCTAGGAAGTGATTAAGAAAAAGAGTTTATGCCATATTAAGAATGGAACTCAAATTATTATACATTTTCATTGATCGTTGTACTAAAAATTTTTGTTTGGATATTAATACCATTTATGTTAGGCTCAGAGGCGATTGACACACACTTCGGCTTCCCCTAAAAAGTAACTTGGAGACTCATCATTTTTTTGGTTCGGGTGAGTGTGACATATTATATTTTCATGAAAATTTAAGCTTATGTGTGATGGAATATTTTAAATTCAATTTATCGTTTGGTATTAGCCAATGAATTGATATTTAATATGGGCTCTGACCCGAGGAGCCTAGGCCTGAGTACTCTATACTAGCTTAATGCCAAGAGTGTCCAGACCGAAGAGTCCTTGAATTGTGTTGAGCTGCATTCACTTGCATCTTACAGTGACACAAATTATGTATTTATTTTCCTTAGGGCCAAGAAAGCTACATATATAATCATTGTCCATTGTATACTACTACTTGCTTCATTTCAGTTGAGCCAATTCATTCACTGAGTATGTTTAGCTCACATTCTTTGATGGTTATCTTTTCAGGTATTCAAAGAGAAGAGGGTCCACTGCAAGAGTCTAGATTAGTGGTTGTGGAGTTGTATTTGGAAATCTTTTGTGTGTATACACTGTTAAATAATCTACGAAGTTATTGATGTGTGTGTATATATATATGACAAAATTCAGTTGAAAATTTACACAATAGTTCCGGAGTATCACATCCTCATACTCACTTATCAATTATCATTTATTATACTACTTATATTATTCAATCACCCAACATAAATAGTTAATACTCCATCTTCTCTACCAATTATACTACCATGGAGTATCACGTAATTGTAGTTTACCCTCTTATGGTTTGGCCTCAGAGCAATTTAGGCCCATATGGTTCAAATATAGGCAGAGAACTCCCATGTGGTTTTAGACTAAAGTGTTAGATTAATTTTTTTTTGGTTAAAGATATCGGAAGGTGTGCCACACTCTCCCAAATTGAGAGTGGACAATGCAAAAGTTCTAAGTCAAAATAAAAAAATTGAATCAAATGTCAAAAACACCTTCATATTCATTTTATTCTCCAAATTAAATCTCAATCTTAACCAAACAATAATCCTAATTGTCATCTTCCATCAATAATTTAATTTAATTTAAAATGTTATTAAATGAGAAATTAGTCTAAAAATTAATATGCAGATTAAGATAATTTTATGATAATAAATTAAGGTATTTAGGTTAATTTATTATATATATCACTACAAGAAATGTCACTTTTGGCGACCAAAATATTGGTCGCCAAAAGTCACTTATTTAGTCGCCAAAATGAATTAGCGACCAAAACTTTTCGTCGCTAAGCTCGTCGCCTTTACCCTGTCGGCGATAGTATTGGCGACTAAAATCTGTTTGGTCGCCGAAAGTGTAGACATTTGGCTACTAAATTGGCTTTAGTCGGCAAAAGATACGTTTCCCCTACTAAATTAATTGGTCGCCGATAATCAGCATTTGGCTACGACTTTGATTTTGGTCGGCAAAATATATGTTTCTGCCACTAAATAATTGGTCGCGGAATTACACTTTTTGGCTACCAATATGTGGTGGTCGGGGAAGGTTCACTTTTAGCTACTAAATAATTGGTCGCCGAAAGTGCACATTTGGCTACTACTTTGAGTTTAGTCGGCAAAAGGTCTGCTTCTGCCACTAAACTATTAGTCACTAAAAGTGTTACCATAATTTAAGAATAACTATTATAGACCAAACATTTTTGTCACCAATAGAATACATATTTTTAGTGACTAAGTAATTTTTGTCATTGTTACTTTTGCCCACTAAAAGTTTTGTAGCCAAAAGCCTGCTCACATTCACTTCTTCATTTTTTGCCACCAAACATTTTAGTAGTCAAATGACACCATAGTTTTTCTGTGACTAAAAAATTTAGTAGCCAATACTTTCTTTATCTCTTTCTCAATTGTTTTAGCTACTAATTATTTGGTCGCAAAAAATTAATGGGTTATGTTTTTGCTACTAAATTCTTAGTCACCAAAACATTTGATTACACATTTACCAACCAAAATATTTGGTGGCCAAATACGTTACACATTTTTTTTTTAATTAAAATATTTGGTGCACCTGTATCCATTATTAATCAGCATTCCTATATCCATCAACGGTAAATATGTTATGAACCATTCAACAACAATTACACACATTTCAATTCCAACCATCCAAAAAATTAATATTGAACATCCAATTATATATATATATATATTACAAATTTCATAAGAACCAAAGTCTAAGCCCACGTCAATAATTTAATTTAATTTCATTTAATTTAATTCAATACATAATACTGGAATAACCAAATTCATTGTGCACCTACAACTTTTGTACCACAACAAAAATTATATTATGTACTGCCACAAAACTATTATGTACCACATGCTATGTTAATTGCTACCAACAAAATTTTTTTTACAAACCACTATATATACGGATAGAGATATGAAAAAAATGCCCTCCCGTACTTGTCAACAAAAACGTATCCACATTTGTATGTCCAAAAACATCTGCAAGAAAGAGGGAAAAAATCATTAGTTCGGTGCATGTAATGGCACTTCTGGACGACATATATATATCGTAATAATTTCAAACATTAAAAGACAAGGACAGTGATATCGATTAACTAATGCAAGACATCCAAACATGAACCCATCATGAGTTCTTGTTTTAGCTTTTTTATCTCTAAATCTATCGAAGTAAATTTTAGTACTTAAATGTGAAAGTAAATTGTGTAGGTATTATGAAATTACCAAAATTTTGGGTGTACTTACCATTTCATCCAAAAATTATTTGTTATAAAAATGTAAGAAAACCCATCATTACAGTTTGTCTGGTATCCATAAAACTCACTATGCTTATGCTTTTGTGACCTCCACGAAGCTTCCAGTTACGTTAGTTCAGTGTTTTTGAACTTCCCAAACGGAACAGTGGTGCTGGAAGGGGATTGATATATATTTAAGGGGGTCATCTCAACCATCTATTTAAATAGACAAATGAATCATAGTCATTGAAATGTCTTAGTAGGACAATTGTCTCTAACATATTTTCAAAAACCGTTCTGTCTTATTATATAGATATTGTAAAATATACTTAATTTTTTTTGGGGACTCCTGCATGACTAACTAGGCACTAATCAATTTGATTTAGAAATTTAGAACATGCAATATGTATATTTTGTCATAAATAAAGACAGATGAAGAAATCATGTGTCAAGTGGATTTAATTAATTTATTATGCAGTTGTAACTAGTTTATTATATTAAAGTAAACCTTAAATTAATTTAGAAGATGATAGCCTAATAAAGCCAACTGGCTTTTACCACTTAATTCAATAAATCTGATTGTTTTATTCATATACCTACTACTAATGGGAATTCATTTTTATTTAATTAATAAGCATGTTTCATTTTCATTTTTATTTTTAAAAAAGAAGTTTCTTTAAATTTTATTGTTCTCATTTAAAAAAAAAAAAGTCAAATTCCATGGATAAAATGTCATTGTTGTTAAGATTTGACAACCTTTGCATAAAAATAAAAATAAAATAACTATTTTGTTTAATAATTTTTGGCGACCAAAAGTTTGGTCGCCAAAGATCAAAAATAAAATTTTTTATTTCCCTTCGGCTACCAAACAATTTAGTAGCCAAAAGTAGGTCTACAGCGACTAAAATGAATTTTGTCGCTGAAAAGATAATTTTTGGCGACCAAAAGTTTGGTCGCCAAAGATCAAAAATAAAGA